>JAJHZJ010000336.1:8252304-8583664 GCA_023548195.1 Bettongia penicillata ogilbyi
GTTCCATTCTAATTTTGAGAGAACTATTAAATTCAGTGAGCTTTTGAGCCTCTTTTTCCATTTGGCTCGTTCTGCTTTTGAAAGCATTCTTCTCCTCATTGGCTTTTTGAACCTCTTTTGCCAGTTGAGTGAGCCTATTTTTCAAGGTGTTAATTTCCTCAGCATTTTTTTGGGTCCCCTTTCACCAAGGTATTGACCCGTTTTTCATATTTTTCTTGCATCTCTGTCATTTCTCTTCCCAGTTTTTCCTCCACCTGTCTAACTTGCTTTTCAAAATCCTTTTTGAGCTCTTCCAAGGCCTGAGCCCACCCGCCACCCCCCTGGGGTGTCTGGGGTACTGAGGCCCTGCCCTCCACATCTTTCCCTGATGGAAAGAATACGTCCTCATCTTCGTCAGATCCGAAGGTCGGGATCATTTGCATTTGTTGGAAAAAACTCCTCTATAGTCTTATTTTTCTTCCCTTTTCTAGGCATTTTCCCAGCCAGTTACTTGACTTCTGAGATTCCTTTCCACCCCCACCTGGATCCGCCCAGCTAGTGCTTGGCCTCTGAGATTCAAATGGGCTTTCCGCGGCAAGCTTTAGTTCTGGCGCTGGGGTGGGGGCAGGGCCGCCTCCCAGGCTCAGCTCCCTCAGGGGCTTTATGCAGAGGCCTTCAGTAATAGAGCGGGGTGGGGGCAGGGCCGTCTCCCAGGCTCAGCCCCCTCAGGCTGTTCATGCAGAGACCTTCCCTAATGAAGATCCTGCCTGCTGCTGGGGGATTCCTGAGTCCTGGGCCACTGCCGCCTCCGCTGCCGCCCACCCCTCTGCCTCCACCACTTCCTGCTCCTGTCTCTGCCGCTGCTTCCTCCCAAGGGGGCCCGAGTCACGGAGATGCTCCGCTCCCCTCCTCCAGCCCAGCCTTCTTTCTCACTGACCTGTAGCTTCTGTGGGCGAGGGACTTTCCCAGCTGCCGGAGCTTCCGTGTCTGAAGCCTGCTCGGGTCAGCTTCTCTGGGGCCGCGGCTTGGCCACGCTGGGGTGGGGTCCGCTTTCCGGGGCACAACGGACCCCGGGGACGGCTCTTCAGGGCTCTCTGGCACGGAAATCTCTTTCACTCCGTTTCTGCACACCTTGTATTGACCCAGAAGTTATGGGGGTCTCTTTTTACATTAATTCTATGGGCTTTGGTTTAGGAGCTCGTAAACGTGCATCCTTCTACTCCGCCATCTTGGCTCCACCCCCCAGCACACACTTTCTAAAACACCATCCCCAAGCCCAGACAAATACCTATAAAAAATGGCTCTAAAATTCTGGAGTTGCAGAACCCACAGAAAGATGGAGCCAAAACAGCCCCAAATCTCCAACCCAAAACAGCCTGGAATGTCACTGGGAAGTCACTGTCACGCTATGCTGGGGGCAAAGTGCAATCCAGCTGGACCACGCCAGCACAGACAGGACCTAAGCAGGCCTTGGGGGGATCAAATCTCTCATACCTGTGGTGGTTTCCAGACTTCATGACCCCAAAATGTGGAGGATAAATTGGAAGGTTAGTGGAAAAAGCTGATGGAATCAGTGTGGGAGAGTGGAGTGGTCTAGGCCCAGCCCCAGGGTGGCAGATGGAGGAGGGTGCGGAGGAACCCACAGCAACCCATGAAGCAATTGCAGCCACTGTTTCTGGAGCTCTAGGCCCACAGACTGTGGGGGTATTGAATGGCTGACAGTACAACCCCCACCCCCACTGGAAGCAGAGAACCACCTTGACAAAGAGCTCAAAAGTCAAGTAAATGGCTAAGGAAATGAGCAAAACTGGAAAAAGAATCAGACTATAGAGTCTTACTTTGGTGACAAGGAAGACTAAGCATGCAAACAGAAGTAAACAAAGTCAAAGCTCCTCTATCTAAAACTTCCAAGAAAAATATGAAATGGCCTCAGGCCATGGAAGAGCTCAAAAACGATTTTGAAAATCAAGTAAGAAGTAGAGCAAAAATTGGGAAGAGAAATAAGAATGATGCAAGAAAATCATGAGAAACAAATCAACTGCTTGATAAAGGAGACCTAAAAAAATGCTGAAGAAAATAACACTTTGAAAAATAACCCAAAGGGCAAAAGAGATCCAAAACGTCAATGAGGAGAAGAATGCTCTAAAAAGCAGAATTGGCCAGATGGAAAAGGAGATTCAAAAGCTCACTGAAGAAAATAATTCTTTAAAGTGCAGATGGAAGCTAATGACTTTGTGAAAAATCAAGAAATTATAAAATAAAGCCAAAGGAATGAAAAAATATCAGACAGTGTGAAATATCTCATTGGAAAATACAACTGACCTGGAAAATAGATCCAGGAGAGACAATTTTAAAAATTATGGGACTACCTGAAAGCAAAGATCAAAAAAAGAGCGTAGACATCATCTTTCATGAAATTATCAAGGAATACTTCCCTGATATTCTAGAACCAGAGGGTAAAATAAATATTGAAAGAACCCACCAATTCCTCCCGAAAGAGATCCAAAAAGAAAAGCTCCTAGGAATATTGTCACCAAATTCCAGAGTTCCCAAGTCAAGGAAACAATGTTACAAGCAGCCAGAAAAACAATTTGAGTACTGTGGAAATACAATCAGTACAACAGAAGATCTAGCAGCTTCTACATTAAGGAATCAAGAATCACCTACCCAGCAGAACTGAGTATAATACTTCAGGGGAAAAATGGTTATTCAATGAAATAGAGGACTTTCAAGCATTGCTGATGAAAAGACCAGAGCTGAATAGAAAATTTGACTTTCAAACACAAGAATCAAGAGAAGGATGAAAAGGTAAACAGGAAAGAGAAATCATAAGGGACTTACTAAAGTTGAACTCTTTACATTCCTACATGGAAAGATGATATTTGTAACTCTTGGGACTTTTCTCAGTATGTGGGTAATTGGAGGGATTATATACATATCTATCTATCTAGATATAGACATATATTTATATAGATATATAGATATAGATATTTTTCAATGGAGGGGAAGAGGGGGAAGTGAGAGGGAAAAGTGAAGCTTACTGTCATCAAATTGGGCTCAAGGAGGGAATAAGATGCACATTCAATTTGGTATGAAAATCTATCGTGCACTACAGGAAAGTAGGGGAGAAGGGGAGAAATGGGGTGTGAGGGGATGATAGAAGGGAGGGCAAATGGGAGGAGGGGGTAATTAGAAGTAAACACTTTTGGGGAGGGACAAAGTCAAAAGAATAAATAGAGGGTAGGATAAGATGGAGGGAAATATAATTAGTCTTTCACAGCATGACTTTTATGGAAGTCTTTTCATAACTACACATATAGAACCTATATTGAATTGTTTGCCTTCCCAGTGGGGATGGGTGGGGAGGGAGTGAGGGAGAGAAGTTGGAACTCATAGTTTATAAACGAATGTTAAAAATTGTTTTTACGTGCAACTGGGAAATAAGAAATGTAGGTAATGTGGTACAGAAATCTATCTTGCCCTACAAGAAAACAGAGGAGATGGGTATAAGAGAAGGGAGGGGTGTGATAGAAGGGAGGGCAAATTGGGGGATGGGGTAATCAGAATGCATGGTGTCTTGGGGTGAGGGGAGAGGAGAAATGGGGAGAAAATTTGGAACTCAAAATCTTGTGGAAATGAATGTTGAAAACTAAAAATAAATTAATTAATTAAAAAAATGGAAAAAATATGCTAAAGACAAAACCTTGGGAAAATCTTATAAAGGGAAAGAAGAGAAGAAGACTCAGTGAAGGAAATAAAGCAATAGAATGGTAAGAAGAGAATCAGGATAGTGAGATGAATGAAAACCTTGAGAGTTTCTGAATAATTAATAATCAGTTTGCTAATTAGGCTAGCCTGCAATCAATAAATGGATGGTCAGTGGTTTCTCTCAGTAATCAAAGACTCCAAGGGAGACCCTGCAATGCCTCAGATCCGTTTCGAAAGGGAATTCCCCTCACAAATGAAAATCAACATTGATTGGTAGACATTTAATAAGGAGATGGACTACAAGTCTTTAGCTCCTCCTTCTGAGAACATGGCTTGATCATGAGAGACAGCAACCTTCAGCAGTCAAGAGAAAGCCATCTTTGTCCAGACTTCTCTGGCTAGTTTTGTCCTTCATAAGTTGGGTCACCCTATAGTCCAATAGAAGAGATCAAGGACAGAGGTTCCCTCTCTCAGGGTAAGGGCTCAACCAAACAGGATTTTGTTCATATGCTAAATAGGCAAATATAAAATAAATATAAATATGCAATTAGGACTTGTGACTTTTAAAAAAATTGAGAGACTTAATTTCTGGGTAAGTAATCATTTTATTAATAAAAGAGGTCAGTGTCACTCTTAAATGCCAAAGATAGTCATGGCTGTGGACTCAAGGCTTATATGCCCTTGGAAGAGAGGTGTTCCTGAGGATGGTAGTCATCTCTGATTGGAATGAGGGGCTGGACCTATTCTAATGAACTTCGATTTTGTTATTTATTTTTAAATTGCCCCCACTTAGGGCAATCTATTGAAAGAATTTATCCCCAGCTGAATCTGTGTAGAACACAACCGGCTTCCCCATCTTAGAATAAATTCCTTGTAAGATTGGGTGTGGTTTGACCAAGATTGAGGAGAGAGTTCATTCAGTTTTCAGACTGAGCCTTTGAAATGAGGACTTTAGAAAAAGGGGAGAACTCTGGATTTCCCCAAATCATTGGTTATTAATAATAATTTCACTCAGACTTGTAATTGGGTGGAGTCCTACCCAAAATGAACAAGCATGTTCCTTGAGTGCTAGGAGCAGTCTCATCAATCAGGCATGTCCTTCAGAGACTGACTGACCTTAATTAATAGGAGTTGGACTTTTACAGAGAATGGAAGGAAAAAGAGGAGATCATGATTAATAATTCATATAATAGTATAATAATTTCTTTCCATAGTATAGTCTCATGGAAACCAGTGTAGAAAAGAGTAGAGGTCTTTTTTTTTTTTTACCTCTTCAGAGCAAATATTCAATTCTCTTCCTCATTTCCTCTATCTGGAACCCCACTTTCTGACTCCCCTAGATCCCTAGCCAATAATCCATTTCCTTTAACTTCTGGTGGTCTCTGTGTCTCATTCTGACATCTGGACTGGGTGGAAGATGCTCATCCCCAATCCCTACCTTGAAATGGGTGCAGTTGATGTCTACTTCCAAGGTATTCATTAAGGCCACTTGGTTTTGCATTCCTTACCTCTCTCCATCTCCTCTTCCTTTGAATCTTTGATATTTTTGTTAAATTAGACGATACTTCTTTTACCTTTGCCCAGTTACATCATATTATTGTTTTATCGTTTTATCTGAGGAAGCTAGACGTGAACTGGGTAGAATGTGGTAAATGCAGGGCATTTGAAAACAAAGTTTTGTTTCCTTCAGTAGAGAAAACACTCACCTGAAAATTTCATTTCCTTACTTAACACTTATTTTTTCAAAGGCAGCACCAAGGCAAATGTCAGTTGATTTCCTATCCTAATTTTCACAACTTAAAAAAAAATGGTTAGGGGAGTTAAGTCTGGATTACTGAGTAGTTTTAAGGTATAACAGTATTCCAGAAAGTGCTTACTCTTCCTTCTCTGTTAAATCTCCCTAATTCTCTTACTTTTTCCCCCCTCTAGATCCAACCTGAGAAGAAACTGTTCCTCTGAGCCATGCGATGTGTATTGGCGCACTGGCCCTTGGAGGCCATGTACTGCAGCCTGTGGCAATGGGTTTCAGTCCCGGAAAGTGGAATGCATACACCGAAAAAGTAGCCGACCTGTGGCAGCTCACCACTGTGGTTCTAGACAGAGACCAGTAACCTGGAAGCACTGCAATGTCACTTCCTGCGGTAGTATGTACCCATTTTAATTACTTTTTGTGGTGTTTCTCAGCATGGTGTAGTGAGTGTGACAAGCATTCAATTTGTCATTAAGTCGTTCTTAATCCTACTTGCTACTACATGGTTATTATGGTAATTGGCTTTTGGGGTTGAAGATGATTTGAGTGGCTTAATAGAAACTAGTGCCTTTTCTCTCTGTTAGGGATTCTCAAGATAATGTATAATATATCTTAAAGCTGCTCCCCTCCATCTACTTTTTTTTTTTGTATCTTTTGTCAATCTATTGATTTACTTGCTGTTTCTTCTCCATTAAAAAGTAATGAGGAGAATTGACTATTTTGGCTCCAGGCCAGACTTCAAAGTCTTTAAAGGAAAAAATCCTGCATAAACCTTCAAGGTATGTCTGGTTCACTAACTTGACTGGTATTTTTCTGTGGTGCTTGGTTTTACTACCAACAATGGCCAGGCTTTCCAAAAACCTTCATTTCCAGCACTGAGAAGGTACTTCAGCAAGTGCCAGCATAAATAATTGTTCTGTGTAGCAACCAGAGAAGTAAGATGTGGCCATGATACATAATCTTTTTTAGCCAAAAAGAGGCCTGATATTCAGGTCAATGTAGAGGTAAAGTACTTCTTCAGTACTTTAAAGTACTAAGGACCATCATATGGACTTATAACTAGAAAGTTTAATTATGTCTCTTCTGTTTTGACTAGTTAGATGAAAGGTTTGTAGAAATACAACCCTTTAAAACTAGAGTTATTTTAATGTATGGCTTATTCATCAATTATGTACTTATTATTTAATAATAAATCACACTACTAAATGCACAAAGAGGTAAGGATAGGAATATGAATTAGAATTATGATTTCCTTGACTTGGTGAAGTCTCAGGTTAAGAAACATCCAAAGAAAGTCTACACCTTCTTTGAAACATTTAGTTTAAGAGAGTTGCCTAGAGCACTGAGAGACTGTGACTTGCCCAGGGTCACAGTCAGAATGTATCAGATGCAAAATGTGAACCTGGGTCTTTCTGGATTCAAATCTAGCTCCCTCTCCATTGTGTCACATTGCCTCTTAATATCTTTAATTAAAATAAACACATTGTTCTTGAAATTGTTTCCCACTGAGAGACAGCATGGTATAGCAGAAAACCTCTAGTTTCCTCTGACACTACTAACTGCATGTTCCCGGTATTGCAGGTCATTTAGTCTTTAGATTTCCCAGACAATTAAGATTGTAAATTAATTGTTGTCAGCATTTCAGAAGCGCGCTTCTACATTGGTAATTCCTGATGCTGATAAGAACATAGAGCCTGGGCCCAAAATAAAATAAAGTTTTAATCCCGTTAAATTAATCAATTGTTATTTTTGCAGAAGGAGAATGCAAGGACACAACTCACTATTGTACGTTTGTAAGACATCTAAACTTGTGCTCGATAGACCTCTACAAACAAAGGTGTTGCCAGTCTTGTCAAGAAGCATAGCTCTGTGCAGAGTTCATGGTGCTGCTATGAAGAGGGAGAAGTTCTTTGCATGTAGCTGGTTCCAAAGTATGTATTCAGTATAAGACTCCAGGCTTAAAAGTAAAATGGATGTTGATGCGGAAACACCACAGTTAGAATTGTAGAGTGGAATTTTTTCCATAATTTTTGGATTTTTTCTTCCTTGATCAACATTTCCATGGTGAACTTTTAACACTTAAGATTTTTGTTGTCGTTGCTGTTCCAGAATTTACAATACCATAGCACATAATCCACTGAACTGAATAGGCCCTTGTCACATGATTGTAATCGGGGAAAACACTATTATCACCAGTACATCAAATACTGCTCACTTCCTGTGATTTGTAGGAAATCATAGTAGATAATACATCCTGAAGACTTGGGAAGTGCAGCAACTGATGACTGTTTCTCAACTGCATATTTGTAGTGGTTTTTGGAATTTACAAGGTACTGAAATTTCAGATGCTCTGGCCAGTCGCTGTTAAGGTGGTGGTTGTGTCACTGATTGTACTTTTCATAGCTGGCTTTAAGATTGGACTATGAGGCAAACTCTCAGGACAAGTTTTCTCAAGATTGGCTGGTGGCTGAATACAGTGTGGGAGAGCATCTCACATCCCTGACCAGTGTTGATGTACCAAACGGGAAAGAGAATCCTGGACAATCTTGCCATTTTCCACTGCAGAAATCTCTATTTTTTTAATCAGAGGAGGCACTGCTTGGTTTGGTTTCTATCCTCTTCCACTCAGATTGAAATGCAATCAGAGGGAGCCTCTGCTTAGTCTTTTCTACTGACTTTGAATTAGACTTAACACTTCCTTAGAAGAGCTGTGAAATGACGCTTTGGTAAGCACTATTCTCTTGCACATGACCAAATAGGAAATCTAAGCTTTATCTGGCTCAATCTGTATCAAATATAATTATTCAGCATGTGTTTTTTTCCAATGTTGAATCAAATTAATAAGGAAGTGGTGTTCTAAATAGGAATCTTATAGTGAAGCCATTGATTATTTTCATACACATTGAACTTCCATCACTCAAAAAAGGAACTCTAGCTTGAACATTATAAATTCTAAACCTAACCATTGAAAGAGACTTCTCTACCATCTTCCTTTATGTATTGCCAGTTCAAGCCTGGTTGACCAAAAAAAAAAAAAAGTGGAGGGAGGGGGATTGAGGGGAGAGGAAAAAAAGGGTTAAAGATTCAGCATTTGGCTGTCCTAGCAGTCTAATGAAGGTGCCACAGCTGCTCTGTTTACATACAATATTTTACCGATTTGTAGTAATGATGAAATCTGAGGAGGAGCCACATCTCACTGTTTCTTTCCTCGGTGCCCAAGAAGGGACGTACATTTTGGCTTTTGATTTCTGGGAGGACAGGAGCAGTCCACAGAGTTGGCACATTGTAATTTGGAAAGCCACAGGTCTCCTAGGCCATAACTTTTAGCATCACTGAAACTGAGATGAGCACTACTGTATCCCAAGAGCTTAGAAGGCATCCATTTGGTGGCTGTGTGGGAGAGGATACTCCAGATGACAAGCTTTTTTGTTTTTAATCAGTAATGGGTCTTGACTGTTGAAACAGGTTTTTAAATTAAAAGGACAAAGAACATTTGTAAGATAACTTTTGTATATATTTATTGTATGATTCTTAAAGTGCAATATTTTGTTTTGTACAGTGTGTAATAAAGATTATGGAACATATATTTTTCTTATTACCAAGAATTCATATTAAATTACTTCATATTTGTATTTAAACTTTAAGAGTTAACATTAAGCATTTCTTGTTTTCTATCATACCCTTTGGGTTGGGTTGAGTATATTCTTGCAATAAGGAAACTGTGTTTATTACCATCAAAATGACATGCCTGTGTAGTGTACTGACTACTGTTACAGTAACAAGAAGTGTTCACTATATATCTTTCATAAAAACCGCTTCAGTAATTCAGAAATAAAATCGACTTTGGTTATTCAGCTGCACCATCATTTATGGAAAGCATTTCTTTTTTGGGCTTCTCTTGTGGCCTCTCTGTATGGGAATATCCAGACCATCCCTGTGGTGTTCAGGGTCCAAGACTCTCCAGGGTGAGGGGAGGGAAGGGCAATCTTAGAGTCAATCATAATGTGTGCCTCTAACTCTCCACCTCCCCCATCCATCCAGAGCATCTTTAATACAGGTGGAATGGTATTAAAGGTAATATCTAAGGCAATTGGGAAGTGGCAAAAAG
This sequence comes from Bettongia penicillata ogilbyi, assembly GCA_023548195.1. Classification (NCBI taxonomy): domain Eukaryota; kingdom Metazoa; phylum Chordata; class Mammalia; order Diprotodontia; family Potoroidae; genus Bettongia; species Bettongia penicillata. Next base: position 8,261,850 of record JAJHZJ010000336.1, read on the forward strand.
GAGTTACAGCTACCATACAACCTGGGTTGAGGGTAGGACATGTGGAAGGAAGAAGGGGCCTTGACAAGATGGAAGATGAGGAAAGTTACACACACAAATATACATATACATATACATATATACACACACACACACACACATATATATGTCTATATCTATATATGTTTGTAAGCCTCAGGATACCTTTTGTCCAAACTAGGGGAGCCATCTTCCCCTGGCTAATTATATTTGTTGTCTGTTGTTGAGAGAGGGGAAGAGGAAAAAGCGGAAACATTTCAATGCCTAGGGTCAGAATAATGACTACTTTTGCCATGTCCTATCAATGGCGCAGTTATTGTCATGTCTTCTTTGTAACTAAGTGCGTTATGACTCTGTTGTAACTATATGTAAAGGATTGCTACACCTGTTGTCACTCATTTTGGGAAAGCTTTGATTTTGAACCTAAAGCCCACTCCCAATTGTATACTGATCACGGAAAGATGATACTATAGTCTAAGTAGGGTTCCAAAAATGCATACACTTCATCAGTGATTATCCAGGCACTTAACACTTAACACTGAATGCTGTTAAGATAGAAGAAAGAAGAGGATTATTTTATTAAATTGGAAAGATCTAAGGTCCTTAGAGTTGAGACACACTTCCTGACACTGGTTTCCAGTGTTTATCGTATAATTTTATAAGGTCTGTTAACGATGGAGAGAAATACTCTTGATTCATGGAATGGTAAGCAAAGAGAGAGCTTAGAAATTATCTAATCCAACTTTTTTATTTTACAGGTAAGGAAAGTAAGACTCAAAAAGGCCAAGTGATCTGTCCACCGTAACACCAAAAATCAGTGCAAGAGTTAACTGGACTAGAACCCATTTCTCCTGAGTCCTCAGCTGTTGGACAAATACATAAGAATTCATTTCTGTGACATTTTACATAATATTTCACAGACATTATTTCCAGGAGTGCTTTTTTAAAACTACTAGGACCACTTGTTACGTTGAGGATAATCCTATTATCCAATTTTAATATTATTCTTTAGTCCCCCTCCTGCTTTTGTTAAAATGTGTCCCTGAAGCACTACAAATGTGATTCTATGAAATTAACACTGACATGCGTCCATATATCAGTGGATGTCTGATCTCATTCATGTCAGGTATTCCTTCTTTCAGTATAGATGGCAATCCATCCACATCTTCTCATTTGATTTCTATCCATGATTTACCCATATGAGAGATTAAAACAGTCTGTACACACCAAATAGATACATTAATGAAATTGTAGTGATAAAAGTAAAGTTAAAGGAACCTTGATAAAGAGGTCTCTCTTCTATTCTCTCATCTGTTAAATATATATACAAAACATTCAAAAAGAGATGCATTGCTAGATTACTAATGACATATCCACACTTCAAAATGGGAAAAATAACTAGATGTTTTTCAATTCTTTCTGATTTACATAAGCAGAATCATATAGAAAAGAGATAAATCTACTTGCTTCAAATATATAGTAATTACATCATTTTCCCCAAAAATGAGATTTTTTTTAGGGAAAAATGGAAATAGAAGTCCTTTTTTATTCTTTGATCATCTGATACTATATACAGGTGAAGTCTTAAGTGCCATTTATAATTTTACAATCATGTATACAGATTTAAATTCATGTTAGTAAAATTAGTAATTTAATAGCAAGTTTTCAATTTTAAAATTATATGACTAGATCATTCTAAGGCTCAAGTGATACACATTTAATAGATATTTAATCTAGGTACAATAAAAGGAGGCTAAATTTTACTCCATATTAAACATATTTATTTAAAAAATACTTTCAGTAACTATATTTCCATAGGAAATTATGGAAATATCTACTATCAATTTCTTGCTACTCTATTTACTAGCAGAATCCTTTTCTTTCCTTTTTTTTAACATATATTTTATTGCTAAATTGGAAGAGGAGGCAAAAAGTGGGAGGAAGATTATGTACAGGCATAATCCTAGATTTTATGACCCTGAGTCTGTCACTATGACTGTATATTATATCTGGCTACTGTTGTTACTTATGGAGGAACCTGGCAACTTCTACCAGTCCAACCAGAACATATTTAACTCCACCTCCCCTGAAGACTTTGAGCAATTAGTCTTTGTTGACACATCTTTTATAATTTTTCATAATAATCACAACCATAACAACTGACATTTCTATACCAGCCATTAACATTTACAAGGAAATCTTGCAACATTTTTTTTATTTGAGCTTTATTACAGTTCTATGTGCTAAGTGTGAGTTATTATCCTCATTTTTCTAATTACATGAGGCACAGAGACTCTCATACATGGTCATACAGCTAGTTGGAGTTAAGAGGCAAGATACAAATCGGGGTGTCCCCTTGGTTGCAAGTCCTACACTCTTTCATTGCCTCAATTCATCATGCTTCACTTTGTCTTCAGCAAACAGGATCATGAAGACTTTTTTCACTGCTTAGTCTCCTGTACTCCCTATGAAATAGTTTTCTTAAGTAACTTGAATTTCTGGAAGGCAAAAGCATTCTCTCCAACTCTGTGCTCAGAAGCATCCTATTCGGGAAATCAAGGAAAACCTAGACCATTGCTCTATAATCTTTGTAGTATACTTTAAAAGTAAATAGCATGCAGACAGCATTATCAAACCTCTCTTAAAGATAAGAAAACAGGAAAGAACACCTCCCTCACCCCAAGTCAAAGTAATCTCCCTCAGCAGATTCCTCAGTCCTTTTCCTGGACTTTCCTCTTGGATCTGTCTCACGTTCCTTTGTTTCACAATTCACAGAATCATACATTTAGAACTGGGATCTAAATAGATCTGCTACTAGCCTAAACACTTCATTTCACAGATAACAAAAGACCTTTTGAAGAAATAGAGGACCTTTGTGGAAGAAATGAAGCGTCATGGAAAGAACATTGCTTTGGAGTTTGAGGACCTAGATACAAATTCAATCACCTGTGTAACTTTGGACAAATCACTTAAACCTCCTTTGGCCTCAGTTTCCTCATGTGTAAAATAAGGAAGTTGGACTAACCAGATATCCCTGTTGTTCGGTCCTGCCTGACTCTTTGTGACCTCATTTGGGTTTTTTTGGCAGAGATACTGGAGATTCCTTCTCCAGCTCATTTTACAGATGAGGAAACTGAGGCAAACAAGGTTAAGCACCCAGGGTCCCATAGCTAGTATGTGTCTGAGGCAGGATTTGAATTCGGGAAGATGAGTCTTCTTGATTCCAGGCTGGGCACTATATCTAGGCACTGAGCCACTGAGAAGTTCCTTCTATCTCTAGACCTATGATCTAACATCCATTGCCCAGGGAGATTAAATGTATTGTCCACAATCACACAGATAATTGTGACTTTCTCTTTTGAGATTGAAAGAAGGGTCTGTATAAAATTTATTTTTATATCCCCATCACCTAGCAAATAATACATTATTATATATCCCTTTAAAGTTTAGACCTGCAAATTCATTATATAGGGAATATTTATTTAGCATCTGTTATATTAAACTGAATGACTGTGGAATAGATAGTTCAATTTAATGCCTCCACAGAGGTGCTCCAAAGTTCCATCATGGAGTAGATGAGACCCTTTAGATTGTAAGCTCCTTGAAGGCAGGAATTGTCTTTGGCTTCTTTTCATATCCATCAGCTTTTAGCAAACAGTACCTGATGCATAGCAGGCATTTAATAAATATTTATTGAATTGAACTTCTGAATTCTCAAAGTCTGTGAAGCAAAACACAAACTCTGATAGGTCATGCCAGAATGTATGGGCCTCTCAAGGTACTTTATGCCTGTCATCTAGAAATCAGATTAAGTAATTTAGGAAAGGCTGACCATCAATAGGCTGACCACCAGGTAAAACATTTGTTTGCCCATTGCTGCTCTGGTTTATAGGAGCTACCATCTGCTGTGGTAGAGAGATCCTTGGAATACAGTTGTGTAATTTCCCATCCATTTTTTCACTTGGTCCTTTAAAAAATCTGGTGAGATAGTCAGGGCTAATAATAGTATCTATTTTGTAGACAAAGGCTCCAGTATGTTAAATGACTTGTTCAGAGTCATATGGCACATATGCATTAGGTGTGTGACCAAAATCTAATACTTGTCCATTATGTCTTATTTCATCTCACCCTAGTTAAGAGAGTGAATCATTAATTAAGCGCTCCTCATGTGGCCTCTGTAGATTCAATGCCTTAGGTTATATTACCTTTCATTAATTACTCTGGAAAGAAATTTTATGAGACTCTGGTTAAAAAAAAAATGAACACTACAGTACTTCAGAAGCTGTATTCAAGGTTCTTGGTATTCAGATACACTATGACTTAATGTCACTTATTCACTCTTTCCTCTTAAAAACAAAAACAAAACAAAAACTGGGTTATAATTAGTTCTCAGAAAGAGAGCCAAGTGGAGTCTAAGCTGCGGGAGTGGGGGTGAGGGGGCCGAGGTTCTTGGGCAAGGAAAGGAGAACAGGGACCATGGAAGGCAGAGACGAAATTGGGTTGATTTTGGCACAGCTCAGATATTTGGGGTATTAAAGTGGGTTGTGGTTATACTGTCAATATGAGAGGTACTAGGATGGTAAAGGTACCAAGTCGAATCAGTCGACTTGGGTTTGTTCCTCTGGCTCCAACATTCAATAAAAGAAATGTTTATTTAGCACTTTTTGAGTGCAGGGTATTGTGCTAGATGCCAAGAGAGATAAAAAGTGTAGATAAAAATAATCCTTAAGCCCATGGAAATTACAGTCTAACAGGAGGAGAAGGACCTCAACCCAGATGGCCCATAATGCATGACAGAACTGCACAACAGTATTATGGGAATGTTGAGCAGGGAAGGTTATTGCCAGATTTGTTCAATCAGTGTAAACTTCTTGGATGATGTAGCATTTTGTGGAGGTATGCAGGGGTAGTTCAAAAAGCCAATATGGGAAAAGCAGTCATTTTAGACCTAAGAGATAGACTGAGCAAAGATATGAAGGTGAGAAAATATGAAAACTGTGACCTTCAGGTAAAAGGTGAACCTCTCTGCACCTTGGTTTCTTCATCTGTAAAATGGCAATAATGATAATGGTCACACCATGTAATTAGCAGGGTTGCTGTAGACTACTCTGTACATAGTAAAACACTGTATTCAGTCACTTGGTAAGTATTTAAGCATTGCTGTATATGAAATGTATGTTGTTATTACTGCAACATGATACTGGTTGGGCCAACATTATGTGGAATATGCCTGTATTAGAAAAAGAAATCTAAAAATATTTAATAAATTAGATGAACTGCTTGGGTATCCAAAAGCATAATTTATATTAAGAATCATACATTGTATGCCAAATTTGATCTGGGTTTCATTTACTGGGTGCTGAATTACAATATTTCATAAGCAGATTGACATTAATGACTGAACATCAGGACACCTGACCCCATCATTTACACATAAAAATGTCATAATTATATAGGATCACAGAATGAGGAACAGTTGTCAAACTCTATGTTAGGAATAATAAATCACATTGGGAGTATACGTAGTAAAATTGTTACAAGTGCATTATCAAGAAAAATAGACTAAAAAATACCAATGTTAATTCCATCTGGCTCTTTTAGTACCTTTCTTTTAATGGTCCTGATTTCAAGGAGTTGATCCTGGGTTCTTGGAGGCTATACCAGTGAAATACAAACTTTGGTAAGTGTCACCATGCTAGAAAGTCTATGAGTACAAGGCTGTCAACGAGCTGACTGTCTTCTAAGGATCAGCCTGGCTAAGTTCAAAATTGCTCATTAAGAGAGAGGGGTGGTAACGTATTAATGATTTTTTTTGGACATAGAAACTTATGAACAACTGTCTCTTAAGGCATGGAGGGGTTATGATTAGCTTTGGTGGAAGGAATATCCATAGTAGTTTGACCATAGACCTGTTGAAGTAATTGTATCAGCAGATACGTTGATCTCTCTTAATAGATCTTCAAATTTCCTTAGGTTAAAAAAATCCAATGTGAGCATTTTAAATGAATCCTTCATAAGATCAATCTTCCACAAAGATTTTCTCTTTATCACCTAATTAAAATGTATTGATATTCATAGGTCTATCAGCCTAGGAAACCTAGCATCTCACAAAATCTATTTATTTGGAAACCATATCAATTAATGGAGAAATGTCCTTCCCTGAAGGAATATCCTTGCGGAATAATTTGTGACCATGGGAATTGGTATTTTCAAATGTATATCCTGGAGGGGAAATATAGCTAGCTGGGCATGTCTCCTGTATCTTTGCTGTATACTGTGTAGAATACACTGTTGTATCATCAAATGGTTCAGAGCTGTGACGGACAATTGGGAGAGGTTTGAAACTCAGTGTTGGAATTAACTCATGTGGTATATAATGAGATCTAAAAGTGGTCAAGCCTTCAAACTTCCCAGATGGGTTGGGAATCTGGTTGTGGGGCTTAATCATTCCTAGCCGACATGGTTTGTCCCATAGTTTGAAATCATCTTTCATGGTGCTTCTTGCTTGAAAAGGAAACTTAGTGATACGTGAATAAACTTGCTTTTTGGGAGCCCCTGTGGTCATGTTAGTTGAAATATGATCTTGCTTAATTTTGCTACTTTGTTCCACGTGATCTGCTGAGGGGACATACTCTGTTAACTTTCGAACCTTGGGCGATGGAACTTCCCATGAATGAAAATTATCCCGAAATTCCGTGTTTTCCCTAAACAGAGCATTTTTGGTCACCTTGGCAATTGCAGGTCTACAAATCTTTGCAGGTTCTCCAAAAAGCCCTTTGTAGGCATGGCGGTGGGTTGTTAGATCATCAAAAGGTTCATTATTTGGCTTGTAAATTTCTTTTGGTCTTATAAATTTGGGTTCTAACTGGTGAGGCACATATGATGAGCGATGGCTTGTAACAGCATTAAAGGGAATAGTAGAATGAGAGAGTAGGTTCAAATGTTTAAAGTTTGACCCAGGATGTAGCTTTTGAGGATTTACATCATCCTGAAATGTTGACTTCTCGGTAGGCAGATGTTTAGCAAGTTCCCTTTTCTCTGTATTCCAAGGTCTGAAATCATCTTTAAGATAAGAAAGCCTTTAAGCATAAAATGAAAAGTCAAAGACTTATTGATTCTTAAATAATTATTCTATTAATATTATTCCCTTCTGTCACTGCCAATAGTCTCCCTATCTTTAGAAATCTGATTAATTTCTAGTTTCTAGTCCCTGTAACAATGATTCATTTGACAACTAATCACAAATTGCCTAGCTTATTGGATTATTTTTTTTCCTGTATTATTTAACTTTTCACATGTATGCATTCATGTCTTGTCTTCCAAACCTGATAACAAGATCCTTGTAGGCAATGGAAACATTACTCTACATATTTGTATTCTCCATAATGCATAGCTTTAAATATTGTAGGTACTCAGTAAATATTTGTTGGGTGATTAATTACTATCCAATGTCTGGAAATTAATGGTTTCTTCAAACTATAGATATGGAATTGGGACTCACATTAAGAAGTCTGCGCATGAAACAGGGAGGCAGGGAATTTGAAGGAAATCCACCTTTATGAAACTGAATCTAAAACCTTTGCTTTTTCTCAAATGTGTAGGAGAGAATGTGTGTATGTGTGTTTGAGAGAGACAGAGAAATAGAAAGGAAGGAAGGAAGGAAGGAAGGAAGGAAGGAAGGAAGGAAGGAAGGAAGGAAGGAAGGAAGGAAGGAAGGAAGGAAGAAGAAGAGGAAGAAGAAGAAGAAGAAGGAGGAGGAGGAGGAGGAGGAGGAGAAGGAGGAGGATCTAACTGTACATGGCATCATGAAAACTCAATGCTCATGTTATTTATATAGGTCCCAGAAAATTTGAAGAATTACAACAAAAATGTTAGGCATTATCATGGTATGAGGGGGAAAAGCTTTTAGCCTGAAATCAGAAGAGTTAGATTTGAGTTCCAAATCCTTCCACTTGCTATCTGAGCCTCTCAGTTTCCTCATCAATAACTCCAGGTTACTAATTATTGTACTACTGTAACGGTAATTTAAATGGGGAGATCGTTCCCGTTCATTAATGGGCCCATGTGACCTGCCTGGGTCACATGGAAACCTGAATCGCACGAAGCCTGTGGTGGGAGGAGTTTGCTGAATGAGTGAAACAGGAAGAGGCAAAGCTGGAGCAGAGCTGAGAGGAAATTGGTCAGAGTAGTCTGAACTGAAGGAGAGAAAGCAAGCAGCTGGCTGGTGTGAATGAAAGAAGTTGTTTGTGATTTGTTTAATGGAGTTGGTTTGTGGGAAGCCTAGCAGGGGGAAGGCTTGGGGCTGACGTTGTTCTCTGCGTTGTTACTGTGTACAGATTTTTGTTACTATGATGGACTTGGCTTTCTGGTGTCTAAATAGAAGTTTTGGTTGTGTCTTCCATGTGCAGAATCTGTGGTATTTCGCAATTCAGAACTGTGCTGGGATATTAATGGCTGTAGAAGGTGCATGAATATTGCATTGGTGCTACAACTACCTACCACCTCACAAGGTAGTTGTAAGGAAGGTATTTTGTAAAAGAGATCTATAAATGAATTAGTATTAGTATTCAATTCTGAAAATGTCCCATGAGAAGCTATAATATTGAGTAAAGGGGTTTTAGCCATAGAAGATGTCTAGATAGGATGTTAATGTTTTGATAAATAGATATGTTATCATATTTCCTTTCTAAATATGTGTATATATGATTATAATGTTAATAAGCAATATCAGATGGTAGATTTAATATTAAGTAAGTCATTTCTACTTCTAGATCTCTCCCCATGTGAAATGATTTTGCATTTACTTGCATTTTTAACTACTCATAGTTTATTATCTTTGCCTGAAAGGGGAAAGGAGAGGTAAGAAGGTGAATGGGGGAATGTCCCTAAAATTGCTGACTAGTATGTAATATGGTACAATTAGGATAAAATTTATTCCAATTTTCTACTCGTTGATTCCCTATCTCATTTCCCTTTTGTCACAGCTATTGCAAACCTTTTCTCTCCTTAGGCGCCTAAATGTGTCAAGTCAGATGACCTAATCCACCACTTCCCTGAGATTTAAAATGAAATGGAAACTCTCTCAACTGTCTTTCTCAGGAGTTCTCCACATGGTCATTCATTTCTATCTCCTTCCCTTCTGCCTCAAAGAAAAAAGCAATCTAGCTCCTCTGTCTGTGCCCTTGATCTCAGCCATTTTGCCTCCTCCAGGACACTGACTCGTCCAATCATTCCTTCTCTTTCATGTGTCTTGACTCCTCCATTGGCTCCCTTCTATCTCCCTACAAACATGCTCAGGTTTCCCCAGCCCTAAACAAACAGAACAAAATAAAACAAAACCACCTCCCCTTGACCTTTCTACCTTACCCATATCTCCTTTACTCCTAAACTGCTTCTTCCCTTAGACCCTAGTACAAGTCCTCATTAGCACTTTCCTGGCCTACTGCATCTTCTTCCCATCTTCCCTTCTCCATTCTAACCCCTTGCATGACATTTTTCACATGGCTTATTTTCTTCATATACGGATGAATCCATGTAACATGTTTGCTCAGTGACTCTCTTGCCTTTCAAATAAAATCCTGGACTCAAGGCCTAATACAACATTTCTAGTATCTTTCCCCTTCGCCCCCTCAGTTACCATCTTCACAGAGAGGTTCTCTCAAAACCACACTCACTTTGTTTATCATAATAATATTTAGACTGGCCTTCCTATTTGCATTCCCCTCTCTCAAATCCATCCACCATACAGCTGTCAAAGCAACTTTTCTTTCTAAGGTGGTGGATATGACTAGTTCCCTCCCCTCCTATACAAATACAAGCTGCCAAAATGTCTTTGAAAGCGTATATATGTATATATAGGGATAGCTAGGTGGCTCAGTGGATAGAGTACTGGTCCTGGAGTCAAGAGGATCTCACTTGCATTCTGACTTCAGACCTTTGAGACACATTAGCTGTGTGACCCTGGGCAAGTCACTTAGCCCTGATTGCCTCACCAAAAAAAAACAACCCCAAAACGGATATAATACATATGGCCATATATACATACATGTGTATATATGTAATCTTGGTCATGGTATATACACACACATACATATATACACAAATACATACACACACATACATGTATGAGTAAACATATGTAAATGTACACATATGAAGATAGATAGATAGATATAGATCCTTTCAAAGACATTTGACAAGCTTATATTTGACCCAACAAAGTTTATGACAAGTATCTAAAAATCACTACAATCACTACACTAAAAGTAAGTGCTGGCTACATGTTGCTCTTTTTAAAAATGTGTGCTATTACCTTTATATGTAGGAATAGTAACCAATTTTTCTTTTTTAATAAGATGTCTGTCCAGCGGCCTCATTGTTTCAGTACGTTGTGATGGGTAAAAATTAAAATTCTGCTTATAAGTGGTTGCCATATCGGTGTCCACCATTTTTGGCTTGTATTCTTCTGGTGCATGAACCATTTCTTGAAATGTGTCACAGGGAAGGTATTCAGATCTGAAATAACATCACATGGGACATTCTTTAGTCTAATTTTTAAACATTTTTTTCTGAGCCTTAAAATTAAGCGGTTGGGTTTCTCCTTAGGTCATCTCTACTTCACCACGAGTTACTAATTTAATATAGAAATGAGAATCCCACTTCCAGCAAGGATGCCAAGATGAAGATCCAAGCCTGCCTTTCTCAAGGAAAATCCAGCAGAAGGGGTGAAGCTAAGAGGGACATTAATTACCTCACTCTCACAAAGACAGGGCCAGAGATAACAAAGGGCCAAGTAATGAGCTCCTCGACCCTAGACTACTCCAAACCTCCCAACCATGAGGGGGGCTGGGGCGCAGATAACATGGCTCTTGGTTTTGTGCTTCAATCCTCAGCCCCCTCAAATCCGCCCTAACTGCATCAGGGGTGGATTTTAGCCTGGTGTAGTATCAGGGTAGAGAGTGGGAAGAAGATGGACAGATACTGTTGGTGGATGTGTCAATTAGCCCAACTGTTAATGGAAAACAGTTTGGAATATTATTTATACAGTCAATAAACTATACATAGCCTTTGACCTGAGTGATGCTCATATACTACTAGGCACATATCCCAAGGAAGTCAAAGACTGAAGGAGATGTTTTGAAATTGCTATTACAGTATTTTTTCTATATACAAAAGTCGAAGTAGAGTGGGTATCCGTGATTTGGAGGGATGACTGACCAAAATGTAAAACAGAATGTAATGTAAGAAGAAGCGATGGATATGAAGAATTCAGAGTAACCTAGGGAGGCTTATATGATCTGATGCAAAGCAAGGTATACAGAATCATAACAATGAAAAGATAAGCACATTAGAACTTGATAATCAGTGTATTTTCTAATTGTGACCAATGGTGACTACCCATGTATGACCAAGACAACATGAAAATGAAGTGTGCCTGGGACATTTAGCAAAAGGAGGATGAATGACAGGTGTAGAATAAACTATATATTTTCCAACATGGTTAATGTGTTGATTTGCTTTCTGTTGCAAGAGAGAATTCTATTGGGTGGAAAGAGTCATTAGGAAGCAATAATAATGTCATAAAAATAAAACATCAATAAAACATCTTAAAGGTTAGAAATAGCTTTACCCCCATTGCATATAAAGTACAATGTGGACTATTTACTTAAATACTGTTATTTCTTACATTTTGTTGCCATCTGCTTGATGTTTATGCTTCACAGATTTAATATTCTGTGAAGGAATAACATTTTCAAAGCTGATATATTTTTCTGAATATTCAGTCGTGGGGCAACTCAAATCTAATTCTTCATAAATTCTTGTAGGCTTCCGAGGACAGCGATGGAACCTGTGTAAATACAAATAAATAAACTGAAATGTGGTTTTAACTTTTAAAAATATTTTGCATATCATTAAATCTTTTTACTGTAATTCATGGTACTTTTTACCCAGAAATCCCTGACATATTTAGGGAATGAGTGTAGGTTCATTTTCTTCTTTGTTTATGTTATTGTGAGACTTTTCTCAAGAACCAATCTGACATGCCAGGCTGCCCTTAGATTGCCTACACAATGAAAGAAAAACCTGGGGTGTAGGTCTGAAATCTTGCCCCTGCCAGAGATAGAATAAAGTCTAGAAAACACAGATTAGGTGTCACACAGGGAAAGGCAAGAAAGAAGATACCTGTACTCCTTAAGAGAATGTCTGATTTACAAAATCACAGGATTTCAGAACCAGAATAGCTGTTTATCCAATCCATACCTAAACCAGAATCTACTCTACAATATGCCCCTTCAACAAAGGGCTTTTGCTTGAGAACCTCTCAAAGCAGTGCATTCTAGTTTTCGATAGCTCTTAATTGCTAATTCAATTCAATACTGAGTTTAAGTGCCTACTATGTTCAGTGTACTGTGATAGGGATAGAAAGCCCTTGCCCTCAGGGAGCTAATGTTTTCAGAAAGAGAAATTCTCTATATACAAAGACTACATTTCCCCTTTGCTCCTAGTTCTGCCCATTGGGATCAAGTAGAGTTCCATCATCCATAATGGCAGCCCTTCAAATGTTTGAAGACAGTTATCTGAGGTACCTTCCAGCTGCAAAGCCTGTGATATTATGATGTAAATGTTTTACCTGATCCCAGTTTAGTACTGTTCCCTCCACTCAAGAAGTCCTCAGTTAACATGCTGAAGTAATTATTCCCCTGCTCTCTTATGCTCCATGATTTCTCCTAAATTAACCAGTATCTATAGTGTGTATAGCCAAATCAATTCATTATGTTTTGTGTTAGACCCTGGGGAATTCAGACTTGAAAGATGAGTGTGTTGAAGGCAAAAGGGATAGATTAAAACCTATTTACAGTTACAGTTGTCTCTGAACCCTCAGACTACAAGGGAATAATCAGATATAGGAATGCCCATGGATTTTGGGGAATTTGTTGGAAATATCAAGAATGTAGAGATCAGTTGTGTAGCTATAAGTGTATAAGTGAACATTAGTGTGAGACTGTGATGAGAGGTATTGATTGGAGAGTTAAAAGTTTGTAGAGAAGCACTGAGTAATTGTAAATGGTTTGTGGGTGTTTTGGGCTGTGGTTCCCTGGCAGAATGTGAATGAATTTGGTTGTAGATCCCTGGGAGGCTGAGTTTGTTCCTAGGGCAAAGTCTTGATTTAGGGTGTGTGGAGATGCTATTGATTTAGGGTAGCAGGCAACATTCCCTCTAGCTTCTGAAGTTAGCTGATAAGATTATGTGTGTTCTGTGTTCTAGTTCTGGATTCTTTGCATAATTTCAATTTTCTGGGAACAACCATGGAAGAGCCCTCTCAGAAGTGTCATGTCTAAATGGCATAATTCTGAATCCCCAATAGTCCTTCAAATGGGAAAATATCATCATTGGTGTATAGATGGATCCAGAATCTGGGAGTATAAACAATATTGTAATCTTGGCCTAAGAAATTTGTTCTGAATAATATCTATGCCAAACTAATAGATGCAAAGTGTTTTCTCTATTTGAAAGATATTTTATAATTACTCTGTATGCTCTGGACATTCTCTGTCTTTTTCTGCACAATGAAGAAAGACAGTAATAACTATTCTAATTCTATGTTTCTCTAAAAAGCAGATCATGTTATGAAATCCAGAATGGATATTTCTTAGTAGACTATATAGTTCTGAAGTCCCCTTCAGTTCTGAGAAACTATAAGTCCCAGATGACATAAAGATTTAGCATAGCTATGTAGAAGCTGGAGGTACCCCAACTCATAGGACTGATGCCCTGGAGCCATGGTGTCAATCTCAAATAGAAACAGATCCCAGAAGGCTGACTATGGACTTAGAAAACCACAAATTAACATTACCTAAGTTGTATTACATTTTTATTTATTTCATTAAAATTTCTCAATTGGATTTTAATCTGGTTTGGGCCCTACTCAGGAGTTTTGCAGGACACTTGGTGTGGCAGGCTGGAAGTATGATACCTTTGCCATGGAAGAGAGATACCCTAGGTTTAAGGTACTATGTGTGGATCTGCACCCTTAAAACTATAGCTCACAAGTCCATCACTGATCTGTTTACCTTCCAGTAGTCAGCCAAAAGACACTATTAGCTCAAAGTAAAGATATTGCCTGAAATGGCATTATAATACAAGTAAGAAAAAAAATTCCTCCATACTCTCCAATAAATAAACCCAGCATCAGCAGGAAGACCAGAGGTGCATAGATATTCTAAATACCGAGTCAGACACCTTAGAAACATGTGCTTTGGGGTTTGCAAAGTGCTTTACAGATATCTTCTTTTATCCTCACAACAATCCTGGGAGGTAGATGTTATTATCCCCATTTTACAGATGAGGAAACTGAGGCAGGCAGACATTAAGTGACTTGCTCAGGGTTACATAGCAAAGTGTCCAAAGCTGGATTTAAACTCAGGTCTTCCTGATTCCTGTACTAGTACTCCTGTGCCATATAGCGGTGGTCTGGACAAAAAAATTCTCCATTGGATCCCTGTAACTGCATTGGACATACCAAGTGGAGATTTAGACTTACACCATGCTTTACAGGCAGGCAGAAAAGTTCCAAAGATCTCTAAGTCTGAGCACTTGAGATTTCTAGGCTATTGGGGAAACCTCATCCTATGGCTCTGTGATAGCATAAGGATCTCAGAAAAGCTCTCTTGTACCACAATAGGGCAAACAGTCTACATCTGCTCCAAAATTAACTCCTGAAAAACAGTGTGGATGAACACCAATGGGAGTGCTCTCAGTATAGTTATTTCTAAAATCATGAGGTACTCCTGTAGCTAAGTACCCTTTCTGTAGCTTAAACTGCATTGCCAGGCACCAATATTTTAGGGACACAGCATCCATATTTCTCAAAATTTACATTAACCATTTTAGATTTTTCTTGAAAACTTTTCCAAGTCCTTTTCATAGGAGGATGAATCAAATTTGTCCTTAATTGGGTAGGAATTTTCCTGCAGTTTTCAGCCTAATATTGCTTATGATAAGGAATTCTATTACCTTTTTATCTACTTCTTCTCTTCCTCTAATTTTTCTAATTTAATTCTCTAATTTCTCACATTATTTGCCTAGCAATCCCTACTTTGACTACATCAACAGCCCCCTAATTGATCTTTCTTTAGCCTTTCTCTCAATCAAATTCAACATATCTACCTTTGACAATGTAATCTTAGCTTTCTTTACATTGCTTTCCTATCTAGGGTCATATACTCAGAAATGGGCCAGTTGTTCCTCAGGAAATTGTTTATAAAGTGTTCAAGATCTCTCCTTTTACTTAGCAGTATTTCAGGAGATTCTCTGCCCTCTTTCACCACCCCCACCTCCAAACTAATTAGTGGTCAAGTACTACTATTTCTGTCCTCATGACATCTGTCTTATACACTCCCTGCTCTCTTCTGACATTGCCTCTACTCAGTACAGGCCCTCATCACCTTAGACCTGGCATACTGTAATAGCTGTGGCAAGGTAAGGATGGGGGGTGGTTTGGGATCTGCCTGCCACAAGCGTCTTCTCCATCCAGTTCATCTACTCAGGTATCAAACTGATCCTCAAAAAAAGCAGGCCTGACCACCTACCTACCCTCTTTTAATTCCAGTGCCTTTTTTCTGTTATTTCCTGTTTATCCTGTATATACCTTGTTCATACATATCAGCGTGCTTATTGTCTCCCTTGTTAGATTGTGAGCTCTTTGGGTGCAGGCACTGTCTTGCCTCATTTTGTATCTCCAGCACTTTAGCACAGTGCTTGGCACATAGTAGGCTCTTAATAAATATTTATTGACTACTGACTAAATTCATCATGCCTCCTTGGAACATAATCAATAGGTTCATGTGTCTGAACAAATTCATGAAACTGTGGTCCTACTGTCTCATATATCCAATAGACCTACAACTCTTACATCTGTACCCCTCCCTCCTCAACCCCACTCCCTGCCCCCTAAATAGTTCTTTAAGGTTGTGACAGACTATGATCACAAGTTCAATTATATTGCAAAGTAGAAAGTACTTTTCTGTTGTCTCTTGACCTTAGTGTACCTGAGCTGGCCTAAATGTGATAGTGGTGGCACGTTATAAAGATAGTGGTGGCACATTATAAATTAGGACATACTGCCACTGCAAGAACCTTGTCTGCCCACACTAGCAACAGGTTTTCTTTGAGAATATAACTGGTTCTCCTTTGGAAATAATTGGTTACCTTTGGCATTTTCTTTTCTTCTTTAGTGGTTTCCTAGTTCTAGAGTTAGAAGGGACCTCTAAGTCCTAAGACCTTCTAGTCCAACCTTGTGCTTTTCTAGATGAAGAAGCTTGAAACCCAAGAAAGTTAAATAACTTACCAAAAGTCACATGAGTAGTCAGCATCTTAGTTGTGATTTGAACATATTACCTTTGGCTCGAGACTGTGCTCTTTCCTTTTTCTCCTTCCTAAGTGGATTTTATTACCTCTGTGGACATGGAAATTTCGTAGCCAGAGTTCGTACTATAAGCTTATGAGTTAATTCTGTCACTTGGACTACTGATCCTTTACCTTGCATTCATGCTTACTTGGAAATTAAGTAGTAGAACTAGTCTGGGCTAAATCATCAGGTCTCTGTTTAGGGGCTGCCTCCACCTACATAATTCCTATTTCTATTAACATTAATTTGGGTTATAAAATCACTTTGAAAGGGGTAGAGGAAGCTTAGTTTTTAATTATTTTTTAAATAAGGATCCAAAATGAATATTTAAGTATAATTCAAGAAACAGCACTCTTTACCTCCTGACACTTTTATATACTTCAGGTAATTTGATTATGACTATGCTTAGACTATAGGAAATCTTGCTTGGGGACACCCCACGCTTGGAGACATCTTTTAGGCTGCTTGCTTGAATGGATATAGGAAGATCTAGTGCTAGTTGTCTTAGTGTTAAACAGGATGAAAATTTCTGGGGTAGTCTTGGGTGGTTTTTGCAACTTTTGCCCTGTTAATTCTTTCTTATGCTCTGTGTATTTCATTTCATGCTCATGAATGTGCTCTTCAACTCATTTTGGTCCTCTTTAGACTGGTGTTGATCCTTTCGACTTTGAAGTTTCAGCCTTTCTAGTTCCATCTTATCTATATAACCTTGTTTCCCGTGCTGTGTTCAGTCAGGTCTCCTTACCACATCATGGATGATCCATAGCCAGTGACATCTCAGAGTCTTTATTTGTATCGTTCCTTTCATCTAGAAAGGTCTTCCTGATTGTCTGTGAAGGCAAATCCTACCAATGGTCCACAAAATCAGCTTATGACTTCTTCCTCCATGAAGCATCATCTGCTTACTTCAGTCTTCATTGTTCTCCCCATCCTCTCATCTTTAAAAGCATTTATAGTCAGTTTATCCAGTTTTATATCTGTAGGATCATTTCGTATAGAGCTGGAAGGGAACTTAGAAATTATCCAGTCTAGACTTATTTTACAGAGGAAGAAACTGAGTCTCAGAAAGATCAAGTGAAGTGGTCAAGGTCACTTATAGTAGTATAACTGAGGTTAATTAGTCATGTTGTTTTTTTACTTGTTGGTTTGTGTATATATAGGTTTTCTCTTCCCAAAAAAATTGTAAGCTCCTAGAAGGCAGGGTCTACATATGCTTATATACCTCCCAGGATCTGCTATAATTCTCAAATATAAAATAAACTAAATCAGAATTTGTTGGTTGCTTGAGTCTGACTTATTCTATATGACAAATAGTCATATAGAAAACTCAGTTAATCTCCAGATGTTTAGCCAAACATATAGATATTTGAACTCATTCAGATATCTCGCACTCTGCAGGAAAAAAAGTCTGGGTGTTTAATTGCCATTTTTATTTTTCAATCAAATATTCTGGTATCATGTCTACTTATATCCATAGCCTAGATATGATTATCATTATTTCCTTCATTTATGCTTCTGTTGCTTGTCATATAAAAACTCTTTTCTATGATATATTCAAAATCTTCTAGAAAAATGAGGCAACTACATGAAAGAAATTATAATGGCATCACTTCAAACCCACTTGTCTAAATCAACTAAACATTCAATTCTTTCCTTTTCTTGAGAAAACTTTTCAGTTTCAACCATCAAGATGTACTATAATTCAAAATGCAAGGACCATTATTTAAATGTATTCTGCATATTTTATTTAAATCTTCTCTAAATCTAAGTTTTGATGTTAATTTTCCTATTTAATTGCTCTTACAAACCTGGTTCTGGTAATGAGAATGCATATGTTTTATGTTAGTAAGTAACTGCTTCTATCAAAACCCACCCTCAAAATCCAGCACTGGGGTATTCTTATAGTTGGTTAAAAAAAAATATATGTTTTCATGTTATTTGAATTGGTTATAGTTATTTAAGTAGTTTTCTGTCATCTTCAAATTTGATAGGCTTAATAGCCATGCCTAAGTCACTGATAAAGGAAGTTAAACATGGAGTAAACTAGAATAAGTTATTACCTTAATCATCAAACTAACTAAATAGGGACTTTGTACAACATCTAGATAAATACACTAATCCTGTAACCAGATTTGCTTAAATCAGTAATGGTAAAACTTTGGGGCCTACTCTGGAAAAATAAACAAAACCAAAACAGCCTCAGGCCTACGTGGCCCCCTTCTGCATCTGCTGGGACCTTGGCAGATGGTAGAAAGCAGGCCAGAAAGTGCTATGAATCACATTTCTTAAGACTTTCTATAAAATAATAAATTGTAGGTACTATGAATGATAGTTCAATTCTTGTATGCTGACCAACAAATGAACCTATTACTGGAAAAACTAAAAACCTATCAATCTTGACATTCTTGGTATAAGTGACACTAGAAGATAAAAAGTAAAAGAGTGGTTTCTAGGTTCCCTAGAAAATAGAAATTAAGGGAATGAGCCCAGGATTACTTTCAGTCTTTGCCCAAAGGCAGCAAGGAACATCATGTTATGGGATATCTGGTTATTTCATATTTCAGGATTCAAAATGAACATCTAGAAAAAGATCTATCAAGACAATAGAAGGTAATGTACTATGAGCTTTTGCTGAGAATAAGAAGAAAACCTATTACGAATTCAGTGAAAATCTCTAGATTAAAATAAGATATAATTTGAATTTATTGGTTTCAATGTAAAGAATAAAGGTGGGCAGAAAGACTGAACATTTTTTTGAATACATTACTCAGGAGCAAGAAATGAAATATGCCAAAGGTTTGTCATTTACATAGAAGGCTTTTACCTGTAAATTATGAATTCTTTATTTAAGAAGAAAGAAGAAAGGTTCTGGACACTGAGCCAGAATTTTAAGGTTTGAAGGGACATTAAAGGCCATCTAGTCCATCCTGTATTAGTCAGAATAAGTCAAACTGAACCTCGAAGCCCCTCAAATAGCTGAAGATAGCTGTTACATCCTCAGCACACACCCTCTCCCACCCCCAAGTCTTTTCTTCTGCAGGTCAAGCATCCTTCAAACAATACTAGAAAGGGCATGACTTTTGAGTATCTTCACTATTCTGACTGCACTTCTCAATATTCTCAAGCAAACAGATCTCCTTAAAAGTTGGTGCCCAGAATTAAACACAATATTTTAAATATTGTTTGGCCAAGGCAGAAAACGGGATTATTACCACCTTGGTCATGGACACATATACACACACATATTAGCAGAAAAGAGGGAAGATTTTTCTGGATGGTGGGGATTAAAAGTAAATTTAAAAAGTATGGTAAATGATTCACAGGGCATAATCCACATGTAAATAATTAAGATTTGACCTGTCTAAACCTAAGACATCAAACCATATTGTATATAATCAGTCATAATAAATAATATAAATGAATCTCTAATTCTCATCTGATAGTCATGTTGCTCCTTACAGGGAAAAGGACATGGGAAGGAATTTTGATAATATTAATTTTCATAATGAGACACAAGAAGCAAATAGTCACAGGAAAAATCTAAAATGGAAACATGATATAATAATGATAGGGGACTTCAGTTATCTGGTAGATATGAAAACATTAGAACTCTTTCTGCCAAAATCAGAACAGTTAATACTTTCCTGACTTGTCTTAATGATAATTATAATTTCTTTATCCTTGGAAAGATAGAAGCAACAAGGGAAAACATTCTATAACTTATTCTTAAGAGTAAACAGGAACTTACATGGAATCATGGGAACCTTAAGGGAAAAGAGGCCTTAGAATTTATGATATAAGGCGAGAAGTTGGGTAAATACACTCTTTATTTTGGGAGAACATGTTTCAGATTATTCAGAAAAACCAGGCTGATTGAATGGCTGGATTAAAAAATAACCACTATGGATTGATCCAACCATTCTGGAGAGCAATGCCCAAAGGGCAATAAAACTGTGCATACCCTTTGATCCAGCAATACCACTGTTAGATCTGTATTTCAAAGACATAAAAAAAGGGGAAAAAGGGAAAAATGTTTATAGCAGCTCTTTTTGTGGTGGCTAAGAATTGGAAACTGAAGGGATGCCCAATCAATTAGGGAATGGCTAAACAAGCTGTGGTATATAATTGTGATGGAATATTATTGTGCTATTAGAAATAACAAATAGGATGATTTCAGAAAAACCTGGATTTATATGAACTGATGCAGAATGAAGTTACAAGAATACTGCGAACAGTAACAGCAATATTGTACAATGAGGAACTGTGAATGACTTAGCCACTGTCTGTAAGAAAATCCCAAAGAACTAATGATGAAGCATACTATCTGCCTCCAGAGAAAGAACTAATATTGTTTGAATACAGCGAAACATGCTATTTTTCACTTTCATTCTTTTTATTATTTGAATCTTCTTGTACATAATGACTAATATGGAAGTATTTTACATGCTTGCACATATATTAGCTACATCTGATTGCTTACCATCTCAGGGAGGGGTCATGGAAGAGGAATAAAATTTGGAACTCAAAACTTTTTTAAAAAGCAAATGTTAAAAAAACTGTTTTAATATGTAATTGTGGAAAAAATAAAATATATTAAAAACAAAAAAATAATCACTATGGGGTAATGGAAAGAGTGAGAGCCATGGGACTTTATTTTCAATTTCAGTTCTGTGATATATAATTACCGCCTGTTAAATCTGGGTAAATCCCTTGAACTCTCTGGCCTTAGTTTTCTCATATGTAAAATGAGAAGGCTGGACTAGCTGATTTTTGTAGCTAGAGATCTATGATCCTATGGTTATAACTTAAAAGGGTTTCAGTATATTGCTTCAGGAATCTTTGATATTCAGCATTTTTATCAATAACTTGTATAAAGATGATATTTGAAGATAATGCAAAGCTACATGACTAACTCACTAGATAGCAGAATCCAAAAAGATTTTAAAAGTCTAGAACATTGGGCTGAATTGAAAGTGAAATTTAATAGGACTAAGTTACACATAAATTAAAAAATTTCAATGTCACATACAAAATGAGGAAGGTATGGTAGGCAGGAGATTGTTTACCAAATAAGTCTTCACTTGAGGAATACCTGAACAAACTAACATATGCAGATCATGAAATACTATAGTGAAATAAGAAACAACAATTATGAAGAATATTTTTTTCCCAATCAATCAGTCCATGAGCATTTATTAAGCACCTAATTTATGCCAGGGACTATAGCAGGCTGGGAATAAAAAGCCAAAGCAAAGGAGTCCTTGCCTTCAAAGGGCAATGATTCTATTAAAGTCTCACATACGCATATAAGCAGGTGAATACACACACGGTAGCAGGGTGGGAGGACACTAGTAGGAGGACTGGGAAAGTTCTTATGAAGGAGGTAGAATTCAAGTTAAGTTCTGAAGGAAGTTAAGGCTTCTAAGAGGCAGAAGTGAGAAGGGGGAGTATTTCAGACACTCTGTGGTCCAGCTAACTTGGCCTTCTTGCTGTCCCTCCGTCTCTATCTTTGAGCAGGCTGTCCCCATGTTTGATGGGGTGGGTAAGACTGGTCTGTGGACTAGGAGTAAGTGGGAAACAATGATCTAGATCTTCTTATTTAAAAGATAAGGAAACAAGGCATGGTTAAGAGGATAAGCAACTTGTCCATGGCTGTAGGGTTAATGGCAGAACCAGTACTAGAACCCTATAGTTCGGTGTATAGTTTGCCAAACACCATACTATCTCGTATCCTCCCTCTCCTAGCCCTACTCCTGACTCTCTAGACTTCACCATGTGACAAGCTTTTCACCCTAGAAGACACCTCCACTCTACAGCTTTCTCACCCTGAGAGAAGCCCCAGCCTCTGATCAGTGAGTTCCTCCCTCAAACTGCCATTTCAGGAAGTACCCGAATCACTAGTTATGTTCCCTTCACTTCTCTCCTTTGCACGTTTCCACTCTGTATCATTTCCCTCCTTCCTAGCTCCAAAAATCTAGTTATAGTCTCGTTGGCATGTTCGTTGGCAAACTTCCAATCCTTGGGGAGAATCAGAGAATTTCAGTTAGAATGGTCCCCAGGGCCACCTGGTCCAACCCCGACTTATAAAAGAATCACAACACACTCAACCAGTAGTCATCCAACCTTCTGAGGAGGATCCCACTACCACCTGAGAGGAGCCATTCTGTCACGATGCTAGACAACTCTAATCTGTCTCTTTACAAATTCTACCTACTACTCTTAGTTGTATTTGCTAGGGTCAAATATCATGGCTTCCCTCTTCCACATCATAGTCCCTCACATACTTAAAGATAGTTATCACTGATTTTGGAGCCAAAGGTCTTGGGTTCAAATCCCATTTCGCAACCCTACCACCCATACAACATTGGATAGGTCACCCTGAACTTCAGTTTCCACATAGGCAAAACGGAGGACTAGAATAAATGATTTCTAGGATGCCTTCCAGCTCCAATTGGATGACCTACAATCCTTCTAACCCTTTCCTGCTCTATGTTAAACATCTCTAGTACCTTCAAAAGATACTCATATAACATGAACTTAAGGCCATTAACCGTTTTGGTTATTCTGCTCTAACTGCTCTCCATTTTTAAAATGTCCTTCAAGAAATATGGTACCCACAACTGAGCACATGCATACAAAGATGCTGGTGAGTGTAACAGAACACAGTGGGACTGGTTGTTAAGAGTCTGATCAGGAAAGCTCACATCTGAACCATCTTAATGTAGGTTGAAATTACATTTGCTTTTTGGCTTCTGTATCATTTACTGGGAAAAAAAAGCAAAACACTCATCAACTACCTTCTATGTATCAGGTACTGTGCTAGGTGCTGCGGACACAAAGACAAAACAAAATGGAACCTGTCCTCAAGGAGCTTACATTCCACTGAAAGGAAACAATATAAAAACACAAAAGCAAATATAAATACATACAAAGTAATTTCTGGGGGGAGGGAACAGATCTAACATGAAGGCAATTTGTGAACAACAGAACTCATGGCTTTTGGAGTACACAATGGTATGAAGCAGCAGTGAGTGGAGGTCAAGGAAAGGATTTGGGTACTAAGCAGCGTACAACTCAGAATCACATACCACACTGCTGACTCATATTGATTTTGCAGTCCCCCTAACACTGTTAGATCTTTTTTTTCCCTCCCACCCACTCCCCCAACTTCCCTGCTTAATTATTAAGTCTCTGCAATATGATATCTGATTTTTTGAAGGCAAAGCTAAAATTTGTGCATTCAGTTCTGGGCACTATATTTCCTGCAGGACATTTTAAAAATGGAGAGCGTTTAGAGTAGGATAACTAAAATGGCTAAAGGCTTGAAGTTCATGTTATATGAGTATCTTTTGAAGTACTAGAGATGTTTAGCACTGAGAAGAAAAAGCTTAGAAATATAGATTATATTTCACTTTGTTAGATTCAGCCCAATTTTCTTGCCTGGCAGTATCTTTTTGGATAATGACTTTGTTATCCTCTCTTTTAGCTATCTTTCATAGCTTTATTTAATCTGTATATTTGATAAAGATTGTTATCTATAACTCTATCCAAATCATTGACTAAAATTTAACAGTGCAACTGTAGATCTCTGAGATACTCCACTGACAGTTTAGCACTTCTTACATGTTAATACTGAACCATTAATAATTACTTTTTGAGTCCATATATTATCATATATCTCTTCTCCCATCTTTTCCACAAAAATAGTAAGAATTACTCTACTGAATGCTTTCTTAAAACCTATATAAACTGTATTTATACTCTTTCTTGTGTTTTACCATAGGTGAGAAACCCTGTTGAAAAATGAAATGCTTGTCAGGCATGATTTATTCTTCTTGAAGCCACAGTTATCTGTGATTACTAATTTCCCTAATTCACTAAAACTCTCTCCAGTAAATGTTTTAGAGTGCTGCCAAGAAGTTCACTGGATTATCTATGGTTTGTATTGTTTGATTATCCTCCCTTTTTTGAAAAAAGGAATGGTTCCCCTTTTCTAGTCCTACTGTATCTCTCCTGTTCTCCAGTCACTGAAGGTAACTGGGAAATCATGTGCCAATTCTTTCAGTTTCTAAGAATGTAGTTCTTCTGTTGAAAAGAGCTGCTCCTGATCATGCTGTACCCACAGAATATCTACGCTCAATTATCTGTTCCTGAATCATTTGTTTCTAGTCAATATTTGCTGAAGAGAGGTAGCAGATGCAGAACCTGGAAGTGAGAAAAGGTGCCTTCTTAGGGAAGGCACTGAAAGTGCCAGTGGGCCAGTGCATTGTTATGGGAAGGATCTGCAGGGATAGCAGCACCCTGGGAGCAAAGCCATGATTTCCTGCCTGCCAGTTAAAGCTCTGAAAAGTACTTCCTCCTATAGAGCTTATATTCTTTCATTTCAGCAGTGAAAATAACTTTAATGGATTGTAATTGATGGGACTGAGATTTCTTCTCTGTTATCTTTTGCTTTTTTTCTCCCTTCTATCCTTCAGCTTGATATAATTAGCTCACTGATGCTTTACACTTATCTTGTGGAAAACTTTAAATAGACTTATTACAATATTCAGACATAGTTGAATCTAAGAACTCCAAATGATCTTCATCTGGTCATTTTAAGTGAAATTTTATAGCTATTTTGCTTGTGTTTTGGGATCACCTCTGCTGAATATTCACTTTAACATTTCAGGGATCTATACTTTCATCAGTGTGACATTTCCTTTCACCAACACAGAAGTAACCCCCTTTGATTTAGAAGATGGTCTTCATGAGTCGTTGTGGTTAAAAAAAAAAAATAATTACCTGATGGCTGGCCTTTGGGTAATGAGCTCTGCAAACTCAAATATGCTGCTCCTCAAAACAGCAGACCCAGTCTGTCCCTGGATCCACATTTGAAGTCACTGAGTACAATGAGATTTGCTTTATTTTTGTTCTCCTGGCACAGTCTGTGAGAATATCAGGTTACCTCTACGCCAGCATGAGATATTCCAGAAGATTCTAGTGGAGGTGCAACAGAATACCTATGTTTGGGCTTTGGTGACTTTTAGGTGCTCTCTTGTGATGGTTTGTGCTTCATAATGAACATGATCTGGGATTTTAATTGACAATGTATAAGAGGAACATGTTGAGCCAGAGAAGTGGCCAGCTGGATTGGACAGTTCAAAGCAGACATTATCAAGTGCTTCCTATGATTGCAATGTGGTTAGTAAAATTTATACTTACCAATTCCTGGGCTAAAAAAACTGAATTCTATTATTGCAAGCATTTAGCTAGTGACCAAAGGTTGTTTAAAAATTCACAAGTATCCATATGCATTATTTTATTCTTTGTAATTGACTTTAGAGGGAATCAAGCCTCTTGTCCCATCATTGACTGAAAACTTCTACATACTATATTTTAATGCTCATAAACAGAAGGAAACACACAGAATTGTAAAGAAATAGTTCTAAACGATGGAAAATTGACAAACACATACAAAAGAAGGTGAGAAAAAGGTGAGTATTTATTGCATTTTTTTCAAAGATGAAATGTTAACAACAATTTCCGAGAAGATACAAGATAACCTTGGTTGGTATAAGCTAAATAATCTTTGGTCCACTGTTACTTTTAACTTTTCAGTGACAGCCAAGCTTGTGAAAAACTATTTCCCCCTAAAATTTAAGTTTTCCCTTTGGAGGTAATCATTACTGGGGAGCAGAAACAATAAATTAAACGGTCTATTTAGAATAATGTTTATTTAGCACATACTGATTAAGACCTTAGGTAAACAGTGGGGAGAGAGCAACTAGGAGACTGAATTTGTTTGGCATAGGAAGTTGTTAGGTGGGACTTTGGTATTTCCATAAACTTGAAGGAAATTTTTAAGTGACCATTGAAAAGGTGACTCCAGAGAGACAGCAGATATAACTCAACCTTTCTATTTGAATGTTAAAAAGATATCCTTCATATAGGAACTAAGGGAAGAAAAGTACCTTTCCTGAATATGATGGGGACACAAAAAACCAAAGTGAACCTTTAGAGTCAAATTAGCCCTTAGCAGACAAAGTTTTCAAGAAATTCAGGAAGTAGAGAAAAGCAAGAAAATTATATCAAATCTGAATAGTGTTCCTAGATAAGTAGGTATAAATTTGGAAATCTGAGAAAGAAGATCTCAGATCAGACTCTGGGCTTTAATGAAACAGGAGTGCTTGAAGACCTAAGAATCTCAGAAAGGAGAACAGGGGCTGGATCCAAGGAACTAATGAATACTGAAAAGAATAGGAAATTGGGAGACCCCCTGGGGGTAGGCCCTCATGTTAAAATGAAATAGTCCTAGACCTCAAAGAGTTTACATTCTCCAAGAGGAAAATAAGGAGCTAGATCTGTGGAATAGAACTGAAAGGCATAGGTGCTGTGGAAAGGGGACAGGGTCCTAAAAGACAGGGGTGGGGGGGGGTGTTTATTCGATGCCTCAGGAAGCTTAGTCAGGAAGTGGGCAGTGTGTGTGTGTGTGTGTGTGTGTGTGTTTCCATGCCATGCTTCAGGAAGACAGAGCTTTGGGAGAAGGGCTCAAGTGTATGGGAGTCAGGAAGTTGGCATTGGCTCTCAGGAACAGGAAAAATGAAGACCACTGTCATAACTCAGAAAGGGGAAACAGAAAGAAGTTTATGGAACTTGAGAAGTAAAGAAAGAGTATGGGGTTCAGAAGGAGGGGAAGGGTAAAGAGAATAGGGTCTGGATCCTTGGTACAGGCTGTGGAGGCTGAGGAAGGGGGTTGGATCACTGGAACCGGACCCCCACAAACTCCAACAAAGGCGTCTGGGTCCCTGGAATAGGAGAGGTGAAGGCAAATGAGGTTAAGAAAAGGGGCTAAGTCTTTTCAGAAGGAAAACCAAAGGGTAAGGGGCTCAGAACAGTGGCTGGGCTCTTGGCTAGGAGCTGAAGGCTGTGCGGCTCAGAAGGGGAGCTGGAATCCTAGGACAGGAGAGCTGAAATTCATGGAAATCAGAAAGGAGTCTGGGTCTTTGGAACAGGGGAGTTGAAGGGGGACGGGGGGGCCAGGAAAGGGGCTCAAGCCCGGGAACAGGAGGAGTGTAAGGGTGTGGCAGCTCAGGAAGGTGGTTAGAATGAGTTAAGATGATAGATGTGGGGCTCAGAAAGGGAGCTGGCTTCCTGGAGGAGAGCTGAAGGAAGCCATCTGGAAAGGGGGCTAAGTTCCCCAAATGGTGGGGCTTAGAGATGTGGGCTCGGAAAGGAGGCTTAGGTCCTGGACTAGAGAAGTTGAAGGGTATATGGGGCTCAGAAAGGGGGCTGGCTCCTGGAACGGGAGTGGGGTCAGAAAAGGGGGCTGTCTCTAGAATATGGGGAGCTGAAGGGTGAAACGGTCTAACTCACTGGGACAGGCCAGGCGTAGTGGGGGAGGAGAGGGGTTTGAGACCCTGGAAAAGGGAGAGCTTCAGACAGCGGAGTCAGGAAGGGGGCTGAGACCCGGGAATAAAGTGGGGGGTGTGAAGGCAGCGGGGTCAGGAAGGGGGCTGAGACCCGGGAATAAAGTGGGGGGGGTGAAGGCAGCGGGGTCAGGAAGGGGGCTGAGACCCGGGAATAAAGTGGGGGGTGTGAAGGCAGCGGGGTCAGGAAGGGGGCTGAGACCCGGGAATAAAGTGGGGGGGGTGAAGGCAGCGGGGTCAGGAAGGGGAGGCCCCACGGCGGGCCGCAGCCCCACGCCCCCCGCCCGGCAGCTGGAAGCACGCGGAGGACAAGGGGGGAGGCCGATTCCGGAGGAGGGATGGAGAGGGCTCCGTCGGGCGATCCCATCCTGGGCGCCGGGAGAGAGGGGCCCGCACTCGGCGCGGTTCGAAATGGCCTTACCCGCAAGTGCAAATCTGGCACAGACAGCGGAGCGCCATGGTCCGGCCGACGCCTTCCCAGCAGACGTCTCTAACGCTCCAGAGCCCCGCCGTAACCACGGCAACCCCGGGGCTGCCTAGAGACGGCCGCGGCGTCCTACGAACGGGGCGGGCTTCCGGCGTCGTCACAGGGGGCGGGGCGGACGAAGGTCGCGGGCCTCGCCACGCCCCCTGCCCCCTCCTCCTCCCTCCCCCGCTCCCCCATCCTCCAGTTCCGGGTTTGGAATCGCCTCCTCCTCCGCGTCTCCTCCGGCACGCGTGGTGGCGCTTGAGCGGCTGGGCCCCGCTGCGGCTCCTCGGCTATTTTTGTCACTGTGACTGAGTGGGTGAGCTGAGGGTCTCGGGAGGTACGGGGGCAGGGGGCCGCGCCGACTCTGGGTGACTGCCTCCGGCGTTCTCCCAGAGCGCTTGGAGAGCGGCTTCCCCGGCCGGCGTCTCTCCTGGGGTCAGAGGTCGCGCACGCCCAGGTTGTCGGAGCTGGAAGGGACGGGGGAACCCTGGGAAGTTGGGCGGTGCCGGCGCCCCGCGTGCCCCCATCCCTCCGGGCCTCCTCCCTCCCTCTCCGGGGTCAGTCTCCGGTGCTCCCCGCCACGCCCCCCCAGATTAAAATCCCCTCCGGAGCGGGAGGGCTCCGGCGGCCCCAGCCCGGGGTCGGGGGAAGATCGGCGGGAAGCTCGGGCGAGGCCCGGACGCTCAGCGCCCCCCCGGGACCGAGGGGAGCGGCGTGGGGGGCTGGGGGTCCCGGGCCCGGCCGTGCCCCGGGCACTCCGGAACCCCACTTTGCTGGTCCGGTACAGGAGTTAGATCGGAAGCCCGTGAACTTTTTGGGGGGTAGCATGGGGCCTCATGGACCCCTCTGGCAGCCTGGCGAGATCGATGAGCCCCCTCTCACAACCGGGTTTTTAAATACGCAAAATAAAGTACGTAGGATTGCAAGGGAGCGGAACGTGTAGAGAAGTAGTTGTGAAGCCGCGTTTGACGTGCGAGTGTGCTTACACGTGTGTGCTTATAGGCATGTACGTGCCTACATGTATGTGGACACGCATGTGCGTGTTTATTGGAGGGTTCCACGAGGTGTGGCTGGAAATGCGAACTTCGCGTGGAGGACTTTGAGTGCCAGGCCGAAAAGCGGTGAGCTGCTGTGTGTGTGTGTCTGTCTGTCTAGAGAGTTCTCCAGATCCCGGTGAGCTCCAGGAAGGATGTCCGACATCAGTCAGCAGGCATTTATTAAGACCTTACTGTATGCTGGGACCCTGGGGGTACATGGTCCTGGCCTCTGAAGCCGTCCTATGGAGGACCCAGAGACCCTTCCTGCTGGTCACTGCCGTAGCTCCTCTCCCCGAATTCTAGGACGCTGAAGACTTGGTGGCCCAGGGCAGCTGACTTCAGAAATCAGCGGTGTGGTCCAAACCTATACTTGCTTTTTCCGTCATTGTTGGCATTCTGTAGATTGTTGCAAAAGTTTTAGAATATTTCTTAGTGCTGAAGTACTAAGCTAATAAAGTTTAAAGACTTTAAGAGTATCCTGTGTAAATCTCCCTGGTTCTGCCATTAACTCACTGCATGGGCAAGTTACTTCACTTCTGGATCTCAGTTACTCCTCTGTAAAATGAGGATTTAGGGTATGTTACTTCTAAGATCCCTTTTCATTCAGTAGTTAGGGCTTACATTGAGAGTTGTAAAGGGTCTTTCTGATTCTTTAGGTGCAACTCTTCATTTTACTATTCATATTAGGCAAACTCTGAGTCCCAGAGTCATTAAGTGACTTGAAAGAGGGACCAGTTAAGATTGTAAACGTTTTTTAAGTTAATACCTACAATGATGGAAATAAATTTTTGAGTTATTGAAAATGCTTAAAGTCATTTTTGTTTGGCCTATGTGGTCATTTTTTTAAAAACTTGTTTATCTTGTTTTAATGAGTCATGTTAAAGATTTATTTAAATGTCTCTAGGTCATGATGAATCAGTTTCTAAATTTATTGCTCAGTACATTTAAAAGGAGGCAAGCTAGGTGTCACAGTAGAGTGAGTCATGGACCTGGATTCAGGAAGACTTGAGTTCAGATTCAGTCTCAGATACCAGCTGTTACTGGGCAAGATATGTAACCTCTTTTGGTGTCAGTTTCTTCAGCTATAAAATGGGCATAGCACCTGCCTCCCAGGGAGGTTACAAGGACAAAATGAAATATTTATAAGTTTTTTGATTGTGGCCAGCTCTTCAAGACCCATTTGGGGTTTTCTTGGCAAAGATACTGGAGTGGTTTGCCATTTCCTTTTTCAGCTCATTTTACAGGTGAACAGGGTACCAAGTGATTTGTCCAGGATCGTACAGCTGGTAAGTGTCTGAAGTGAAATTGGAACTCAGGAAGATGAGTCTACCTGCCTCCAGGCTTGGTACTCTCTGTTCATTGCACCACCTAGCTGCCCCATATAATAAATATAAATGTTAGCAACTTATTACGTACATTCAATTTTCTAAAGACAAAAAAGAGAGGGAGGGGGAAGGGGAAGCAGGGCAAAACTATCATCTCTTAAAATGCAGTACAATGCACACAGGATGTATTTCTTCTCCTTAGGATGTCAGTCTCCCAAAATGGGTGTAACTCTACTGATTGAAGTATAAACAAATCAAATACTAAATGTATCTCATCCTAAAAAGAAAAATTAGGTGCATTAAGAAGTGCGGAAAAGACTGAAATTCTGCATGTATGTGGCTTTTGACTATTAACTAAAATGCTTACTGTCTTAGTAGTTATAAATATACAAAAACAGAAAATAAATACCAAGAAAAATTTCTCTGATTCATCTGCAAGCTGTTAAAATATAATTGGTTGAAATGTCATCCCTGAACATGTAGCAGTCTGTTCTTTCACTTTATGTTCACTTTTGAAGAAATTAATTGATTTAAATTTTTTTTTTATTCCTTACTGAAAAACACTATAAAGATACACTGAAAGAAGAGTTTTAAAATCAGCAATCTCAGCCTGAAACTAAATCCCTGGCACTGTTTTCCAAATGCATATACCAAAGCATTTCTTAAAAGAATTTTAGTAAAATTTTCTACATATGTACAAAGTAAGAGATAAACTACTTTCAAGGAAGAATTCTCATGATTAGTCAATCTGCTTACAGACTGCAGAAAGGAAATTGTTTTTGCCCTGTTTAGTATTATTAATTTAAATAAAGAATGGTGAAGACCACTGACCTATAGCAAAAATGAAGGATCACAAAGTAAAAGCATTTTTTTCCTTTCAAAAAATAATAAAATATTATAGCTATCTGCTTTTTAAATTCAGGGTAAAAGCTTATTTAAAACAGCAAAGGATTTTTTTAAGTTCCATATTGTGCCTAATAGGAAGAGAGACCTTATTCTGCTTTTTCTTATTTTAATAAGCTGGATAAAATTAAAATGAGGGCTAAATTTTGTCCAGAACCTAGAGTTTATGTGTTTCCAGGGTCTTAAAGTGGGGCTTAAATTTTGCTGACTCTAGGGTATTCTTTGAGGTAAGGGCTAGTTTAGGAAATGGGGAATAGGAAATTCTTATTTGTACAAAAAGAAACCAAACCATTAAATACCCTATCAAAAGCTCTCTCCCTTAGGCTGAATTTTTAACTTTATAGAAGCATAAACTGCTCATGTTCAATTTTTATTATCTTTGTAGCTTATGTTTCACTGCTATCTTAAAGCTAATACGAGGTCTGACTCAACTCTCTGGAGATGAGCTTTTTTGGGATGTTTTATATCAAAGTGCCTAATGTGGGCATTGTAGATAACAGTTTCCAATTGATTTATGCAATCTGGCATTCAAGGCTTTCCACCACTGGTCCTTCTTGTCTCTCACCATGCCCCAACATGGAAATACCAATCCATCTTATTTAGTCCTTAGTCCCATAATCCCTTAAATATATCATATTTCAATGTGTTGTACCTACCTTTCCCCAGCCCCTGTTAACTCTTAATACCTTCTCTTGGCTAATTATTTTTATTTATTCTGTATATAGCTTGCTTTGTATATATTTGTTTATATATTCTCTCCCTCATTTAATTGTAAGCTCCTTGATGGTGAGGAGTCTGTTTTGCCTCTTTTTGTATCCTCAGCATTTGGCACAGGGTGTGGCACATAGTAGACTCTTAATATTTATTGATTGATTGAATATAACCTTGCTGAATGCTGTTTTTCTCATCTAAAATATGCTTCCTCATACTCTCAGTACTATCCTAATTGTTTCTCTGCCATTGGGACTAGAGCAGAGACCTTACCTTTTCCAGGACATGTACCTCTTATCTTACTATCTTCCCCCATTTATAAGAATACTTATTGTCCATACCCATAGTCCCCAAAATGTCTACTCTTCCTCATGCTGGGCTTTGGTATGACACCTCAGGGTATATAACCGATTCCAGCCTTCCCATATATCTGGTTGTTAGACTTTTCTCCTATACAACCCATCACCCTTATCTTTCAGAATCTGCCTTCAATCCTTTCACCCCACTAAGGGCCTCTTGTGACTGTATGAAACCCAGCCTTTCCCGGGGCTGAGATGATAGGCATCTCAAAGTAGATAAACTCAAGTTGAGGGCAACATTCTCCTTTGCCACCCTTGTACCTATGCCTTGTGCTTCTTGGTGGACTTAACACTCCTAGATAGAAGTCCCAGATGCTTCTATTTCTCCTCCCTCATGGTTTTGGTGGGACAGAGTGAGTCTCAAAGGATGACCTGGTGCAAATTAGTAAGTTGTTATCTGCATTTCAGATCTTATTATGCTATTCCCTTTAACCTTCAACCTACCCTTTTTTTTGACTTCCCGATTTCTGTTAAGGGCACCACCATCCTTTTAGTCACTCAGATTTGGAGGCTTAGATGAAACTGACTGTCCCTGACCCCATACTTCCAGTTAGTTGCTGGGCCGTCTTCATTCTGTCTTCTCAGTATCGTATCTTCCTTTCCACTCATAGTTGCCAGCCATTGTTAAGGCTCTCATTACTTCTTACCTGGATGATTACTACTTCCTTCCTTTCCTAAGTCTCTCCCCACACCGCACATTTCCCACATTGATATTCTTAAACCACAAGGCTGAGTGTCATTCCCCTACTCAGACCAGCAAGATGATTTGTCCATCTCTAAGAAGACATTTAATTCCATAAAAAGTAAAGTGCAAGTTAAGCTAAGAGAGATGCAGGATTCTTGGCTCAGTGTGAAGGCAAATGAAATTTAGTTTTACTCTGATAGTAACAAAGCAAAGCACTTTTATGTTGCCCTAGAAACTATGGGCTGAAGACCTATTATGCATCACGGCTACTCATCTCTGATGGAACCACATTGATTCGTGATAAGGACATTGTCCTGGAGAGATGGGCTATTGAATACTTACGTCCATAATGTTCTCAACAGACCATCATCAACCAACTGACCGTATACCCTCTCTAGCTGAACTTGCAACTGAAGAAGAGGTTTTGAATGCCATTAGGCTCCTTTCTTGTGGCAAAGTGCCTGTTGCTGATTCTGCAAGGTAGCGGGATCCCCTGCTCATACAGAAGCTAACTGAAATCTTCCTGGCTATACGGTAAGAGATGGTTATCCCCCAGGACTTCAAGGATGCTTCCATTATACATCTCTAAAGGAAATAGGTTGTCCTGTGACAATCACAGGAAAGTCTCTCTCTTAGTCATTGCTGGCAAGATTCTTGGCAGAGTCCTTCTTAATAAGCTGACCCTTTACTTTGAAGATGGTCATCTACCTAAGAGCCAGTGTGGCTTCATTAAGTGGCAACGAACAGTCAACAGTAGTGTTTGCTGTCTGAGAACTCCAAGAGAAATGCCAGGAGTAGGACAGAGATGTATATACAGTATTTGTTGATCTGACCAAGACCTTTGATCCTGTCTGTCATGAAAGCTTGTGGAAGTCATGGTAAAATTTGGTTGCCTGGAGAAGTTCATCAGTACTGTCTGCCAGTTCCATGATAGCATGCTTACATGGGTCCTGCATAATGGACCATGTATGCTCTCATGTTTTACCAATCACCAGTGAAGTAAAGCAGGGCTGTGTGTTTACTCTTATGCTTTTTAACATGATGTGTCCAGTGATGCTGTCAGATGCTTTAAATGAAGATGAAAATGACATCAAGGTCACTGACTAAACTGATGGTAAATTATTTAACTTGACAAGGCTACAAGCCAAGATTAAACGGCAGGGAGAGTTGGTGGGCAACTTTTTGTTTGCAAATGATTGTGCAGTTTCTGAGACTGAGATGCAACAGAGTATAGATTGATTCTCTGCTGCTTGTGCTAATTTTGACCTGAAGATTAATACCAAGAAAATAGGTTCTCTACCAGCTAGCACTGCACCAACCATATGTGGAACCATCACTTACAGCAAATGGAGAAATTTTGAATGCTGCAGATAAGTTCACCTACTTTGGCAGTACACTTTCCAGGGATGTGCACACAGATGATGAGGTTGGTGCATACATTACTCAAGCTAGTTCATGGTTTGGGAGGCTTCAAAGGAAAGTATGGGAGAGAAGAGGTATAAGACTACCTACCAAACTGCAGGTCTTACAGAGCGTTTGTGGTGACCTCATTGTTGTATGCTTGTGAAACTGGACAGTCTGCCAACTCCATGGCAGGAAATGGAATACTTTTGTTTGAATTGTCTTAAGAAGATTTTAAAGTTCATTTGGCAGAGTATTGGACTTTGAGGTCCTTTTTCAAGATAAAATGCCAGGCATTCAAACTGTTGTTGCAGAGTGCAACTCTGATGGGTTAGTCACATTGTTTGAATGTAAAACCTATGTTTGCCTAAAAGACCGTTTTATATAGAACTCACACAAGGCAAGCACTCACAAGCAGCTCACAAGGACACTCTCAAGGTCCCTCTAAAGAATTTTGGATTGATTGTGAGACATGGAAGACACTGGCACAGGATGGCCCAGTATGGTGTGCCCACATCAAAGAAGGAGTTGTACTGTATGAGCTAAGTAGAATTGCAGTTGTTGTGTTTGTCCTTCTTTCTCAAAGAGGACCGTGACATCAAGGTGATGACTTGCAGTTGACTTTGATTTGAGTGAGGGAGGGCTGTGCAAGGTCACCAACCTCACTTTCTTCTCCTGTGTCATCTGCGTCCAGTGGCTTGATATTCATCAGGACAACTGGAGATGGCCCAGGATGCAGTGGGAGACCCTTAAGGTCTTACCACATTCTAACTTTGAGTGGGACATACCCATTCAATGAATAGGCTTCTTTAAATTACTCAAGGGATGGCCCTTTTAATAAAAAAAAAAAAAAAAGCAAACTAGAAGGGAAAGACTCTCAGGGTTCCTGGGTAAAAGAGAAACAGTTACTATTAGTTATTGTAGTAGCTCAAAAGAAACATGAAATGTATGAATTTAGAGACATTGCCATTCCAGATGTTCATATGGAAGATTTGTGCCCAGCCTGTGATAGAGCCTTTTGAGCTCAGCGACAGTCACTGTACCTTGACCCTGTCATATTATGTCATTTTGGTCCGCTTCGAGCAGAAAGGGCAACAACTCAACTGCAAACTCCAGTGGCTCTGTATTAATTCTAGGATCAAATAGTTCAGTTTTTATTTCATCCTTTTTTGGTTTAATTTTTATATGTTTCACAATATACGTAAATGCTTGCTTAAAAACTTTTTCCTGAATTTTTTTTTTTAACTGATGGAGTGTGTGTAATAGTTAAAAGTTTGGAGATCATTGTTCCATTCTTTGCTATTTAATTGTATACTACCTTTGTGTTTGTAACTTAACAGTTTCCTGGAGGGGAGGGTACTATATTTTGTAGAGCTCTTATATCCCTCAGCAGAGAAATTTTTTTTAAATGAATGAATTCAAACCTAAGAACACAGATCCAGCATTGTTCAGAGCTTTGATTAAACTTACAGGTCACTCACTGATGAGCAATCAGTTCAGTTTTTAATGGATAAAAATATTTGAAGCAGTTTAAAACTTTGGTTCTGATGATTGGACACAAGTTATCAGATTTATAATTTGCCTAGATGTATTTGTCTTGGTGTGAAAACACATTCATAACCAAAGAATGGAGGAATACTGTGATTCTTTACCCATTAACCAGAAATTGCCCTTCTCGTGATTCTTTGTGTTTGCCTAGCTTTTGGAATCCTGGCAACTGAGCTGTGTTCCCTAAATGGCTACAGTGTGCTATCACATTAAGTACTAACACTGAGCTTTGATGTTGATTACTTGGAGGTGTATTTGACAGTCATGTTAACTACCAACATTTTAGTATATATCTTGGCCTTTGTCTTTAGCTCCATTTGTAATAGAATGCAGTTTAATTTTTAACCACAGGGGAAAAAAGACCATGGTACTCAACAGTTTGGATAAGATGATTCAACTCCAGAGAAATACCAAGAACATCAGAAACATCTGCATACTGGCTCATGTGGATCATGGTAAGCATTGTGTTTGAATTACATTATTTTGGGTAATAAAAAGTGTGTGAGGTAAGAGTGATACTGTGGGCAGTTTACTTAATTTAGACTATTAGATTGGGTCATTTTCTAGGATGTAAAAGAAGTCTGTTTCAAGGCAATTTCATCAGGTCTGAGCTCCCTGAATTGTTATGATAGAAGTTTAGTGTAACATGAAGTCATTGCCTGGAGCAGCTGGGTGGCACAGTGGTTAGAGTGCTGGGCCTGGAGTCAGACTCATCTTTCTGAGTTCAAATAGCCTATAAGATGTCCCCACAGAAGATGGAAAAAAGAAAACAGCATGATACTAAAACTAACCAGTCATGTTACATTATGAAACACTCTGAAAACTTTCTCTGTATAAAAAAGAACTTGCAATTTTCCATGAATCCTTGGGCTGTGGTCCAATGGGGGAAAAAAGGTAAGAGTGATAAAGCGACAAGAAGACTCACTGTGGAGTCAGAGGACCTGCAGTCAAGCCCCCTTTCTGGTGCTATCACTCTCTCTACTTTAGCATGTCAGCAGCCCTGTGTCTTCATCGACAAGAATTAGAGGCACAGACTAGAAATGGCCTCAGAGACCTCACTCAGTTCTAAGACAACAATCCTTTTGTTGGTTGTTGTTCAGGCATTTCAGTTGTTTTTGTCTCTTTCTGATCCTGTTGGGGGTTTTTGGGGGCAATGATACTAGAGTGGTTTGCCACTTCTTTGTCCAGTTCATTTTACAGATGAGGAGACTGAGGCAAACAGAGTTTAGTGACTTGCCCAGGGCCACACAGCTAGTACGAGTCTTGGTATATCAGAAATTAGTCCTTCTTTGGATAGTGTCTAAGACAGGGTTGGGTGACAAAATTTTGCCTTAGTAATTCCAAGAAACTATCACCTAAGTTCAGATGACTTGGCAGTCTTTGTAGTGCAGGGAGTATCAGCCCTGATAAAATTACAGATCCTTCTATTCAAGAATATCTGTTATTATTTCTGGGCTGTTCCCCTTTTCCTTTGGAGATTAGTAAGGGTGAGAAGAAAGTAATGATTCTCATAGTTTGGATCAAGAAACATAAAAAGAAATCCTGACAGTTCCCATTTCTGTAGCATTTTACAAGTGATAAAGTTCTTGCCTTATAATTATGAGGTGGGCATTTCAAATATTATCCTCATTTTCCAAATGAAGAAACTAAATCTCTTAGAGTTGAAATGACCACCCAAATGTACATATCTAATTTTTGGCAGTGCTGGGATCCAGACCCAAGTCTTCTGTTTTCTAAGCCCAATGTTCTTTCCACTATTCCACCCTGAAGAATGTCAACCTAGTATGAATTTTCTGCATTGTTCTCAGACTGCTGGTAAACTTTGTTCAGGGTTCCTTCTGTCTTATGATGGTCTTCTAAAGGACCATAACTTGATTTACCTTTTAGGTGGTGGTGGTGATGGTGGCGGTGGTAGTAGAACTCTAAGGTTTGCAAAGCAATTTACAAATATTGTCTCCTCTGTTTCTCACAACAACCCTGTGAGGTGGGTGCTATTATCATGTATCATCATACAAATAAGGGAGATGAGGACTGAGAGAGAGAGAAATTAAGTGGTTTGTGTCTGGGAGTCACAGAGCTAGCAGGTGTCTGAGGCAGGATTCAGACTTAGGTCTTTTTGTGAGCCCTCTCTCCACTATAATTTAGACTTTAGTTAATTTCTTTTAGGTGCTAGATTTTGGTCTAGCTTCACTTAACAGTAAAAGCCTTTAGGTAGACCCTCTTCTTTTAAAATTTTACTCCTTTTATCCTTTCAAAGAATAAATACCCTTTAATTATTCTTATTTATAGGGAAAACCACACTGGCAGACTGCCTTATATCCAGCAATGGAATCATCTCCAGTCGCCTGGCCGGGAAGGTAAGATACTCTTTTATCGTGGATGTATGTTTATCAGGCTTCTACAGTTCAGTTCAGTGAGTATTTACCATAGACTCAGTAATCTGAAGTTATGAAAGGTGTCTAAAACATGGTTCTTGCCCTAAAGAAGTTATGGTCTAGTTAGGGAGATAGACTAGTATAGTCAGAAAACGATTACAGAAAAATATGAGGAGGAATTTGATTTAAGTACAAACATAAGTGATACGGGTAATTGCTGCCTTAGGGTTTGAGGATGGTTTAATGATTAAGACTTACATTGGACTCAAACAATAGACCTTATATTGTTGGGACGTTGGAGAATAGGTTGATGGGCAGCATGGACAGAGGCATTGAATGTGATTTATTTGGAGAAAAATAAGACCATCTTGCTGAGAATGGAACAGAAGAAAGAATCTAAAAGAAATAATTGGTTAATGTGAAGCCAGGTATAGTATTTCCCTAATAAACTCAAACATTTGCTTTAAAAGTCATACTGGGACCAATATTAATAATGATGTTGAATAGTCATTCAATTGAATAATTGAATGAAACTGTTCCCTGTTCCTCAATGTTCACATGTATAAAATTGCTCACAAATAAGTAGTAGAATAAAATGGAAGTTATAATTAATTTTCGGGAAGTGTGTTGTAAGTACAAATTTTTTTCCTAGGAGTAAAAGTAAAGTTTTACATACTTCCATTTGTTTTAATCGTTAATTTTATTAATTTTTAAAATTCCTGAATTCAATTTAAATTATATAATTAAAAAACATTTTGCTATAAAAATCCACCATTAACCATATCAGGCTTTAAATGAATGAGATGAATATACACCTACATACATATATACAAACATACATACATACACACACGTGTATAGTGTCTGTGTACGTAGGCTGTTTTTGTTTTTTAGTTAAGATATATGGATAGCCGAGAAGATGAACAGATTCGAGGAATCACCATGAAATCGAGTGCCATTTCCCTGCACTATGAAAAAGGTAAATCTAAGGTTGCATTACAGACCACATTAATCTCTTGCTTTTTTTGTTTGTTTGTTTCCCCTTTTGAATTAATTTGTTCATTATAGCAATTCCTTTTTTAAAAATTAAAATACTTTAAATTGATGATTGCCTTTTGAAGTGATCTACTTTTCAATACTCATTTCTTAGTGGACTTGTGGGGCTATTGTCATGCTATGAAATCTATAAAATAATTATAGTATTTAAGACCTAAAACTAGGATTTTTGGTGAGTAAAGATGAGAAAGAGGGGATATTATAGCTGTCATCAGACAACATAGGGGAAGAGTGATTAAGTACATTTTGGTGGTGATTTTCCTGTACCTTAGCACTGTACAGCAGCACCTGTAAATCAGATGCCTATTTCTGCTGAAAGGGTCCTTCCTTTACTTCTATTTTATGTAATATTTGTATGGTCACAGATGAAAACTAGCATATGTATTCGTCATGGAAGGAAATAATAAGCCTTTTACAGTTACGCTGTAATAATAAGAGACATCAGTGGATAATGGGACTTGGGTTCAGGTCTTACCACACATTGTGGGTGTATGTTCGTAGACAAATCATTCAGCTTCTCACAACTCCCTAAGACTGATAAGTTGCAGGGAAGGTGGCAATCTACATTGCAGAAGAAAATCCTCACTCTTAAGTTCCCTACACCAATGAAGTTATAAGCACCATCAAAAGTAAGAAGTAATAAGAAGGTCGAAGAGGACAGTGGTTGAGGGACAAGCTGTAAGTTATCTCTTCCCCTCATGGGAGACTGGTAGGAATAGGAGAG
Source organism: Bettongia penicillata ogilbyi (assembly GCA_023548195.1). NCBI lineage: Eukaryota > Metazoa > Chordata > Mammalia > Diprotodontia > Potoroidae > Bettongia > Bettongia penicillata. Next base: position 8,302,277 of record JAJHZJ010000336.1, read on the forward strand.
TGCTGCAAAGAAGCTTCATTTCTTTCCTTCTGCTGGGATCTGTCACTCCTACTCTGTTTTTCAAAGACCACATCAAATCTTATGTTCCCCAGTCATCCTTCCTTCCTTCCTTCCTTCCTTCCTTCCTTCCTTCCTTCCCTCCCTCCCTCCTTCCCTCCCTCCTTCCTTCCTTCCCTCCCTCCCTCCTTCCCTCCCTCCTTCCCTCCTTCCTTCCCTCCTTCCTTCCCTCCTTCCTTCCTTCCCTCCTTCCTTCCTTCCTTCCTTCCTTCCTTCCTTCCTTCCTTCCTTCCTTCCTTCCTTCCTTCCTTCCTTCCTTCCTTCCTTCCTTCCTTCCTTCCCTCCTTCCCTCCTTCCCTCTTTCCTTCCTTCCCTCCTTCCCTCCTTCCCTCCCTCCCTCCCTCTTTTCTTTCTTCCTTTTTTCTTTCCTTCTCCTCTCTTTGTCCACATAGGATATCATATCCTTACCTGCAGGTGCTCTGCCCAAGGGAATGTAAATTTTGGTTACTGAAACCTCACAAGATATCTTACCTTCCCAGATTGATTTTTTTTTTTTTTTGACTAGATTTACAGGCCATTCTCTGGCTCTTTTCTTTATCACTGAAACTGATCTTAAAAAGGCCAAGGTCTCCTACTGCATCCAGGGCCACCTCCAGTCATTCTGATCTATATCTTTCCACTGATCCAGGTGACTGGAGGAGAAAGTAAGGCTGGTGACTTTTCACAGCCCTCTCTTACTTAAACCCAATTCACATGTATGTCATGGCATCACTTCCCTGCTGTCATGGTCTTCTTCAAGGACAAACAACAACCCCAGTCCTCCTCTCTCCCCTCTTCCTCACAATAGAAAGGAATCTCTTTTTCAGAATTCTTGTGTCTGTTTGTTTGTACTTCTCTCCTGGCAGTTATTAGATTCTACCGTAGTTACTGGTCTTTTTGTTCTATTTTCACTTCTGACTCTTAAGTCCTCAAGGGCCAGGTGTAGAAGACTTTTGTCTTTCCCTTATCACTTAGCATAGCACAGGCACATTATGTACTCAGTAAATATTTGGTGAGTGAATCAATTTTATAATATATAAAGAGGCAGAATAAAAGTATAAAGCTAAATACCTAAAAAAAAAAGAATGAATGAAAGAAAGAAAGCCAGGAATGTTACAGATCAAAAAAATAAAAATGAACATGATGTCTAAAACATTTGAATTAGAAGGAGAATATGTTAAAAAGTTTTTTAAAAAGACTTCAGGAAAAAAAGCAAATTAACAGGATAGAGCAGAGAGATGTTGCATAGGATATTTTTTCATAATTTTTAAAGCTGCCTTTTAAATGTTAGCATGATATGTGCAAGTCTAAGCTTTATACAGTTCTTAGCACATGCATAACAGAACTAGAGGTGTTCCCTTTGACAACAACTGATTTAGAGTCTTTTAAAAAAATTTTATTTTAAATATGTGAAATAATATGCATTTCCTTAACATAGTAGAATAAAAAGAAGACTACACATAATAAAACTGCAGCTGTATTATGTAAAACTTGCTATTTCTCTCAAATATATAATAAAGTTATCATGTAACTTTTTTTTCTTTCCCACCTTAGAAATGGCTAGGCATAAATATGTACTCTTAAAGATTAAGTGATTTCTTACTAATAGACTCTAACTTTCTCAATAACCTTTGACTTCGTGGCCAGATACCTGTCTTTCATCACCTATATTTAATGTCTTTCGAAATACTTTAAAATTAGCAAATTTTTACTTAGTAATAAAATAGTATCTAGTAAAATTCCTTGCTCTGTAAATATTGGTTGAATTGTTGATAGTATCTGCTTAGTAGGATCCTAGATTTCACAGAATTAATAGTTGAAGATATTTTATTTATTGACTTCCCTTAAAACCTTTAAGCAGCATTTTAGTATTACATAGATTGAGAGTTGGAAGAATAAAATTTGGGTAAGTTATGGAATAGAAAAATAGAAATGTAACCCTGTGGGCCACATATTAACTGAGAAAATGTCAAATCAACTTTACCAATATTTTTATTTATTTTGATAAACATTTATAATTGCATTTTAATCTAGTTCAAGGGGCAGTGAGTTTGATACCACTGATGTAGCCCAGCCCTCTCATTTACAGATGAGGAAGCTGCGACCAAAAGGGTGTGCCTTGCTTTAAGCCCCCAACTAGTAGGTTGTGAGGTACAAGTCAAACTCAGGTCCTCTGACTTCAAATTCACTGAGCATCCTTTGTCCTTGACCATGTTGTTTCGTCAAATGTCACCTTTAGATTTTTATCTTTCATAAAATATGAATAATCGCAAAAATAATAATTCACATCTATATAGCTCTTTAAGGTTTGTAGTGCTTTCTTCACAGTGCTCCTGTGAAGTAGGATGTTATACCATTTTACAGATGAGGTCGCTGAGGTGACTTGCCCATGGTCATAGATTCTAAGGGGCTAAACTGAGATTTGTAGATAGATTTGTAGATTTAATTTCTGAGTGTTCTGTAGAAGATTTTCTGGCTAATGATAATGGGGTAAATTGAAATTATATATAAAAAATATTTACTCTGTGTGATAATTTTAGGGGGTATGAAAAAGCTTAATGACCTTTAATTCTGAAAATTCCCCATTCCCCTCTTCGTATTTATGTCCTTGAAATCTTCTGAAGATTCCCCTCTTCGTATTTATGTCCTTGAAATCTTCTGAAGAGTATTTAAAGTTTTGTCAGGATGTTTCAAGCCAAAAAGTGTTCTGTGGCCAAACTTAATTGCAAAACATTACTCAGAGAGAAATAAACATCAATAACCATGACTTTGAATGAAATAAACAGTTTTATCTAGTGTTATCCTTGGATTTGGAGTTTGGATTCCATCCTACAGTTGAACAAGATGCATTGCAGACTCTCACTCTGGGGAGTGACACGATGGAAGTGATATTCAGTATTGGTGGGGAGTGACACAATGGAACTGATGTTCAGTATTGGTGGTGATACCATGAAGTATGTGCTGGGGATGGAGGGAAGAAGACAAGATTAAAGCCAGGGAGGCCATCAGCAATAGTGTGGCAGCATTCTAACCATCCTCACATTTGTGTAGCGATGTGCAGATCCCAGAGTGCTTTACAGACATTTCCCTCATAGGACTCTCATGATGTCAACCTAAAGTAGGGTGTCATGTAAAGGATCCATGATTTTGGGAATTATCTTCTGTCTTCGGTATAACTTAGTACAGATAGTCTTAGAGTCATAAACTTGGAGAGTGTGACTTGCCCTGTCTCCTAAATCATGAGCTCTTCAGAGGTAGGTTTTGAACTTAGGTGTTTCTGATTGCAGGTCTGTCACTCCATCCATTCTACCCTGTTGTCTCTTTATAAGGTAAGGAATAGAATTGCTTTTACCCCCAGTTTACAGAAGAGAAACCAGTCAAGTGGCCAGTCATTGACTGGGCTGGGATTTGAACTTAGGCCTTGAGACTTTGAATCCAATGCTCATTTCCACTGCCAGTTAGGACCTGCTGCAGGGGTGTGACTTGTGCCAGCTTGCGTCAGGTGTTCAACAGCATTTTTACAGTAAAACTAACGCGTTAGCTTAAAAGGTGTCAACAATTTACAATGTTTATTCTTCACATCAGCATTTAAAACAGATGCAGTTTTCCATTTCATACCATCTTGTAACTGTATTCTTAGCCTGCCAAAATAGGAGCATGATGCACAGATGTCTGTTCTCTAAAAAGTTTTCATTTGCAGTGTAGCTACTTTAATGCTTTTTAAAAAGATAAATTCCTTCTTTTTTCCAAAGATTTCACATTCCCTTGTCTCAAAGAGTAGTGAAGGCTATGGAGGACTCATATATCTCTGCCAGATCTGTGCTCTTCTCTATCTTTTGAACCTTCTCATACTCAACGTTCTCATACTGAGAATAGGAAGACCAACTTAACCACATTTTCCATATCGGTTCCTTTTTATAATAATTGAGAGTTTTATTGGGGGCCTTTTCCTCCTGTTTTTTGATCAGATTCTTGAGTCTGCAGCTTGGTCATTCTAAAGACCTGGTTGGGGAGGCAGGTCATAATTTCGACATTGTTACAAACGCACTGCACAGTAGTTGTGAACTGTCTCGCTCACCTACCTTCCTTATTTTAACAGAAAGAAAAAAATGTTCACTGTATGCAGTTCTTGTTTCCATTTGCTCAAGACATTTTTTCCCAAAATTGTTATGGTATACCCAGGATGATTCATATATCTTTTGATAGGAAAACTTTAGGATAAAAAAAATTGAACAAAATAATAAAAATTCATTGCTTTCTTCAAATGTTTTGTTTTCACCTTTTAAAGTTAAGGAAAGAGATAACTGACATCCTTGTATTCTCTTCAAAATTAAGGCAAAAGTAAAAGGTAGGGTTTATTATTCTCAGTAGACTTGGCTGAATATTGTGCTGAGGGCTGAGGCCACAGATGCAAAAATCAAGACCATCCCCTCCCTCAGGGAACATGCATTCTAAAAAAATGTGATGGCCAGGGAGGGTGGTTTGGTCTGGAAAGTATGGTTTGGGTAATTGATTGACAGCCCTTTCTAGAAATTATGGTGTTGGCTTGATTATTCTGCCTAGAGGTAAAGAAGAGTAAGGATAAGATATTATGGTCAGGAACTCAGTTCAGTACAGTGGGATTTTTGAGACATGCTACATATGGTGATCTCTTACCAGTCAGTCGGTTAATAACCAAGGAGAAACCCTAGGCTCCAGTTTAGGACTTAGAGCAGCCTGTCAGAGTCTCAGACAGGTTGGAGCGTAGCTGCACACAGCTGCTTGGCAGAGAGGTGAGCCTGGATAGTCTAGAAACAGCAAACTCTTACCAGTCAAACCCAGGGCATTGAGGAGAAGGTACTTGTTCACTTCTCTTTAAAAAAGTCCTCCTTGTTGGATCTGTGTCTGTGTTTAATGAATAGTGGTGGTGGTAACTTTTTTTTACTAATTTCACCTCATTTGAAATGGGGACCTTTCACCTTAATCATTTTTCTGGTCATAGAGGAGATCTTTTGGTTGGTACATGTGACGAGCGAACAAGCTCCTTAAATGATTCGCCATAGCTTAACCAGTGGACTGTTGGGGGAGAGTGTGAGATTCTTTTTTCTTAACAACTTTCTCTTAGTAATAGAGAATCTCATCTGGAAGGTACTGCCTTTGAGTACAGCATTGCCCCTCCTCACTTTAGCTGTTTTCCCTTTTACCTAGAACGTTAAAATTGGCTTCATGCTTATGATTAACTTGTTCCTTTGTAATAGAGAAGTCGTTCAAACAGAAGAGGGAAAGGATTTGTTTCTGAATGCTGTAGCAGGAGTTTATGTACTCAGTTTGCAGCTCTCAGAGTGCTGTTGGAAACTCTAACACACTTAGCATCATTAAAAATTTTGTCTCTCCCAAATGTCTTCTGTATATGTATTCTAGGCTAGCTACTGTATACACATTCTAGTGACTAACAAATTTTTTTTTTCATGTTGTAGGGTTTTTTTTTTAACTAGGGAAAGGAGGGAGGAAGAGAAAGAACAAACATTTAATAAAGGTTTATTATGTGCCAGGCAGTGTGCTAAGCATTTTACAAATACTATCTCATTCAATCCTCACGATGACCGTGTGAGGCAGATGCTAAATTATCCCTATTTTACAGTTGAGGAAACTCTTGCAAAGAGAGATTAAATAATTTACTAGCCTGGGTAAAAACACAGTAAGTGGAGGTTGGATTTTTACTCTGGTCTTCCTGACTGCAGGCCCAGCACTTTATCCATTTAACTGTCCACAAATAAACTTTAACTGTGAAGTTATGATGAACAGTAGATAAGGAATTCTAAATTAAGACTGTCACTAGTTGTGAAAGCCTTGGACAAGTCACTTAACTTTCAATGATTCCTTTATGTGGATGACTTTTAAAATCTGCATCTCTTTCCCTGATCTCTCCCCCAAACTCCAGTCTTCTGTTTCCAACATTTTGCTACATTATCTTCTCAAATTCAGAATGCCCAAACCAAAATTAGCACCATGCCTCCTCACTTTCTGTTCCCCCAAAACCCTAAACTAACTTATCCCACTTGCCTCAAACAATTTTCAGTTCTTAGTGCCTCCTGCCAACTTCCCTCCTGTTAACAGCCCTGTTTTTTCAGTTATACAGACTTGAATTCTTTTCTGTCACATTTAACTCTTCTTTCTATCTCACTCTCATGGCCAATTTATAGTCAGATTTTATATATTTTGCTCCTGTGGTATTTTTCATATTCTTTCATGGTTCCTGTTGCTTACAGAATAACATTTAAACTTCTCAGCATGACCCTCCTCTCCAGTTTGATTCCTAAGCTGTCTTTCCATTCTTATCTCTCACTACTTTCTTCTGTGAACCCTACCTTACTGCTTAATCAAACTTAGATTAGCCATTGCTCCTCCTGGGGCTTGTGCTTCATTCCTCTTCGCCTCCATCATGCTGTTTCTGCTTGCTTGAATTCCCTCTTCCCTGGTTGTCTACTTGTTCAGGTATTGCCCCATCAACCCCCCAAGCCCAGATGCCTTCTCTTCCATCTTATGTCTTCTGATAGAAATGTGGTTGCTTCCTTCAGAACTTCTCCAGGTTAGTTTGTGTGCTCCTCTTCTGCTATTTATCATATTCTGCTTTGTATTGAAGGCATTTGTGTACGTCTTTATTTGTTCTGTACAAATATATGTTCCCCAAGGGTAAGGGCTGTGTTTATTTTTATATATTCCAAAGCACCTGTGCAATGCTTTTTATGTAGGGGAGTACCTGATAAGTACTTGTTGAGTTCAGGTAACATTTTGAAGCTAGTTCCATCATCTATAAAGTGAAAGAGTTAGGCTAAGCATCTATCCTATCAAGCCTATGCAGTGTGAACATAAAGTGATTAGATTGGTTTTATAGAATTAGTTACTATTTTGTTGTTTCATATAACAGCAGATCACCTTTATTTATTTGTTATGAATATACTTTATTGCACCATTATCTAACCTGAATACTTCCTTTCCATCATTTCCAGAAATAGAGATTTTGTTAAATGCTTTGTTAAAATCTAGATAAACCGTATCATTCCCCTTATTATCCTGTTTAGTACTCTGTTTTAAAAAAAACTTTAAAAAGGAAATAAAGTTGTCTGTTATGAAATATTTTTAGTGACTGGATCTTCATAATCACCACTCCCTTTTCTAGATGTATACTAACTGTCTCTTTAATAACAAGTTATAGAATTCAGATTGATTGACTTTTAGTTGACTCTTCACTCTCTTCCTTTTATTGAATAAAAGAAGATAATTAAATATTTTCCAGTCCTGTGATAACCCTTCCACTTATAGCCAAAATACATTATTTGATTTTTTAAAAAAATACATATAATTTTGTTGGGTTTTTTTTATCACTGATTTCTGAATATTTTCCTTCCCTTGTCTTCAGATAACATTTATATAGCATTTTTAAAGAAGTTTACATAATGCTGATACATATTTGCTGATATTCATAGATGAGATTGTGTGTTGCTTTTCTTTAAGTCTGTCATCTCTGTGTAAAGAGTTCACATTATCTTTACTAGTGCAATATTAACTCATCTGTTCTGTGAAGCTGAAAATCTTACCTCATCTTTCTTCATATTAATACTGTGATTATGTAGTAAAATTTTATTTAAAGTCATCAGTTTTTTAGGTCAAATTTTTGAAATTGATATTAGGATTCATGTGTATGAGTTACTATCCAACTGTCTCTAGACAAATATTAGAATTTTATAGGGATATCTCAAAATGGAAAAGAAATCCTGGCCATTGAAAGAGTTAAAACATTTGGTTGTACATGGTACCTCTGACTTACTATATGGTTCTTCTTTGAACCTTAAACCGTTAACCTTTAGTTGTTACGCAGTTGCTTTAGAGCACCAACAGGTATAACTTACAGAAATCCCTCCATTTCTGCAAGTTGTTGAAGGTATGGAAAGAACATTACATTTGTGAAGGATATTCCCCAAGATCATTGTTTGGATCGTTGTATTTAAATAAATTAAGTCTTGTCATTGAAATAGCATTATCTTGCAATTAAAATGCTATTATTATATGTCCTAAGTAGAACATATATTTCCAACTTTGAGAAAGGAATGTATTATTTTGCTGTTAGTAACCAAACACTGGAATCAGAAGAACTGACCATAGTCAGAGCTTTGCTTAATCAAGGTGGGAAGTTGTATGAAGAATAGCTACTGTTTTATTCGTTCCTGAATAAAACATCTTTATACCTGAAGTACAGTAGGGATTTCTCAGAATTTCTTGTGATGAGAATTTGTTGACAAGAGAAAAGATGGTTACATAAAACTAAATCTTTTTAAAGTAATATGTATCATTTAAATATAACAGAAGAATCAGGACAAATTGATATGACATAAAGTAAATTGAAGTGTAACCTATTAACTGTGCTTATCATTATATGTTATGATGCAGAATAGCTTCTGGAATTTCTGAGTTTTGTGAAGCAACCTGGATTGTATTTATTTTTATTATTACTGAATAACTAATATGAGAAGAATTCTTAGAGGTAAATTTGTCTCTTGTTAAGTTTTATGAAATAAAATGTTTTTTATGAAATAAAACTTGTAACATAAAATAAGTTTGATGAAATGAAATATATTTAATAGCAAATAATTTTTATCAAAGTTGACTTAAAGTGAGTGAACAAACCTAACATGCCTCCTTGTGATTGATTATAGATACACATGAGGCTTGAGTATAAAGTTGGGAGATCAGTTTCACAAGCCATGTGTGAAAATATATCACATCTTTGATCTTTCAGTAAAATCCTGTGGTTTTTACTTTTGAAAGGAGATCCCTGTGAAAATAAATTGAGAAGACGGGGTGATACATTGAAGAGCCTCCAATTGGGAATTAAGAAATTTGAGCTCTTCCAGTTTTATCACTAACTGTTATTAGGCATATCCCCTCTCCTATCATATTCTTCATTTGTAAGAACAGAGATAGAACTAGGTGTGACTCTGGGCAAGTCACTTAACCATGATTGCCTCACAAGGAAAAAAGAACAGGTTGACACTAGACGGTCTTGAAGGGTCCATGTCATTTTAAAACTATGATGCAGTGAATCTATGATCTCATCTCATAAAAAGCTGTTATTTGGAGGTAGTGCTGGCTGGGAGCTGAGAGTAATGGGAACCTGCATATTTAGTTTCAGAGTTTGTTTTTTTTCCCTACAGATTTACACAGTCACCACTTTTCTTTTTGCTATGAAATTAGAACCCTCATGCTTAATTATGACCAAAGGACCAATGTGAAAATTGGCAATAGGAAACTTGAAAGTAGGAACAATTCTGATGTGAAGTTGTTGGGCCGTGGAAGCTGTTCAAAGCTTAAGACTGCTTTCAGATTTTGGAACCCCCTGTATTTGCTCTTTAGATTTTCTCAAGGTTTTAGACTTCAACTTTTTTGTTTTAGGATGTTTTCTATCAGGATCTTGTTAGGATACCATTTCAGCCAATCTCTCCACATTTTCTTTCCAGTTTATCATGGCCATATCCTTTTAAGACAGATTTGTCAGAATGTCAGGCATGGACTTGCCCCATATGGAGTGCTAGAAAGATGGGAAGAGATCATTCCATTTGCAGCTAACTTCATCCCAAGAAGTAGAAGTGCTCAGTTTGGTACAGGAGATAACAGCAGCTGAACTTGTGATGGGGATAGATCCTTAGGTTCTGATGCAGGGCTTTCTGTGAAGTTCCTTTACCAGCGTAGAATTTCTTTGCTTTTGTGACTAAGCACGTCTGTTGAAATCCTCTACTCTGCATGTTTTTAAAATACATATATTTTTAAAACTTAATTTCAGATGATCAGGAGTACCTCATTAATCTAATAGACTCCCCGGGACATGTGGATTTCTCTTCAGAAGTATCAACTGCCGTCCGAATTTGTGATGGCTGCATCATTGTGGTGGATGCTGTGGAAGGAGTTTGCCCACAGGTGATGTACAGTGAGAAACTATGGCATTTACTGAGAATAACAGAGGGTATTAGTGAGCCTTTGGAAAAGTTGGAGTACTCACTAACATTTATGTAGCACCTTTTAAAGGTTACAGAGTGCTTTCTTAACAACCTTGTGAGCAGTGTAGTACACGATTTACAACCCCAGGTACAGATGAAGTAACTGAAGCCCAGAGGGGTGAATTAATTTGCCTACGGTCACAAAGCTAATCCGTGTCAGTCAGTCAGTTTGAGTTGAACTTTTCTGACAGCAAGCCCAGGGCTCCTTTTACTGCCCCACGACTGCTTCAGTCTACTTTAGACTCTTGCCTAAGGATTAGCATAGTGGTCTGGGTCAAGTGAATTACATATAAATATAGATGTGTATACATATTTATACATATATGCACATATATACACACACACATACTATATATATATTTATACATATATGCACATATACACACACACTATATATATATATATATATAGTAGAGAAGATATGCCCAGATGCCACTGTTAGAACTCAATTTTAAACATCGTTTAGTCCAAATTACCTTAAGGAATGAGGAAACCTAGTCTTAGGGAGTTTAAGTTAGGTCTTCGACCTTAATTTTTACCAACTCCCTCATTTCTCAGATGACTTTAGAGAGGCAGCTTGGCTTGCCCCAGATTTTCCTGGTGGCTGTTGGTGGAGGTGGGATTAAGACTCAGGGCTTCTGAGCCCCTGATTGGCATTCTTCCTATTCTTCCACGTTGTCTCTCGTAACAAAAATTTGACATCAAGGAAAAAGTAGTCAAAAAAAATTCATTTCCTATTCCTGGCTCTTAAGTAGTTATCACATTCTCAAAGGCAGATCTGAATTAAGCAGCCTCCTGGAAAATGAGAAATGAGGGGTGCATGGATGATATGAGCAGAATATTTTCTTTGAGTCATGCTTGCTGCCATTGATGGGGTGTACATATTGAAGTGAACGCAAGCGTGGCAGCCTTGCAGTTGAGCCCACTGCTTTGGAGATCCGAGGCAAACAAACCACTTGGGCATTAGATTAAGTGAGTTGTTTGTTTTCTCTCTTTTTAACAGAAGGTTATCCTATTTCTTGATGGGTAGATTCATTCATAAATGAGAAATAAAGAAAGGAGCTGGATAGCTTTTTGTTCCCTTGAAAACGGTACATTTGTGGATTATCTCTTATGTGGCTGACCCTCTTCCTATCTCTGGAGCAGAGAGTCTGGAAGGAAGGAGGAAAGTTAGGAGGCCCCCGCCACACTGAAAAGATAAGATTCTCTCCTGGGATAGTGACTGGGTATGGAATGAAGTGACGTGGGTAGAACAGGCCTGAGAAGGAGGAGTCAGTGTGATGATGGAGTGGAATGCTAGGGAGAGTAGCTAGTAGGTGATTCTGAAGAATGGTGGGCCCGAAGACACAAATGGAGTTTGAGGTGGCAGTGCAACCTTCCTGTGGAAACTGGAGCCATTTTTCTGTTCCTGCAGCTTCATCCGCTTCACTTTGCACAGTTTCCTGGGGGTTCTTGGCATCCTTTATTTGCTACAACTCCTGTAGCGGTTTTTTCCGGTTAATTTCGCCCTGCTTGTCCCTCTTCTCTTGTTCTCTTTCAGTCCACGACTTCTTTGGCTTTGTGCCCTTGGTCCTTCTCTCCCAGTTCTGAGACTGTTGATTCGATTGTCCTTTTGCATCAGGGCACTAGTCTTAGAATTGGATTTTGGTTCAAAACCTGATTCTGCCACTTACTGTGACCATGAGAAAAATAATAAGATGACATTTTATCTGGCCTGCAGGTCTTTGTCAGGATCACGCAAGGTGATTCTCACAAAGCACTTTGTAAATTAGAAAGCATGTTGGCAGCGTGAGCAGCTGCTATCGCTATGAAGCGTCTTCCTAACCCCCTTCCCCCCAGTTTGTTAGTTGCTCTAATTTTACCTCAGTACCCACTTCAGAAAAATTTTCCTGATCAACCCAGTCCCATTTTTCTAACCTTTCTAGCAGGTACCTAATAAATGACTCAATAATCCTGTGTATGCTCATTAAGCACCATATTTGCTGACTGATTTATGTGGATTGGATTTTGATTAGATAGGATGAAATATATTATTTTGCATTGAAGATTATTATCTTAATGTGGTTTAATTCTGTCAAACCATAAGCCATATTTGCATGTGTGTTTTTGTTAGACGCAAGCAGTTCTTCGACAAGCCTGGCTAGAAAACATCCGCCCAGTTCTAGTGATCAATAAAATAGATCGTTTGATAGTGGAACTTAAATTGACTCCTCAGGAGGCGTATGCTCACCTGAAGAATATCTTAGAACAGGTACTGTATTAAATTATACTTTTATTATCAAACTGGGGGGGAGATCACAGGGAAGTTTAAGAGGGACAGTTCTTGAAGTAAAAATTGGTGTGATAGATGTAATGACATCAGTTAAGCTAAATGAAACTTTCTTTAGAAAAGATCAGAATTCAGAATGTATTTGTAGGCAACCACTTCTGGGAGGCTTTTGCCACCTCATAATGGAGGGATGCGTGGTCCAGTGGAAGGCATCAGAGTGGTGGGAAAACTGACCCTGAGTCTCTTAAAGTACATTTTAAGATATTTTTCTATCACTATCATTTAGAACAGTGCTTTGTATATAGTAAGTGATTAAATAGATGCTTATTCGTGCATTAAACGCTTTAATGTTTGCTATGTAAAAGTCAAAAGGATCTAAACCAAACCAGATCCCCCCCCAAAATTTTAAAAATCCTCCTCTTCTATTTGTAGGTCATAGGTCATCATTTTAAAAACAATATGACTATAGTGAAGCAATTCTTTTGTGCTGTCAAGTTTATCAATGGGAGTTGCTATTTGAATGTGTTGAGAAATAAAAATGAAAAGTTGCTAGAGGATTTGAAGGTGTTTATTTGTATTAAAATCACAAAATGACCTTTCAGAATACCTTTTATGATGGACAGTTTAAACTTGATAATATCTTATTCTGAGTAAGGTCAAGAGTACCTTTGACAAGGTAAGGTAAGGTAGTGATATGTTTTCTTCTTGAATTGAATATGAATTGGCGGCATTCTTTTGTTACTTCAAAGGCTAGCTACCTGGCATTAGAGAGTATGCACGCCATGGTGGCTATCCCGCAGTGGCCATCTCTTACCATCCGGATGACATTTTTGCATTTTACTTATCTTCCCTAGATTAATGCACTCACTGGGACTCTTTTTACTTCTAAAGTCTTAGAAGAATGGGCCAAAAGAGAAACCGAATCCCAAGAGAGTTCAGATTCTGTGCCAGGAGAGCAAGTTTATGACTGGAGTGCAGGCTTGGAGCACACAGATGATTCTCACCTTTACTTCTCACCAGATCAGGGAAATGTGATATTTACAAGTGCAATAGATGGATGGGGCTTTGGGTAAGTCTTTTTGAATCCAGTAGAGGTTATAGTCATAATAAAAAGACTTTTCAGCATCACTCTTGTTACTCTATTTTCTGCCACACCAGGAGGTGTTGAAAGACTGAGAAGAGATGTGGGTTAGAATGCTGACTCTGAATGGTAGGTGTGCAGCTATGGGCAAAGCCAGTTCACATCTCTGGGACTCAGTTTCTTAATCTGTAAAATGAGAATACTGATACCTGTAGCGCTTACCTAAGAGAGTTGTAAGATGTGAGATGGTGTATGTGAGGCACTGTATACCTATCATTGTTATTATTATATACTGTTGTGATATTATTATACTGTGAGTTAATCCTTTTTTAATCCTTCTGAGACAGATAATAGTTAATTCCCCTTGAACTCTTTTTTAATTTCATTTGTAATACATTTTTGATTATCCAAGTTAATACAGGGGAGGAGAATTTGATTTTGTAATGCATCCTACAATTTGATATAGGCCAAGGTATAATGTATTTTGAGTAATTATGTTTTCTGCAGCTAAATAGCCATAGAATTAAGTTACAAAGAACACACTGTAAGAGAAAGGTTCTGTAATACACAGCTGTTTTGAAGCATGTGGCCTAGAAATGTTTTGCTGATTTTTATTTTCATAATTTTATAAATTTATTTTAATAAAAACATTTTTGAACCCCTATCAAATGCAGAGTGAAATATGCCTTTCCTGGTTGCTTCCTCTGTGGCCTGGGTTTTGACCTTGACTTTATGTTGTTTACCCTGTAGAGCAGGCTTGGTGTGAACGTTTTTATTACTTTCGTCCAACTACGCCTTCAAGTTCCCGTACCAAACTATCTCAGACATTGCGGTCATCTTAAAAAAGAATTCCAACGAAATTCAAACCGTTCTCCAAAACAAGAATGTGTACAAAGATATTGAAGAGCTTATAGGGAAAAAACACCTTTCTGGGTTCAAAACATTTCTTTTCCCTTGACAATTGATGGTAAAGAGCATATATTCAACTTCATTTCATCTAGTTTTATGAAACTAATCCTAAAATTCCATTACATAAAAATGATTAGTATTTCCTGTAGGGTTTCTTAACTAGAATTAAATTAATTTGCCTTCCTAGAACATATCCCAATTGATAGTGGCAGGGGTTAGTGGGAAGAGTGAGATGAGAAGTAATAGAGAGAAATGAATACCAGAGAACATGGGTATGAAAACTATTTTTCAGCAAACACTTTAGGAAGTAGATTATCTTCATATGGGTAATTCAGGGTTAACTGTCTTACAGTTCAAACTTCAGTACTTAGGGCTTTCTCGTTGCTATGAAAAGTGAAGTGTTAAATGATGGTCGGAATCTATCTGCATTTGTCTGCGATCGTGTCCCAGTCTAGGTAATACGATCATTTTTACACTGTTTAATTTTTGAGAAACTCTTTGAATACACAGCTTTTTTTTTTCTAAGTGACATTTACCACTAGTAAAATAGGTTATTTAAAGGTAGTGAAGGCAACATAGAATAGTGGGTAAAGTGCTGATCTTGAAGTTAGGAAAATCTAGGGTAAAGTCATACTTCTGCTATGTGCTCACTCTGGGATCCTGACTGAATCACATAATTTCTCAGTGATTATGGACTTTTTATTTTAAGTAATATTTTATTTTTGTCCCATTTACATGTAAAGACAATTTTTAACATTCATTAAAAAACCTTTAAGTTGCAAATTCTCTACCTCCCTTTGTCCCCTCCCTGAGATGGTAAGCAGTTTGATATAGGTTATTTATACATGTGCAGGCATACAAAACATATTTCCATATTAGTCATCTTGTGAAAGAAGATACAAACCCAAAGGAAAAAAATACCCTATGGACAACTTTTTAAGACTATACTGAGCAGAATTGCTGTAGAGATGAAATGGATAAAGGGGGCTCCCCTCACTAAAATTTCCGTATCCTAGTGAAAGTACAAGTTTAAAACGGATAAATTGAACCAGTAATTTAGGGGGTTTTAATTTAATTTAATGAAAAAAAAACTTTCCAAAAGAATGGAAAAGATCATGGATAGTACTGTTCATTACTTTAGAAAAAAAGGCATCCCAAGGAGATATTAGCAGCTATCAAGCTAGATGCTTATTTTCTCATCTCTTTATGAGGATAGTCCGTGCAATGAGGAGTGTCAGTGATTGAAATGAGAAAGGACTAGGGCAAAGCTTCTGCAGAGTTTTTTTTCCAGCAAACTGTGTCTTTGTGGACACATGATTGATTGAGAAGGGGCTGTCCTACAGACCTTGAATATACAATCTCTTGAAGTCCTGTATGTAGAATCTCTCTCTTTAAGGTGGTTCTCAAGCACCATATTCTGCATGAAGCCTTTCCAGATCCCCTCAACTATTAGTGCTCCCTCCTCTCTGCAACTCTCTTGCATTTAACTTCTTTGTATTTATTTATGTATATTCAGTTTATATTTTATGCTGTATATACTTGTATATGTACCTGTTGTTTTTCTGTTAGAATGTACACTCCTTGTGAGTAGGATTGGCTTACTTTTTATGCCCCAGCTCCTGGCACCGTGCATAGCATGAAGTAGATTTTTAATAAATATTTGTTGACTGTTTCCAATTTACCGCTGCCAGGTTTTTATTGGCTTGCCATAATTACATATTTCATTGCCATATAAAAGGATTGGTGGCAGTTTTTTGGGAGGAGGGGGTTCCTAAAACGTGTTGTGTTGATTGATTGTGATGTCTCTCCCCTTATTTGAAGCCTGTCTGTTCTGCAGTACTTTATTATATCCAGAAGTTCAGTTGGTTCTTTTAATGATTTGTGAGTATTCTGCCAACTGACCACAAGATGGGGATCTTGTCTTTTTCTTTCAAGCTTCCTATTAATGTTTTATGTTTGTTTAGTTGAAATCTTCATTTATAAATTATGTAAAGATTATTTTGTCAGGGAGGTTTGTGGGTAGAAAAAGGGCAAGATGATGATGTCTTTACCTGATTAAATGTAGTTGACTTATCTCTTTGAGCTCAGTGTGTTTGGCTTTTTTTTGAAGTAATGTAAATCTCAATAAGTGAATATTTCACATACTTAGATAGCAATCTAAATAGTATTGACCACTTTTAAGAAGCTCACTTATGATCTGGCCTTATGGTTTCCATATGGTGGAAAGTTTAAGTATTATTTTTTTAAATAGAAGAAGTAGCAAGATAGAGATTTCTAAAATCTGATCATTGGGATAGGATAAAAAAAGTAGGAAGAGACAGTATAAAATGACTGGAAATTGAATTCTTATTTAAAATTCCACTCAAAGAGAATAGCAGTGGGCAGTTTCTGTTTGCATTGAGATTTTGGCAAGAAGCTACTAGTTTCCAATAATATTAAGAAAAAAAAGCAGGAAGCTATGAATAAATAGCCACCAGCTTAGCCAATAGGTGTCTCATTGTGGCATTGTGCCATGAGGGTTGCCATCAAGGATGACAGAGTACCAAGGGTTTCATTTCCTGTAAGTATGGGGAATTTTGCAGTGATCAGATCATGTGCTGCCCTAATGTTTCACTACTGCCAAGTAACAGAAATGGATGAAAAGTACAGATTGGTTTCTCTTTCAGAGTAGTAAGGTCAAAGGGCTTGAGGAACTCTTCTTTATAGCTTAACAGGGATAATGAAGCATCCTTTGAAAAAAGTGCTTTTTGAGAAAATCAGTTTGATTCCTTTTTAAATGTTACTATCATGCATCCTCTGCATACCTGGCACTATGCTGCTTACTAAGGATACAAAAACAAAAAAGAAAGACATGTCACCTTCAGGGAACACAGAGCCTACCATGAACTTTAACATAAAAGATTGTTGGTGGGCATAACCCAGGCTGACGCTGTATTAGTCAGCATAAATCTTCCAAGTTCACATAGAGTAAGTCGCAGCTAAGGAAGAACAATAATGAAATAGCCAAGGTTTATAGGAGATAATATTTGAGGAGATCCAGCAATAGCATCTGTGCCCTTAGATGTATAAGTAAAAGCATGCCAAAAATAACAGTGATAAATAGGGACTAGCCATAGTAATATATTCCAAAGAGTAGGTAGAATGGACTTAATGCCTGTGATGATACAGAATATGTAAAAAGGGCAGTAGGATAGAATTACATTTTTCTAATTTAAAATATTATTTTCAATTCCAAATCTCTCCCTCCACCTCTCCCCTACCCATTAAGAAGGCAAGAAAATACTATTATAATTTTAGAAGCTATATTCTTGTGATGAAATCCAGTAGCTGAAGAATATGGTGAGAAATCATTAGAGTAAGAATCAGTGGAGGAAAAAAATGAATTTATAGGCTTATCAGTGTGTACTGTAGACAACCTGAATAGAAGGAAATAGAGTATTTAGAAAATCACATCAACCTGATACGGTGTTGTAGAGATAGGAACTTAAATTATCAGGACATCTTCTGGAACCCTGTCAAAAGCAAAAGGCATGATACATTTTCATGTGTCTTTGTGATCGTTTCATTCCTTAAAAGGTCAAGGAAGTGCCTAAAGCAACTTTTTATTCCGGACCTAATCCAGCCAACAAATGGCTCCTGAAATAGAACTGATAGAGGAAGAATGTCAGCATATAAATTTGATCTTTGTTGTAGATTTTGAGGAAAACAGATTTAAGAGGATATAGAAAAAAGGAATAAGCAGGATTTCAAGGGCTCATTCTAGAGAGCAAGTCAGTCTAGGAAAAATGGGAAAATCATGAAGACAGAAAAGAGAGAATTAGGGAGGAAAAGGAGCTGCCTAAAGAAGGCCATGGGGCTATATAGGGAACTCATCCACAGAGTTATGTTTATGGGAATGTATCAATACAGGGAACTTGTGCACAAAGGCATGTGCAGAAGACCGCAGCAAGGGAAAGCGTGATAGAGGATGAATCCATGTGTGGTAAAAGTGATAGGTAAATACTCAAGCCCAGAATCAAATGCACTATGGAAAGAAGGCAAAACTATTAGAGAATCATAGTTTTAGAGCTGTTGAGGCCAGAGTTCAACTACTTTGTTTTATAGGTGAGGAATCTCAGGAAACCCTGCTAAGTGGATTCATATGCATGAATGGCTGTCATCTAATTGTTTTCAGATTTATTCTGCTTAATTCCCATCCCCCTCATTTTACAAATGAGGAAACTGAGGATTCCAAGGAGCATGCTAAATGCCTTCATGTATTCAGGCACAGAGGAACTGACATAATGAAACACTTCTAAATGATGCACACTGTAAAAGATTGAGTAGGTTACCTAGAGAGGGGAGGGAGTTTTTTTCATTAGAAGTTTTTAAACAGTGGCAATATGTTCACCTGTCCAGGATGTTGTAAAAGGAATTCCTTTCTGGGTATATAGTACATTGAACTAGACATGCTCTGAGACCTCTTAACAATTCCAAATTCACTCATAAGTTCTGTTGATTTACCATTGTTAAACAGTTCTTGACATTGGTTGTAGAGTCCTTTTTTTCCTTAAGATTAGTATCATCAAGGATGGTAGCTTTGCTTGAGACTTTTTATAGATAAACATATCTCTATATAAATGTATTTATATAAATATACAAATACATGTTTATATGTTCGTATATACATATATATGAACAATTTTAAAAATAGAATTTTTATATATACTTTGAAATATCAGTTAAGTAGAATTCTGGGAATGGAGTATACTTAATAACTGAGGGTGATTTCTGTTCAAATCAGAGCAGCTAATAAATTCTTGTCTTAACTTACTGACCATTTCATCTTTGAAAAGGTAGAGGATGAGATGAGAGTGTTGTTATTTTGTCCTTAATTTTAACTAGCTAAGGAGAGCTCCTACAAATGGAGACAGTGATAGAAACTTTGAGAAGTAATGACCATGTTATCTAAAATTCATGATTACAAAGAAAGGGAACTTATGATTGTTATGAGACATGACCATAGGCTTTAGTGGAAAAAAAATAGGGACATGGGTCTTTGGCTAGAAGCCTTGAAAGAAAATATTTTTTCCGCAAGTTATGATTCTCTAAAAAGTGAAATTCTGACAATATGATTGAAAATAATCCCAATGAGGGAAAAGTTGGAGAACGCTAATCTTTTTTGCTGCAGAAAATTTATTCAGCTTTAGAAAGGACTTGGACAAAAGATTGACATGCAAGTATAAATCCAACTGCAAATAGAGTGGTATGAACCCATAAGAAGAGTGTCAAAATTTACTGGGATTTGCCAAAAATACTAGAGACAAATTAAAATCCTTTTTTGTTGTATCTGAGGAAGAACATCAGGAAAGAGACTGGTTAGAGGAGATGGTGTAATAACAGATGACAGAAGGCAGAACTGCTTATTCTCCCTTGTTCTCTAGTTGGGAGAAAAAAAGCTTGCAATTTGAAAAGGTTAGAATTGAAATCCAAGGAGATAAGAAAAAAAGCAGTAGGTGGCTTTAAATGAATTAAGAGTGTCTGGATCCAGACAAATCACGATCCAGGGTATTGAAATAACTTGTACATGTTGTTACAGAACCCCTGTTAGAGAAATAATTGTGAGTGGGAGAGATGTCGATGAATAGAAAAAGACAAATATTGTCAACAAAAATGAAAAGGTGGATACTAGAGATTTAATGGCTAAGCATTGTGTTGCTTCCTGGCAAAACTCTAGATTGGATTATTAAATCAGATGAAATAGAAAAAGACAAATATTGTCAACAAAAATGAAAAGGTGGATACTAGAGATTTAGTGGCTAAGCATTGTGTTGCTTCCTGGCAAAACTCTAGATTAGATTATTAAATCAGATTACAATCTATGTGAAGATTTAGAAAACGAAAAGGTGTAGTGGATTCATTGAGAAGTCATATACAACTAATCTAATTTTTTTTATTTTAAGGTTACTTGACTAGTAGAGGTTGGGAATGCTCCCCCCCTGCTCCACACACACACATGCAGAGTTTATCTTTATCTTGATTTTAGCAAGATATTTGACAGGGTCTCTTGTGATACCTCTAGACAAGATGAAGAAAGTAGGGTGAATGATAGCTACCAGTAGGTGGATTCACACTATTTTAACATGTGACTTTGTAATCGCTCTGATTAACAAAGTTAATCAGGCTTTCAACCTTGAAAAGTGAAGTCTGTAGCTTGATACAGGGTTTGTTGTTGCCGTGTTAGACATTTTGATAAAGACATGTAGGTAATTTGTCTGAAATTTTCAAATATCACTAGCCTAGGAGGAGTAGCTAATATGATAGATAACAGAATCAAGACTCAAAATGATTTTGACAGGCTGGAATGATGGAATGAAACCAGTAAGATGAAAATTTACAGAGGTATATCTAACGTCTTTCATTTACACTTAAAAAAAGAGAGGATGGAAGCCACCTAGGGTGACAGCGATTCCCACGAGAAAGATGCCTGGTTCTTTATATTCTTTCAGTATCAATAAGCAGTGGGATATGCAATTGGTCACTAAAGTATAGTGTTTAAATTAAGGAGAATGGCATTCCCACTGTACTCTGTTTTGTTGGGTCTTGTACAAGTTCTGACGTTTAGATTTGGGCTACATTTTCAAAAGACAATGACCGACAAGAATACGTTCTGAAGATAGTAACCAAGATGGTGAGAGTTCTGAAAATCATATCTTGTGAGGAAAGACTTAAGAATCTTTAACCTGAAGAAGTGACTGATGTGGGGCATAAACAGAATGAGAGCTAGAGGATGGAAGTTACTCTGAGTTAGGCCTCTGGAACCAGAGGCTCTCATATCTTCATATCTCTCTTTTTTTGTGTCTGTTAATCTAATCTTTCTTTGATGAATCAGAATCTTTTTTTTTTAAGTAAATTTATTTATTTTTAGTTTTCAACATTCACTTCTATAAGTTTTAAATTTTCTCACCCCTCCCCAGGAGAGTATGCAGTCTGATATAGGCTCTACAATACATTCCTATTAAACATATTTTCCCATTAGTCCTATTATATAGAAGAATTAGAATGAATGGGAGGAGCTATGAGAAAGAAAAAAACAGAACAAAAAGAAAATAGTCTGCCTCACTCTGCATTCAGACTCCATAGGTCCTTCTCTGGATGTGGATGGCATTTTCTATCATAAGTCCTTTGGAATTGTTTTAGGACCTTGTTGCTGAGAAGGTCTAAATCTCTCAAAGTCAGTCATTGCACAGAGTGGTTGTTACTCTGTGCAGTGTTCTCCTGGTTCTGCTTATTTCACTCAGTGCCAGTTCATATAAGTCTTTCCAGGTTTCTCTGAAGTATGCCTGTTTATTTTTTTATGTCTTTTTTTTTAATGTTTATTGGGTTTTTTTTTTAGTTTTCAACATTCATTTCCACAAAATTTTGAGTTCCAAATTTTCTCTGCATCTCCCCCCCGCCTGCCATAATGTCTTGCATTCTGGTTACCCCTTCCCTCAATATGTGTTCCCTTCTATCATGCCCTTCCCTTCCCTTATCCCCATCTTCTTTTCTTGTAGGACCAGAGAGATTTCTATCCCCCATTACCTGTATTTCTTATTTCCCAGTTGTATGCAAAAACAATTTTCAACATTTGTTTTTAAAACTTTGAGGTCCAACTTCTCTCCCTCCCTCCCCACCCGTTCCCACTGAGAAAGCAAGCTGTATATAGTCTATATATGTGTGGTTTTGCAAATGACTTCCATAATAGTCATGTTGTGTAAGACTAACTGTATTTCCCTCCATCCTATCCTGCCGCCCATTTATTCTAATCTCTCTTGACCTTGTCCCTCCCCAAAAGTATTTACTCGTAATTACTCCCTCTTCCCATTTGCCCTCCCTTCTATCATCTCCATACCCAACTCATTCCCTTCTCCCCTCCTTTCCTGTAGTGTAAGATAGATTTTCATACCAAATTGAGTGAGCATGTTATTCCCTCCTGAAGCCAAATGTGAAGAGAGTAAGCTTCACTTTTTCCCTCTGACCTCCTCCCTTTTCTCCTCCATTGAAAAAGCTTTTTCTTGTCTCTTTTATGAGAGATAATTTGTCCCATTCCATTTCTCCCTTTCTCCTCCTAACATATTTCTCTTTCACCCCCTAATTTTATTTTTTTTAGATATCATCCCTTCTTATTCAATTCACCCTGTGCTCTCTGTCTATACGTGTGTGTGTGTGTGTATAATCCCTCCACCTACCCAAATACTAAGAAAAGTCTCAAAAGTTACAAATATTATCTTTCCATGTAGGAATGTAAACAGTTCAACTTTAGAAAGTCCCTTATGATTCTCTTTCCTTATGATTTACCTGTTCATGCTTCACTTGATTCTTGTGTTTGAAAGTCAGATTTTCCATTCAGTTCTGGTCTTTTCATCAAGAATGCTTGAAAGTCCTCTGTTTCATTGAATGACCATTTTTTCCTGTGAAGGGCTATACTCAGTTTTGCTGGGTAGGTGATTCTTGGTTTTAATCCTAGCTCCTCTGACTTCTGCAATATCATATTCCAAGCCCTTTGAGCTCTTAATGTAGAAGCTGTTAAATCTTGGGTTATCCTGATGGTATTTCCACAATACTTGAATTGTTTCTTTCTGGTTGCTTGTAATATTTTCTCTTTGACCTGGGAACTCTGGAATTTGGTTACAATATTCCTAGGAGTTTTCCTTTTGGGATTTCTTTCAGTAGGTGATCAGTGAATTCTTTTCATTTCTGTTTTACTCTCTGGTTCTAGAATATCAGGGCAGTTTTCCTTGATGATTTCTTGGAAGATGATGTCTAGGCTCTTTTTTTGATCATGGCTTTCAGGTAGTCCCATAATTTTTAAATTGTCTCCCTTGGATCTATTTTCCAGACCAGTTGTTTTTGCAATGAGATATTTCATATTGTCTTCTATTTTTTCATCTTTTTGGTTTTGTTTTGTAATTTCTTGGTTTCTCATAAAGTCATTAGTTTCCACTTGTTCTAGTCTAATTTTTAAAGAACTATTTTCTTCAGTGAGTTTTTGAACCTCCTTTTCCGTTTGACTAATTCTGCTTTTTAAAGCATTCTTCTCCTTATTGGCTTTTTGGACCTCTTTTGCCAATTGAGTTAGCCTGTTTTCAAGGTGTTATTTTCTTCAGCATTTTTTTGGGTCTCCTTTAGCAAGCTGTTGACTCATTTTTCATGATTTTTTTGCATTGCTCTCATTTCTCTTCCCAATTTTTCCTCCACCTCTCTAACTTGATTTTCAAAATCCTTTTTGAGTTCTTCCATGACCTGAGACCATTGCATATTTATTTTGGAGGTTTTGGATGCAGAAGCCTTGACTTCCTCTGATGGTATGCATTGTTCTTCCTCATCCGAAGGGATGGAAGAAACCATCTGTTCATCAAGAAAGTAACCTTCTATAATTTTATTTTTTCCCCTTTTTTGGGCATTTTCCCAGCCAGGTTGGCACAGTCAAGAGAGAAGAGTTTATTCCTCTCTTGGCCTGTGCACTGGTCTGGGAGCAACTAAAAACTTTTCTGCCCAGAATCAGTGAATAGAATTCTCTGTCCACAACTGCCTCCAGCTCCACTGCCAGTGTTCCTCCTCACTCCAGGGCTGTGTTCAGGTCTGAGATTCAAATCAGAGGCTCAATTCCCCCAGGGCCTTTAGGCAGAGGGCTTCTAGAATGGATGCTGCCACTGCAGTAGCTGCTTCTTGTGATCCAGACTGTGTTCCCTTCTCCTGGGTAAAGGAGCTTTCTCACTTACCTTTGAAGCTATCTTTAGCATTTGTGGGTTGACCAATCTGGGGACTGCTGCTACTGGTGGCTCCCTGAAGCCTGTTCTGGGTCCCATCCCTGCTGCATTGTGGCCTGCACTGGACTGCGCAGCACTCTGAGCCCTGTGTGATAGATCTTTCCTTTTGGCCTTCCAGGCTGTCTTGGGCTGGAAATCTCTTTCATTTTGTTCTTTTGTGGCTTCTGCTGCTCCAGAATTTGTTTAGTCATGTTTTACAGGTATTTTATGGGCTATGGAGCTTCTACAGGGCCTTCCGTCTTTCAACTCTGCCATCTTGGCTTCACACCCTCCTCTCCCCCCCGTTCATCGTTTCTCATAACACAATAGTATTCCATTGCATTCATGTACCACAACTTGTTCAGCCATTCCCCAATTGATGGGCATCCCCTCAGTTTCTAGTTCTTGGCCACCACGAGGAGACCTGCTATAAATATTTTTGTATATGTGGGTGCTTTCCTCATTTTTATGATCTCTTTGGGATACAGCCCCAGAAGCTGTGTTACTGGATCAAAGGTATACACATTTCTGTAGCCCTTTGGGCATAGTTCCAAATTGCTTTCCAGAATGGTTGGATCAGCTCACAGTTCCACTAACAATGAATTAGTGTTCCAACTCTCCCACATCTTCTCCAACATTTATCATCTTCTTATTTTGTTGTGTTAGGTGATCTGATAGGTGTGATGTGGTACCTAACTGTTTTGATTTGCATCTGTCTTATCAATAGTGATTTAGACCATTTTTTCATATGACTATAGGTAACTTTAATTTCTTTCTCTGAAAACTTTCCTGTTCATATCCTTTGACCATTTATCAGTTGGAGAATGACTTGTATCCTTGTAAATTTGACTCAGTTCTCTATATATTTTAAAAATGAGGCCTTTATCAGAGATACTAGTTATAAAAATTCTTTCCCAGTTTTCTGCTTCCCTCCTAATCTTGTTTGCATTGGCTTTGTTTGTGCAAAAACTTTTCAATTTAGTGTAATCAAAATTATCATTTTGCATTTCATAATGTTCTGTGAGTCAGGATCTTGTAGCACCTTAAGGGGATTTTTATAAATATTGGTGATGATGATACTGTATTTGCGGTATAGATATAAAATATTAGGCTGATTCTCTTACTCCAAACATTTAACTGAGAATTTTAAAGAAATGCTAAGTAAATCTTTATTAATTCTGCCAGCCCCCCCCGCCCCATTTGTGCCTTCTAAAAGTTTTTTTTTTAAATGGATGGTTAAGGGAAGAGAGCAAGGGGTATCTTAAGAAATTAATATCATGTAAAAACAAAAAGAATTAGTGACAAGATTGTAATTTTTAAAATATTGTTTAATAGTTTATTTTTCCCAGTTACATGTAAAAACAGTTTTCACCATTCATTTTTAAAAATTTTGAGGTCTAAATTGTCTCTCCCGATTACCTCCACATGGTAAGCAGTTTGATATCGATAATACATGTGCAGTCATTCAAAACATGAAAACAAGATTTTTGAAAAGTGAAATGCATATAAGAAGGTCCAATTAAAGTGAGGATCTTACCATACGTTAGTTAAAGATAAGACTTGCAGATAATTTGAGGCAGCTGGATGATGTAATGAACAGAGCCGTGTGCCTGAGTTTTATTCTGTCTTGGACACATTTTCGCTGTGTGATCGTGGTCAGGTCATTTAACCTCTGTCTACTTCAGTTTTCTCAACTGTAAAATGGTGATAATAATAGCACCTGTCTCTCAGGGTGGGTGTGAAGATATGATAATATTTGTAAAGTGCTTCGCAGTACCTGCAATATAGTGGGTACTTAGTAAATGCTAATTCCTTTCTCTCAGTGTGGATAGGCTCAGATTTCTTGAAGTTCCTTGACTGACTTGAGTAGCAAGTCGTTCTATTTCTATTCACCAGGTGCTTCCTGTTCCTTTTCTTAGTTGATGTCCAACTCCTCCACTTTCTCTGTATATATTACTAAATTAAAAGATTAAGACCTATTGGCCAGGCAGCAAATTAGCAGGCATTTATTAACTGACTGCTCTGCATCAGGCCTTGTACTAAAAGTGAGCTACTGTCTAGTTTTCTTGAAAAGGGAGCTTTTTTTTAAAAAAAAAAAATTAACCTTTTCTCCTATCTCTTGCCTTATTACAATTTATAATTTGTTTGTCCTGTGAAGGCGGGTGTGTTTGTTTTACCTGCTTTGTCTTATCTGGTTAGAATACTGTGTGTGATGAACTGTTAGTCGAGAGTATTACTTGGTTATAGTCTCTGTTTCAATAATAAGATTATTAGATAGGCTACTTGCTCTTCTCCAAGGGAAAAGAGAATTTTTATTTGTAATGCTAACTAGTCTCCAAGAAAGAGTCCAAATCTCATAGACTAAGAACGTTCAAGCTAGGAGGTGCCTTAGATTGTATGCCCTACAAAACAATTAGGTAGCCTGGTCAATAGAGTATTCAGGAATACCAGAATTTAAATCTTTACTCAGATACTGATTGAGCTCAGTGACCCCTGGGCAAGTCATTTAACATTGCAGCCTTGGTTTCCTCCTCTACAAAATGTGGCTTATGTATCACCTACTTCCCAGGGTTATTGAGTTAAAATGAGATAACGCATATAATGAACTTCACAAACCTTAAAAAAAAAGATTATCTTCTCCTTGGTGGGAGCCAACATGTGCAAACACTTAGGGCAATCACCAAGGCTGGAGGAAAATACCTACCTGAGGAAGGACAGATAGAATTGGAATATTTGATCCAAACTAACATCTACCAAAGGCAAGGCCAGATTGGAACCAGGACCTCTTAGAAGTCCTGGGCTCCAAGGGGTTAAAACAGAAGTGGGAAGCTGGTGGCAAGAAATAAGGTTTTTGAAAACATAGGATTAAGAGGCCAGCTGCCAGTAGTGTTTGCATTCCGCCTCCTCAAAGTTTTGCACTTCTACTTCTACGGTGGTATTCCCAACCTCTGCTTTCTACTGATGTATTGATGTTGATAAAAGCCAGCCTTAGCTTGTTCCCCCCAGACACAACCATGCCATTAGGCAACAGACCCAAGCATACCCATCAGTTTTTGAATGAGGACAACTTAGGCCTAGATGGGATGTAATTTGTTTGCCTTATTGTCACACATCTAGTTAGTAGCAGGGCCATGACTAGAATCTATATTTCCTGATTCCCAGTCTGGGACCTTTTTCAGTATTCTGTGGTGTTTATCTCTTTTTCTTATTAGGGAAGGTTCTTGGGTGAACTAGTAATTGCTATGATACATAGAAGATACCTTAGGAGTCTTCTAGTGTCTTCTCTCACCCAGGGCAGAAATCTGCCCTTGTACACCCATGACAGAATTGCTGACATATTCTAAAATTCTTCCGTGTGCTTATGGGAAGAGAGAGTGAAATTTGGATGGTTCTATTTTGATCAAGTGCTGAACACAGCACATCTGGGATTCCCATATAAAATCCATGTGTTGAAAGGGTTCATTCAAACTGTATGTTAGCAATTGCAGACATCAAGTGAATCATAAAAGTCTGAGTTTTATTGACTTTGGCTTGCTTTCAAAAAATACTGGCATCTTTTAAGACACTGTCTTGAGTGTCATGCTTTTTTGCAATATCACTTTTTAGAATGTTGTTTAGAAGAAGTGACCATTGTAAAATGTCTCTGGATTCCTAAGTCAGATGCTCACAACTAACTTAGCTCTCTGAAGAAATAAAATTCTGTGAGAAAAAGGAATATTTTTTAATTCAGTCCCACAAAGATAATTCAAACTGTACTCAGATTTCCTAAGTAAACTCTCTGTTCCTTCATTGCAAGTTGTGTTAATAAAAGCTCATTATTTCTTGTTTGACTTTTGGGAGCTAGTAATTTTTCCTCTATAGGCAGTAGCAAAAAGCTCACCCAGAAGAATGTAGGGCAGGAGACCTGGATTAAGAGTCTCCATCTTGCCACTAACTCACTGTGTTAGTGAGTCCTGGGAGGATTACTTAATCTCTGAGAATGTGACAGCTTCTTAAGAACCACCATATAAAATTTTTGACTACCTTTTTCTTCAATTTCCTATTTTTGTTTTGGGAAGCAGTATGGAAGAGGACAATAGTATTTGAGTTACTGAGCTCACAGGTTTGCTGTCACATTCATGTAATGAATGTAATAATCCTTGTAAAGCACCTTCTAATTATAAGGTGTTACAGCAATGTCATTTATTGCTGTTATGGTCGAAGATGATGACTGTGGGTCATCAAAGGCTGTGCTTTTGAATTCCAGCTCTGGCATGTCTAGAAATTTAGAAAGACTTGGGAGTATAGGCCAAGTAGTGGATTGTATGTCTGATATTTGAGTGCCAGCCTCATTTCAAGGAGAATCAGTGGCAGATAGATTGGCCAGCAAGTAATGAAATTTTTTGGCCTCAGCAATTCATAAATCCACCTATTAAGAATGTGGAGGGGCTGTGTATGATCTCTATTAGTGGATAAAATTCCCTCACTGATGAAATCTTGCAGTTCTTTTAATGTGTAGAGAAAAAGATTGAGGCAGAAATGTACACCCAACCTATATTTATGGAACTGCTCTACTTAAGATCAAGGTGCTTGGGATATTTTTCTAGGAAGCTGAACTCGTTTTAGTTTGAGATTGAGAGGGGGGCATTCATTGACAGGGTTAGCACTGATAAAGTAGAAGCATCTTTGAAATCCAGAAGACCTGGGTGCAAGTCTTGACTAGGGTACATATTTGTGTGACCACAAGGCACAAACCTCTTTGTGCCCCAGGCATATCTCTGGATTAAAAACCCCAGAAGAGTTGATTTGCATTGGTGGAAGGACCTTCCAAGCTAGGAATTCTCTACACTGATGAAATCATGGAGGCAATGAATAGACCTCATCAATGGTTTGAACATCCCAATTTCCATCTGATCCTTAGGCCAACTTCCCTTCTCCTTGCTTTTTACTTACGAAATCAATAAAGTATGACATCTTTTGCATAATTCATATTGCTATGGAAAATCACTTTCTTTCAGGATTGAGCACTTTGCCAAACTATACAGCCAAAAACTTGGCATCAAGACTGATGTTCTTTTGAAGACCTTATGGGGAGATTATTACCTAAATACAAAATCAAAGAAGATTATGAAAGTTGACCAGGTAAATACAGTAAGATGAAGAGGCACTTTGTAGGGGGGAGTTCACTATTGCTATATTAAAGAAAAATAAATCTTTGAAGTTTTCTACCAATAGATACAAGTAGTAGCTGATATTTAATGCTCTTCATTATTCAGTATAGGATGGAAATTATGACCTTAATAAATTTTTCAACACATGTAGCACAAATACAAGTAATATTCCTTTCATGTAGGTTCATTTATGCTACTTCACAAATTTCTCTGGATTTCAGAGATGAAGTTACAATGTTGAACATTGAAGAAAATTATGTCTGTATTCAAACAGTCGCAGAAAGTGTGGCATATAACATTTTGATATTTAGGCTGCATTCTTTCCCTTTGAATATCTTATATCATTTAACAGCTGTTAGAGGCTTAGTTTATCTTTCATTTATGCTGCTCATGTCGTGAAAGTTTTTTACTCTTAAAGTTGGTTAACACTTAAAAGCTTTCTTCCTCAGTTATTGTGCTTAGATAAGAATTTTTATTAGTTTTTTTAAGTTTAGATGGCATAACTCATTTTCTCTTAGTTTAGAGTGAGGAAATTCAGGTTCAAGACCTGATTCTTGTGTGAGTTCCTCTTTGTAACCTCTGTTTTTCTGCATCTCTATAAAGTTAGAAGTTTGGACCTTATCTCTTACAGATCTAAAAAACTGTATTTTAAGGTCACATAGCTACACAAGAGCTCTGGGGAAATGATGAAGAACCATGCATTTTAGATGTCAGAGATTGTATATTTGCCATTTACCATATATGTCTCAGTAATCTGGGGCCACTTAGCATAGTGGCAAACATCCTTTGGCATTTCACTGGTCCCTATGGGACTGTCCATTATAATGCGGTACAGTATTTACTATTCATAATGACAGCCCTGGGCTATAAAGAAAGTGTTAAGTTATATTTAGTATACTCTGTATAAGAAATAGGGAAGTGGGTATGACATTGTAGAAAGAGTTCCATATGAAGGGGCTACTCAGACAGAATTAAAACTGAAGCTACCTTGGCTCCTTAACTAGGGTGGATAATGCCTCTACTGAGCATTTGTGGCAGGCACAATGGAAGTAGCCATAGAAATTAATGTTGGTTGAATTGAATTGAAATGGAAGCATGGCTGGGGCAGCTGCAACAGCAGGGTTTCCCTTTTTCATTGTTAAGTATTATTTGTGTTACTGTTTGCCACCATTGATATAGATAATTGAAATTTGGCTCTGAATGCTGAAATACAGGTTATGCCAAACTGAAAATTATGTTGAGTAAATATTTGCAAACTGATGAGACATAGTTGATAAAGAATTGAGTGTGAAATTGAATCGTGTTGAGACATCTGTCAAATGTTCAAGATCTCAAGAGACAATCTAGTAGAGATCAGAGAGAGAGCACAGGAATTGAAACATATAGGTGAGAATTCTGGCTCTAGCACTCACTAGATTGGTGACCATGACCAGGTCAGTTCACCTCCTTACACCTCTGTTTCACCTGTAAAGTGGGGGTTGATACCCTTTCTACACTTTTGGGATGGTTTGTGTGCGAAGCCTTTTGTAAAACATAAAAGTGAGTTGTTATTTATTCCAACCATATATGTATTCTTTCTTTCAGACAAAAGGAAAGAAACCTTTATTTGTACAGTTAGTCCTGGAAAATATATGGAGTCTCTATGATGCAGTCTTAAAAAAGTAAGATTATTATACAGTGTTTGATATTCTCATCAGTTCTATTTAAGTGGTATGAATCTTAGGTACTAATATCATGCTTCAAAAAGAGTGTGGTTGACAAGGAAAGGGGATAAAAGTTTTCAACAGATTTGATTGCAGTTGGTGGACCAAACATTACTGTTAATATTCAGCCTGAGTAAGATCATGGCTAATGGGTGTAATTAGCCAAGATTGTAAAAGGTGGTAGAGTGATGGGATGATGATATGATAATATCTACATGTTATTAACAAGAAAGATGAGGCTTGGGGTCATTAAAGTCAATTTCTGTGCAAAAAAAAATTGGCATTTATGCCCATTATAAGATTAATTTGATAAAATATGCCTGCAACAAATAGAAATTAAAGTTAATTTTATTATAATTGAATTCTAATTGACAGGTTAGTAATTTTCTTTTTCACCATTTGCAAAGGTATGTTGTTGGTAATGTGGTTTTTCATAAAAGTGTTTTGGAATTTTCCATTTTTAAAATAAAAAAAGGATAGGTTATTTTTGCACTGTGGCAGGAATATCCTTCCAAATATTTATAGTCTTTTATTGGAAAAGTAAAGATTGGGAACCAATAGCTAATGAAATTTTACTTCATTAGTAAGTAAAGTAAAACTGAGCAAAGTTTCAATGTGTGAAGAAATATAATCTTGTGTTTTTGTTTTCTTGAAAAATTATAGGGACAAAGAAAAAATTGACAAAATAGTAAACTCATTGGGATTAAAAATTGGAGCCCGAGAGGCACGTCATTCTGACCCTAAAGTTCAGATCAATGCCATTTGCAGCCAGTGGCTTCCAATATCAAATAGTGTTCTTGGTATCCTTTTTGAAATTTCCTACTATTGATGAGCCATGAAGACATTTGAAAATAAAACTCCCCAAGCTGAAGCATTTTATGGTAATGTAATGACCTTTTTCTATATCTGTTTTTCCCTGTAGGGATTTTCTTTTTCCCATAACACCTCTTCAAACTAAATCTAGGGAAGAAGGTTACCTAAATTTATCATAGGTGACCTACATTTGTTATATTTATTATCTATAGTTTAACAAAATATATTTTTCTCCCCTTGAGTATCACTAGTTAATTTGAGAATGGTTTCTACTGGGAATTTGGTTCCATTTGAATATCACTGTTATCTTCAGCTGATCAGTTTCCTATCATAAAGACCTTTTTTCACTTGTCTATCTTAACTGAGGCAATTAATTAAATGCATTTAGAGTGTTTTCCTTTTCCTGGGATATTTTAAGTTTTTCCCAATCTGTATGGACCTGGGAAACTATATACATTTGAATATTTGTAAATCAGATCATCTTACTTGCAAAAATTGTGAATGAAGGTGGATGTTTCACGTAAGTCTCTGGTAAATGTTTTAAAATGTGAATAATGATGCCTTTAATTTCTTGTAAGTTCATATTCTTTTGTGTGAGCAAAGTTCATATTCTTTAATAGTAGCTAGAGAACCAGCCTCAAGGTCAAAGTCATGGAGACTTTGCCCTCAAGTTCTGCCTCTTGACTCCTAGCTTGGTCATGTCACTAGAAGCCACTTTGCACCTCAGTGCCTCAGACAACTCTCTAAGACTAGAGGTTGCAGAATTAGGTGCCCATTTACATTAGTTTTCCATGAATTCCCAATTTATTGAAATCACAGGTCTAGTCTGGATAAAATTTTTTTAAAAATTATTTTGAAGTTTTTTTAAAATTAAGTTTATCCTCAACCCTCTTCATTATTACAACAGCTCTGTGTTGGAGAATTTTGCTCTTTCTGAGGATTATCAAGTACTTATCTCCCAGAAATCTCTAGCTACAAGTATCTATATAGTAGTCACCAGGACCCTTGTAATAGGGTGAAGCCCTGTACTGATTGCTAGTATTTGTTTTTTTCATTAATGTACTAAAAATAAAGCTTTTTTTGTTATAAAGTTATAAAGGAATTTTAGGCAATATTGTATTAGTAAGTACCTCAGCATGCGCAGAGGGGCCTGCCACTGCAGGTTCTTTGATCTGCTTCTCTAAAGGGAAAGACAACCTTTGAGGGTTAACAGTCACTTTAATCAAGCACAGATATCAGAAAATCAAAGTCAGAAATTTCAGAGAAATCAAAAATCAACAGACATGCTTCCATAAGTCTAACCATTAACATACATATATAGACACCAGATAGAAGCAGCAACATCTGGGTTTTCAAAGTGAGGGAGGGGAGCAGCTTTGTGACTTTCCTGACTCTTATCTGGAACTCCCAAACCTCCTTACAAAAACTAAGCCCCGAAGTAAAACCTCACTGTCAGAATATTTATACACTTTTAAGAGCCTTGGGGCATAGCCCTTTGACCCATTGCTACAATAGAAAAAACCAAAGGTATCTGGGACCCTCCTATGAAACAAGTCCCCTAATCTAGCTTCCCACAATGGGCAGGCCCATTGGTGGGTGAAGATCTTCTTTAAACACACTATTCAGTCAGAGGCACTTTTAGTAAAACAAAAACAGCTAAAGATCCTAACTTGATTGCCATCACAAATATCTATATGCTCTATGAAGTTTAAATACTCCATTTATACTTTGGGCAAATGTTATACAAGTCTGTAATTTTCAGTGACAATTCCTTTATCAGTCAAATGGGAATATTGCTCTGTCATATCTGCCACATTGGATTGTGGTGAAGATCCAATATATTTAATAATAATAACTTTGTCATGATTATCGTCTCCTCTAATCTGCTAATCTTGGTCTGTATCATTTGATAATGACACCTTTTAAAAAGCTAGTACAAAACATTGGGGTTAGGGTCTAGCCCATAGACTTTGAATCCTTAACGGTAGATTTTAGACATGGTGTGTCAAAAACTCCCTAGTCCTCTTGACATCTCAGCTGAGCGGGTGGAGAGGCTGCTGTGCACTGGAGCAAGGACATTTGAGTCTCTTCCACCAGAAACCCAGGAACTAAAGACAGGTGAGTTAAATATGAACAAGTTCACTTAGAAAGAATTAAAGCCTATTCTGGTGCTATGGATTCAGTATGTGGTGTTCTGGTCAGTAGATGTTGTATAAGTTTAGCTTTGGATCTAACCTTGAGGGCGATGGTTTTTAAAATTCAGTTCATCATATATTTGAGCTTTGAAACTTCAGGATTGGGACTGCTGCATTTCTTTGTCTCTTTCACACCTTGCACTGTGCCTGGTATATCCTCAGAGCTCATTACATGATTGCTGGCTGATTGATTGTTGAGCCACTGATATTCATTCAAGTCCAGTGCTCTTGTCAGTTCTGGTTTAGGATAGATCTTTGTTTTAGAGTAAAGTAGAGTGAAATTGTGGCATTTTCACATTTGGGACCTGTGTGCAAATAAGAGCCATATTGGTAGATGTTTAATAAACTTCAAATATGATCTGTCTTCACTAAAATAATGTTAAAGCTGCTCTTAAGGAACATGTATATATGGCATCATTTAACCATAGCCTGTGGTGAGCCAGGGTTCCAAAAATAGGTCTAGTTAGGTGTGCTGAGTGAGTTCTCAAGGAAATTGCTTTAGATCACCCTTGAAAAGAGAGCTTTATCAGAAAATTGATTCTCACTTTGGTTTAAAAATGTAAGTGCACTTTGCCAAGAAGGAGCTCTGAAGTATTCAGTGGCAGTTTCCTCAAAACCCCATTTAAACCCTACTATGCTGTTCCTTCCAATAGACAACAATATGTTGCTTTGCTGTAATATGAAGTTAGGTAGTGTTTTTACAGTTATTAGTTGAAATCTTTTTTGTGGGGGCTTATCAGGGTCTAGTCTAATATCATGGAAAGTAAATTCTGAAGTTGTGTAAATGTTGTGAGGAATCATTTTTGATAGGGCATAAAGAAAGCTCACTCTTCCCTTCTCATCACCATCCTGCTCCGGAGTGCTAGCAGGAAAAACACTATTAACAAAAGAACAGGGCACAAACTGTTTAGAGGGAGCCTGTGATTTATGTTTGATTACATATTTGAATAACATACATAGAAATTACTGTGCCATTCCCAGCTTGGAAGCTGTTACTTCTGGGCTGTTTGAATCCCCCCTCTCATGTTGGCATGGAAATCCCTCAGTTACTGAAGCCTCTCCTAACACCAGCCCCTTCTGCCATTAACTTCAGAGCCACTAGGGAAGTTGGTACTGGAACATTTTTTTCTTTTTTAAAAGCTAATTAATTTATTTGTTTTCAGTTTTCACCAATCACTTCCATAAGTCTTAAATCTTCTTCCCCTCCTTCTCACTGAGACAGCATGCCATCTTATATGAGATCTACACGTACATTCTTATTAAACACATTTTCACATTAGTCATGTTGCATAGAAGAATTAAAATGAATAGGAGAAGTCATGAGAAAAAAACAAAACAAAACATAGCACAAGAGAAAATAGTCTGCTTCATTCTGCACTCCAATTCCATAGTTTTTTCTTTGGATGTGAATGGCATGTTGCCTTAAGAGTCCTTTGGCAATGTTTTATGTCCTTGCATTGCTGTGAAGAGTTTAGTCTCTCAGAAACAGTCCTTGCACATTGTGGCTGTTACTATGTATAATGTTCTTCTGGTTCTGCTCATTTCACTCGGCATCAGTTCATATAAGTCTTTCCATGTTTTTCTGAAGTCCGACTGTTCATCATTTCTTATAGCACAATAGTGTTCCATTACATTCATATACCACAACTTGTTCAGCCATTCCCCAACTGATGGAAGTTCCTTCGATTTCTAGCTCTTGATCACCATAAAGAGAGCTGCTATAAATATTTTTGTACATGTAGGACCTTTTCCCATTTATATGATCTCTTTGGGTTATAGCCCTAGAACTGTCATTGCTGGGTCAAAGGGTATGCACATTTGTGTAGCCCTTTGGGCGTAGTTCTAAATTGCTCTCCAGAATGGTTGGATCAGCTCACATCTCCACCAACAATGAATGATTCTGGAACATTAAAAGAGTTATTTTTGAAACTGTCTTAAGAGAGTTTGGTGATATTTCCCTATTAACAATGTTCTGCCATCGTTGTTATCTCCTAACATCCCTTGAATATAGAATTGTAGCATGAAAGTCATAGGATCTTAGTTCTAGAGCTGGAAGGGATGTGTGAGGCCTCCTAGGCTTCATATACTGCAGCTTGGGTTATTTAAGGAAGACTTGCCAAGTTTACAGGTTATCCTCCATCCATGCTGCATGGATACTTGTTTGCCCTTCTCGCAGAATGTGTCCCTTCTCTGGCTAGAATGGCCAGTCCTCTCCTGATTTATTATTTCAGTTATTTCTTCTACATCTAGAGGGGTCTCACTCTGTGGTAGTCCAACCACGCACTACAAATAACAGGCATACAGGTCAATCATCATATTACATTGATTTTTTTTTTCTGAGTAAAGAAGGGGGGAAGCATTTTTATTCTCTGGAAAATCAATCTTTTAAGTGGAATTTTAATTAAGATCATGGCTTAGTTTTTACCTCTAAATGCTGTTTTATTTTAAAACTCACTTATTCATTCTAATGTTTTTCTTACCGTAGATGAAGAAAAAGGGTGACTTTTGTTTCTTATTTATTTAGCTTTTATGAAATGTGGAAGTGAAGACACAGCCCCAGTGATCATCTTTGTTTCCAAAATGTTTGCAGTTGATGCGAAGACTTTACCTCGTAACAAACCAAGGTAAGACTCAAGGAGTTAGTGGCAGGTAGATATGTGTGTACTGGAGATTTTTCCCGGTGGAGTTGGTAAAAGGTAAGTAAGTGTGTATGGGAGGTGGGAAGTGAGGTGGTAACTTTTCCAGACTAACTCATAATTTGTGACCACCAGTAATACATTAAGGTTCATTCTCAGTGACTGTTCCCTCTTGCTGGTCTCTGTGCCATGTGTATGGGCCTATATTAATGAGCAGTTTCTGGTATGTGTATGGAATTATGTTGTGGGCACTTCTTGCCTCCAGAGTCATCAGTACCCACGGAATCCAAAGCTAGAGCAGTGTTTGTTGTTCCTTGCTTCTTTCCACTGGAGGTTTGGAGTTGTCAGCCCAGCACGTGTGACTTGACTTTTCACAGAGCACCTCCATACCACAGAGAACAGAATTTTCTCTCATTAAAAATGTGTGCATTTATCATGTTACCAGGATTCAAGACCTATGCTTTATTCACTGCTCCATGTTCTCATTGATTAGAGCAGCCATAAAAGAATTCAGTAACTTAACCTGAGGCCCCCCTCTCTTCTTTGCTGTCCGTAACTTTAGGATAGAAAACAAAATCATCCCCAAACATAGTGACAGAAATTGTAACCAGGTGTAACAAAGGTGTTTATTGGATCTTTATATGAAGTTATCTTTTTGTATGTCTAGGAGGAGTAAAATTTGTTCCAAGCTGGGCAGTTGGCTATACTAAACTGGAATCAGTCCAAGTCAGGATTAAGACGACCAAGTATTGTATCTGTTTAGAATACTTATATAACTATTGATTATGTAAAGTTTTTTGCTGTTAAATTTTCTCTACTTCCCATCCCTTCCCTCTCCTCAAGAGGGCATGCAGTCTGATCTGATGTAGGCTCTGCATACATATTCATATTAAATATATTTTCACATTAGTTATGTTGTAAAGAAGAATTAGAACCAATGGGATGAACCATGAGAAAGAAGAAACAAAACAAAACTGAAAAAGAGAGAAAGAGCAAATAGTCTGCTTCACTCTGTATTCAAACTCTGTAGTTCTTTCTCTGGATGTGGATGGCATTTTCCTTCATGAGCCTTTTGGAGGAGTCTTAGAACCTTGCATTGCTGAGAAAAGCTAAATCTGTCAAAAATCAGTCAGTGTACAATGTAGCTAATAATAGAACCTCTTCCTCCCACCCTGTGCTCCACCCAGGGTTGTTGTGGGAGCAAGTGAGATATTTGTAAAACACTTGGCAGACCTGAGACTAGAGGTATACTCTCATGAGTCCCTGGCTATTGCTTTATGAACTGTATATGTCAGTAATCCTAGAAAGGTATGTATGCTCTATGTCCTCCTGTTTTCCCTATTCATTATTGGAATATATTGATATATAGATGCCGACTCTCAAACCTTTGAGAATTGGAGGACCTTGGTACAGTTATTATACTGGTCATTCATTATCCACAATTGTGATTCCTTTAGGCAAATGCTGCATGACAGGTTTGGTGGGGTAACCAATTATTGACCTGCTTTGGGCATCTGTCTCCTAGGGAATGCTGCCATCATTAAGACCATTTGGTATCCTGTCTTCTTTTCAGGATTTTGTTGGATCTGTTAATATTCTATTGACCAGTGCAGATTAAAAACTATTCATGCCTTCTCATCCAGTATTATATTATTTTCCTTATTTTTCTATAAATCTTCCCTGAAGAGTCCAGCCAGTGTATTGTGGGTTATCTTCTGTGTAGTACTGTGTGACTGTCCATCTATTATCTCTTAAGATTGCTGCTGCATGACCTGCTTACCACTTTTAAGGCCAGTTACCTCTGGTAAAATCCATCGCTTTCCATGATCTTTTGAGTCATTTGCAGTCCCAGGGATTATGTTGTTTCACAAATGTGTTGTTCCATGATAGCATTCTTAGCATTCTTCAAACAATGAACTTTTGCAGCAGTGAGCCGCTTAGGATCTTGAACCATTTCTTAGGAGTGATTAGCCTGACCAGATCCTAGTCCTGGTCCTGGTTCATTGTCCATCCCCAGTGGTTTCCCAAGATACATAGAATGCTGGATTAGTCTCATTGGACCTGAGATTACTTCCTTCCTCTACACTTGTACTTGTGGGGTGGGACTTTGGATAAGTCTCTTCACCTACCTAGAATTCTTTCCTTATCTATAAAATGTGGGAGTTGTACTTGATGACATCCAAGGCACCTTCCAGCTATAAATCTGTGATCATATATACATACTTCAGTAATTGATGAACTAATTTAATGGTCTTCTGTCCAGCTGTGTGTCATAATCTGCAGAATAGTCTTCTGCTTGCCTCACTTTTTGGTATGGACTTGTGATTTCATTCAATTAGGTAAGCAACTCCTCTGAATGTTGGGGACACTGAGACATTAAGTGACTTGCTTATAGTCTGACAACAAGTATACTTAAGAGGTAGCATAGTTCTACCTAACTCTGAGAGTTAGCTCTCTGTCTGCCTCTCACGTCCTGACCATTATGTACTCCTGAATCACCGTGTGACTTTGGGCAGGTAATTTTACCCCTTCCAGAACTAGTTTCCTCTCAAGTCAAAAGAAGGGATTAGACTGGATTATCTCTTAAGTTTCATCCCATCTATTACAATTCAGTGTTAGAACTTCACTGATATTCTCTCACTGTCTGTTATGTATATTACTCCTAAGTAGATATTTCATACTCAGACACTATGTGCGTGTTTCTATGTGTGTTTATTTATGTGTGTACATACACATACATATGTACATACATACATAGTTATGTATGTGTATATATACCTGTCAGTATATGAGTGTATGTGTACACATACAAATATGTATACACATATATTTCAACAGGTAATAATTGGTTGGAAAATTAAAAGTTGGAAAGTATATTAGGTAATATGTACTTGACTGTTCATTTTTGGCTCTTGTTTTAAGGCCCTTAAGGTTAAAATGAGCACAAGTCATTTCATGATAGGCCTTTCAGTTGCAAACATGGTTAAAATCACACAGACTTAAATACCTTGCTGCCAAGGATTTCCTTTGAGGCTAGTTGGGCAGATGGTTTTTTTGATTCCTTGGGATAATCTTATTAGTCATTTTAGGAAAATGACCCACCTGGCCAGCTTATTCTTTGATCAAGTATCTGTCTAAAAATTAGTCAGTCCATATCTAACACAGTTATGTCAAGAGAAAGAAACATTTCTCTACCTTGGCCACCAACCTTCACATGATGAAACTTAAGGTGCCTTGCCCATAGTCCCATAGTCACTTATTTGAAGATCCAAGACTGATGGACATGAGAATACCTTTAACCCTTTGTGATTTTAAAAAGCTTTTTCATATGTAACCTCTTATTTCATCTCTACAACGCTATGGAAAAGACTGGTGGGGATTATTATGGTCATCATTTAAATTGAGAGAATAGAAGAAACTCAGGGAGTTTTGACTTGAGCCTGGGTCTTTTTGGTGCCAAGTTCAGCCTATCCCAACTCTCCAGTTTGGGGCTCCTTTTCCTCTTCACACCATTCCATCATTGCTTTAACAAAAGTAATGAGTATGTAATTTGACTCCATGGAGTGGCTGCTTCTGGGCAACTAGGATAGACCTGATCAATTGCTGATAGCCAGAAAAAGGGAATGCAGACTTTATTTTACACTGAGGAGAAAGTCAGCCAATAAGTAGAGCATTTTTGAGAGCATGACTTAATAGCTATGTGACCATGGGCGGTCTTTTTCATTTCTCTCAGTACCACCTACATCACAGCATTGTTGGGAAGGACAGATAGGGGAATGGATGGGACATGCTTTACAAGTTTTAAAGAACTGTATAAATGTTAGTTATTATTACCTCTGCTATGGTCTGCCTATCCATAAAGAAGGAAGCTTGTTAATGGATTTTCTTTATTAAGATCACCTGCTGTTCGTAGATTTCCTTTGGAATTGTGAACAACCAACTTGGGCCATAAAGAAGTTTGCATATTTTGGCTCTTTTTTTTTCCTACTTGAAGTTTGTATAAATGCTACACATTTGCTGGAACCCCATGCTTATGTTCTCCCAAACTTGAGCATTAGGGTAGTTGTATTATTAATGAGAGGAAATGGCATTGATAATTGTTGCAGGGAGAAGACTTAAAGTTTCTTGAGTAATAACTTCTGGGTTGCACTGAACAGTAAATTGATCTTTAAAAGTAGAATAGCTATAAGTCAATTCAATGCTTCAAGAGATGAGGAGATAAAATGGAGACCAAGGACAGATAGGTGGGGCTCACCTGCTGCTCTAAACAAAATTATTCTCATTGTATCAGTGAGGCTTGAAAATTCCCCAAGGAATTTTGTGCATTGGAAAAAGAAAAGAATTAGTTTCAGACTGATTCACCATTTTATCAGAATCTGTTATGACTTAAAAAAACAAACAGAATAACCCCAAACATCATAATTACAGCATCTGACTCCTCCTAATGTAAAAACATGCTAAGAGTTCACCCTTTCTTCCTCCTTCTCTGCCACACCAAGACAGTATAAAGAAGTTACTCTGAAAATGCAGTCAAAGTAGATTTCAGGATCATTTGGGTTAAGGTGTCACAGATTTAGAGTTATAAGGGACCATAAAAGTACCCCCCACCCTTTACAGATGAGAGAATTGAAGTCCATGGTGATGCAGGGAAGTAGCAGAGCCATGGTTCAAATTCAAGGCTTCTCACTCTAATTTTGGTGCTCTTCTGTACCATAGCACATTTTGAATATAAGTGCATTCCAGGAAAAAAAGTTTATTTGACCTGAATTTTATGAGTAATTGCTTCATTTCTTTATATTGTGGGAACAGATACTAAAATAGCCTAGATAATTTATTTTCTTTTTGACCAGAGCAAACTACACCAGTATCAATGAGAAAATGAGATTTATAATGCTTTTTCTTATAGCACTGTATAAATGCTAGTTATTAGTATTATCAAGCCAGTTTTCCTTCTAATAAAATTACATGCTATTTATTTTTGACCACATCATGTGCATATCTTTATTTGTTCTTTATATGCATTATATACTTTCCTATTCTCTTCCTCTTTCCAGCTTGGTGTACTTGATTGTATCTCTACTGGTAGGCTTAAGCCCTCCGACCTGGTTTAAGAATAGTTCTAGACTCAGGCAATAGTTGGGCAGATGCTTTGTTGAATTCAACTTAGTTCTTAGTATTTATTGGGCTCTATGGTGTTACCCAAACCTGTTGCCTAGATCTTGATCCCTCTTTGCCACGGTTCTCTGGCCTGGGTTTCTGACTTTCTTTTCTGGTGCCAAGACATTTTGTGCCCCAGTCTCTTTACCTGATTTTAGTATTCTTAATCGCATTAAATCATAGGCTCATTCTTAGTTTTTTCCTGTCAATAACCTGCTCTTCCAGACTGTATTACTTAGCTTGAAATCTAAGAAAATATTTGTCCAGATTTTTTTTTTGTAGCCAGACAAACCAGAAAGTACAAAAAGATTTCACCTTATCTTCCTTAGTGGTTTATATTTCCAAGATTTACTTTTTTTTAGGAAATTGACCAAAAATTTCATTGTTAATTGGGAAAAGGTGATTTTGTAATTAATTTTCTCAGTAACTCAACTGATGTTTGCTTGGCTGTGATTCGCTTTCGCATATTCATTTACAGTCTATAGGATGTTAGACATTC
The DNA here is from genome assembly GCA_023548195.1 of Bettongia penicillata ogilbyi. NCBI lineage: Eukaryota > Metazoa > Chordata > Mammalia > Diprotodontia > Potoroidae > Bettongia > Bettongia penicillata. The sequence continues at coordinate 8,344,526 of JAJHZJ010000336.1, forward strand.
CTAAAGATATATTTGTTTACTTGAAATAAAGGTGCTTCCTGGTTCTACACAATTCATAGATAACAAATGATTCATTAGGGAGCAGTTCTTTGATTCAGTTTCCTTCAAAACGGAGCAGTAATTTGAAAAGTTTTCACAAAACATTCCTACTTGTTCTCTTTTATAATACACCTTGCAAAATCCTATTAAAATGAAATTTTCTATTTTGCATATTTTTCAGTTTTGTCATTTTTTTCATTTGTCATCAAATGTTTCTGTTTTTACAAGTTTACCTTATTTTGTGGAAAGATGGTCTATTCATGTGACATACTTGAAGAATATTTACATTTGATCATGTTTTGGACACATGATATTCTCTATGATGCCTCTACATTGTTGTGGTAGGGTCTATACACACACACACACACACACACAGAATTTCTGGTATTTTATGGCTAAAACAGTTAAGAATGTAGGCCTCTTGATAACTAATAACTCCATTAATTTTACTTTTCCCCTTCATTTATGTCTTTAATGGAAATAGAGTACTTTAACATTGGAAATAATATTCTTACTTTGTTTAGATCATGTGGATATGTCAGGACGAGGGGGAGGAAGCAATGATCTGCTTTGTTTTTGTTTGTCGTTTTGTAACTTGAGTAGGTGACTTCCTGAAGTGTCGCAGCAGAGATCTTTTAAGTGAGATTAGAACTCAGCTTTGTAGCACACAGCTGAAGTATAAAAACTAGTTGACCTCTCTTGAGTTGTTAGCTAGTGACTTAGATCAGTGCGTCTGTCTAATAGCTGTTTTGTAAAGGTTGGACTTCCATTCTGTTCCCTTGAACACAACACTTCACCTTCGATTCTTGGCGTTTTCACTGTCTGTCCCTCATGTAGGGAAAGCTCTTCCTCCTTCACTTGACCTCTTGGATACCCTGGCTTCCCTTGCTTTCTTCGAGTCACAACTAAAATCCCATCTTCTACAGGAAACTTTTCCCATTCTCACTAATTCTAATGCCTTCCCTCTTGATTATCTACAGTTTATGTTTCTGTAACTTGTTTATATGTAGTTGTTTTTCATGTTGTCTCCTCAATTAAACCATTAGCTTCTTTTACCTTTCCTTACCTCCTCAGTGCTTAGCATACTGTCTGGCACATTGAAGTGGCTTTACAAATTTTTATTGGACTGACTTCCCATAACTCTAGCCATCAAGAATGGAGAAATGAACTTGGCCTCAAGATAAAGACCTTGTAGGAACCTTGATAAAAGTAGTTATCCCATAGCCCATTTATTCATACCACCAAAGAGGCATGGAGTCACTGACCTCTGGTCTTTACCCAGATTATTGTATGTAAAATAAGAGAGCATATTTAGGTTGCAGTCCATACTGACATCAGTAAGAAATGACAAATGCTACAGAGAGAAAACAGAAGATTGAGAAAAGCTGAACAAGTACAAGGTGTCCCCAAAAGTCTCAGTGCAGTTTTTAGCTATTTGACTTCTTGGACTTTAGTATCTTAAAACTGCATCAAGGCTTTTGGGATGCCCTTTGTAAAAAAAAAAAATCTCAGTGGTTGCTGGGACCTTGTGCTATTAGGGAGTACAGCTCTGCATCTGAGTAGGCATTTATGTCTTCCCTCTGTTTCAGCATGTGTCTAACATTACCCCAAGTCATTAACACAGGGTTTATCTGTGTTAAGTTTGTACCATTGGACAAGGGTCCAAGTCAGGACCCTGTAAAACATTGACCTTAGTGCCACTGTGGAACTTGTGGCCAAGCAAATAGACGAAAGTCGGAGATCCAGTGTCTGTAGGCTAGGGCAGAGAGGGAAAAGAGAGGGTCTGTGCCAAGAGCGTGCCAGAAGAACTGAAACATTGTGTAGGTGCATTGATCATCAGTACATTCAGTGATCCCAAAAGCTTTCTTGGGTTCAGAGGTACCCAGTAACAAGGTAGGTACCTCATGAAAGAAAGGCCACTGGGGCACTTGCTTTTCCACCCTCTGATGTTTATTCCCTTTGTACTTACACTCTGGTAAATATGTTAGTGGGAGATTATATTTATCTGTGTCTGTATCAGTATTGACATAGCATGATATGTACACATTATATATGTTTGTATACGTATATATGTTTGTGTGTGTATGTATAGATGTGTGTTTATTATATGTGTGCATGTGTGTGATGTATAGGTTGCTAGGGAATATAACAGTCTGTCTAACTAGGCTTATTTCATTCTAACAAATATTCCTAAATATATGTATACACATACATCTACATGCTGTGCTTCTCCTGAGGCAGAGCTGTTCCTCTGGCCCCAGATTTATTCCTTTATACAGCCAACTCTCTCCCTGATTCTCTCTTCTTTCTTCCCTCCTTCTCATAACTGGTATTGTTAAATAGGCATTGATTGGGGCAGTACCTGGGAGTTCTCCAGAGGAAGGAAGTTAGAAAAAAGAAACATCTTTCACATTCTTAGGACTTGCTATAAATATACTAAGCAACTCTCGCTTTCTCTCTCCATCTATATGTATATGCATACACATATATGTATTTATACACATGTACACAAATATATACTCATATGCATATATTTATGATTTATAAGGTATGTATATGAGGTATATGTATGTGTGTGTGTATATATATATATACACACATACATATGCATATATATGGTAAATATACGTATACCTTTATATACATGTATTCTCTCATTTGAACTCATAACCACCTGTACAGCCGTGGATAGACACGGTATTGGCATGCATTAAAGTGTTGTAATCTGTTTGGCTGATTAGTGAGCACCCATAATGATGAGAACCATAGACATTATCCCATTTTACTGATGGGAAAACTGAAGGTTAGGGAAATAAATTATGCAGGTTACAGCCTCAGAATTTGAATCCAATTCTTCTGCTTCCAACACCTGGGGTCTTTTCACTGTCTACATCATGAGTGCATCTGATTGAGGTATAGTCAATCAGGGCTGGTTTCCCTTGAGCATTCTGCCTCTATGACAGCAGCCATTGCCCTGAGAGACTGGTTGATGGGGGCGGTAACTGAAAACAGCCAGCCATAAAACGAAAGGCAAGGTGGCAGACAGATGGAGTTCTTTGGCAGACACAAGGTCACAGTTTCAGAAGTGTCTCTAGGATTGATAGCCAAGTTTCCTAGGGACTTGAGGAAGAAAGACAGAGAAGCAACAGTCGACACCTAATAGACTCTTTAAAAAAATCTATCACTTGTTTTTAGCATTTATTCGTTTAAAATTTTGAGTTCCAGATTGTGTCTCCCTTCCTCCACTCCCTCCCCCATCCATTGAGAAGATAAGCAATATGATATCAATTATACATGTTAAGTCATATAAAACATTTTCATATTAGCCACGTTGCAAAAAAAAGGCAAAATAAAGTGAAAAAATTATGCTTCAGTCCATGCTCACATTTTGTCAGTTTTATCTCTGACGGTTGATAGCATTTTTTAAAATGAGTCCTTTGGAATTATCTTGGATCATTGCATTGATCAGAGTAGCTAAGTCTTTCACAGTTGATCATTGTTACAACGTTGCTGTTACTGTGTACAGTGTTCTTCTGGTTCTGCTCATTTCACTTAACATTGGTTTGTATAAATTTTCCCAGTTGTTTTTAAACCATCCTGTTTGTCGTTTCTTGGAGCACAGTAATATTTTATCACAATCATTTGCCACTACTTTTTCAGCCATTCCCAGATTATAGTTATCCCCTCAATTTCCAATTCTTTGCCACCACAAAAAGAGCTACTGATAAATATTTTTATACATATAGATCCTTTTATCCTTTGGTCATTTGGGGATACAGACCTGGTAGTGGTATTGCTGGATCAAAGTGTAGATAGTTTTATAGCCCTTTGGGCCTAGTTCCAAATTGTTTTTTTAGAACAGTTGGATCGTTCACAATTCCACCAATTGTGAAGCTCTAGTTTCCCAATTTTTCCATATTCCCCATTCGTCGTTTTCCTTTTCTGTCTTGTTAGCCAATCTGTTAAGTGTGCGATGATACCTCAGAGTTGTAATTTGTATTTCTCTAATGAGTAGTAACATTTTTAATGTAAATATAGCTCACTTTGATTTTTTTTCTTTTGAAAATTGCCTGTTCATATCCTTTGTAGTGGTTCACTTCTTCAGGAAATTAGGAAGTTAAACCAGGAAAGGAATAGGATAATAAATGGAAGGACCACAGCAGAGTTGAGTGCTTCTTTTTCTTTCAAGATGAGAAATAATATGAATAATACTTTTTAAAAGCAGGGATATTTAAAGAGGTTTCCTTTATGACTTATAAACATTGCTCACGAAAATTACTTCACACTTCCAGAAGCAACATAGTGTATATATAGTAGGAAGAGTGCTTCACTTGAAGTCAAGAGAAACCTGGGTTTGAAGCAAGCCTTCAGCACTTAATAGCAATGTGGTCATGAGCAAATCACTTAAGTTCTTTGAGCCTTATTTTTTGCCATCTGTGAAATGGGGCTAGTCATTCTTGTAGCTCCTACCCTCAATGTGTTCTTATTAGAAACAGTCGAAAGTGTTTGCCAACCTTAAAGCATTATGTGTATATTATCTTTTATTATTATACCAGAAAAATGAGATATTTCTCTACTAATGATCATAATCCTTTAAAAATAAACAGACATTGTAAATTTAAAACATTCTTTGGAAGAAAATAATTTTTTCTAGTCATTGTTTTTTGTTCTTTTTCCTCACATGGGCCGGCAGATACTCAAAGGTCTTACCTTACCTTCTGAGTGATTTATCATTCCAAGATTTGTTTGATTTAGGGTATTTAGATGATGCCTGTGTTACTGAGCATAAATGTCGTTGTTAATTGAGAAACCAAAGTGAATATGTTTAATTTTATGGTCTTAGTTGAATAAAGGTTTATTTCTTTATTCCCAATTTTAAAAATGTGTGGCTCAGATGTTTTCTATTTTTCTTTTAAAACAATAAGAACTAACTAAAGTTAGTTTAGTATGTTTGGCCTCGGTTAATTATTTTCCCTTGTGGGTCAGTGCCCCTTAATAGAAAAAAATGATTCCGCGCCCTTGCCAGGTAGATAGCTAGAGATCCTCCTGCGCACATTTTGTACCCTTCAAGCCAAAAACATCATAGAAACGAGAGGTGATGATGAGAAAAAATTCAGAACTATCATTTTATCCTGTGTCCTTTCACCTCCTTACTTGTTGCCATTTCAGATTCTAGGTAGGGAATAAGGACACAAATTAGACAGTGAAAAAGATAACAATGATGGGAAGTAGAATAAGGGAACGATTAGAGCGGAGGTAAAGGAGAAGCAGTCACATACTTCTTTTCACTTGATTTTGCAAGTAATATTTTTGATCCATGTGTCACTTGGTAGCATTTTTAAGGAAGAGTGAGAAACGTTCAGTAAAATTTTGAACCCATTTTATCTTTCTGTGTGTGATAGAGATGTAGAATAGGGCCAAAAGTAAGCCTCCCAGGCATGAGACTAAATTGGGCCCCTGTGTTATAAAAACCAGTGAAGGCCAGTTTTCCAGAGTACGATTAGGGTAAATGAAGAAAGGTAGAATCATGTGATGTTTTCATCCTATGTACCCAAGAGTGAAATGAATCACGAGTATCTTTTGAAGGCATAATCTAACGTATTTAGGGTCTGCCTGGTCAATTGAACAGCATTTACACACACATCTCTTTTGAGGTAACTGTCTAAAATATGCAGAAGTAGATGGTGAATATTTTGCAGAATATTAATGCTTTCATGGCATTTTCAGCAGCACAAGGATGAATTCATCAGTGTCTCAGTTATTCAGACGTATGGTAGCTCAGGCATAAAGATTTGGCAGCTAAGAGGCAAACCCCAAGCAGCCATCAACAACTTAGCTCTGATAATCTATCTAGTAAGCTCCTCCTCCATAGCTGATAGAGTAGGATCATAATGAATCAGGAGATCTTTTGGTGAGATATCAGAAAACTTTACTTCATCTTCTCTATATTGAGAAGAGTTGGTTTGCTGACCAGAAGGAAGATTGTTTTTGCCTCTTTTCTGTAAAAGGCATAAGAAATGCAGACAGGGAAAGGAAACAGAATTGAGAAGCAGGGAAGGTGCTGCAGGTCGGTGAGGGAACTTGTTGAAGGAGGAAGAGATGGGCAAAGAGAAGTTACTGTCCATGTTAGGAGTAGTGAAGAGTCGAATTGGCCATGAGGGTGGCAAAATGCAGGCTGAAACTGCAGAGCCTGTTACGAAGAGGCAGAATTAGTCTAGCCCTGCAGTTGTTGGGGGCGATGGGCCCCATAGAGTTTAGTGCTCTCATAAGCATCATTGTCTTATATCAGAGTCCTGTCAATTGTCGGTGCTTATCTAGATCACTGGAGTGCCTGAGAACAGCACTGTGTCATGTACGTGGGTGGGGCAAGTGTTGTGTTGGGGGGAACTGAATGAAAGACGTCAAGATCTCTACACTTCTGTGGTTTCAGAGGCTTTCCAAGCGGTCAGAGAATGCCATGCGTATTGGCTTACCAACCATGGTTCATTCAGTGCAAGACTTATCCTACATTTTCAGACTTGTTATGACATTAAAGATACAGTTTTTAGTGTTGCTTGAGCCTGGAGTTATGTAAAAGTCACACATTCATGAGAGCTTAGAGAAAAAGGGAGAAAGGGAGATGATATGTGTACATAAGTATCATTTTTTCTGATGATAAATTTCTAGCTGTTGGAGCTGCAAGGACTTACCCAAATAACCTAGTACAGAGTTCTGAAATGGGGTCTTTTCATCCTTTTGTACCATCCCATTATAACTATTAGATCTGTAGCTACGTCTTGCAGGTTAGGATACTCGCAGGAACAAATTTAGTGCAAATGAGATAGAAAAGTAGATACCAATCAACTGGGAAGGCCAATGGCATGTTATGTTAGTGATATATAAAAATATACAGTCATTTTAGAAGTAGTGTCAACTAGACATGAAATTAGGAGACCTGAGTTCAAATTCTGGTTCCCACACTTTACTTATTCTTGTAAGCCTATGTAATCAGCTTAACCTCTCTGAGACTCAACTTCCTAATTGGTAAAATGAGGCTGATACTTCTTAGACTATCTAGGAGGATGATACTTCTTAAACTACATACATCACAGAGTTTTCGAAAGAAAAGTGCTGTTTAACCTTAAAAACATTTTTTAAAAATCATTATTATTACCATCCTGCCCAAGAGGCTATATAGCTATATATTTTTCATTGCTGCCTTTTACAGGGAGTCAAATGACTATTGACAGTGGGGACTTTGTGACTGCAAATTTTAAGGCAACTTCTGAGTTCCTTACTGTTTGAGCCCTTTGTCCTATCCTCCTTACTATATCTGCATGTATATTAATGCAGTAGTTATAAGAACTTCTAGTCATATATTGATGACCGTGAGATGTAACCTAATTAAAGTAGCTTAAATATATTTTGAATTCAAGGGCATGTGAAATATAGTTTAAAAAAAAGATTTGCATTGGAAAAATATGTTAAATGGGGAGGAGTCCTGGTATAACTTGTGGAGAGCCTGCCCTTGAGCCTGAAAGACCTGCAGGCTTTGGCACAATCTGGCTGCATGATTAGATGGACACTTGAACCTCTGAATGCCCCAGAGTAGGTGCTAATCTGCGTGGGTAGAGGGTCTTCCTCCCTGGGGAGGCGCTAAAGCAAAACTCTGTCTTCCCCTCCAAATAACAGCAGCAAAGCTTCAATAAAACAAGTGATGTGGTTTCAAACTGGAGGGATCTTAAAGATCTTCTGATAATAGCAGGGTACATTGGTGCAGTGTTTTATAATTTGTAGCGTGGCTTTCCATGTTTCCTTTGATTCCTTTCACTGTGTGAGGTAGGTAGTACAAATGCCTTCATTCTTATTTTACAAATAAAACAGATTCTGAGAAGTTGAGGGACTTAACTGTTCATACAAGTGAGTACAAGGCAGAAAAGGAACTTGAACTCACACCCTCATAGATATAGATTCTATATCTAGTGATTTTCTGTGCCACAAATACTGCCTCCTTGTTTTCTTGTGAAGGAAACATTTACACTGAAGTGGTCCAACGTCAGTTAACAAGAAGAACATCTCAATTTCTTATCATTGCAGATAACTGAAGTATTACTGTGTTTCATCTTTTAAGTCATAGTTTTCTAGAAAAAAAATTAGAGTAAATGTTCACTTGTTTGGTTTTAAAGTCTTGAAATATAAGTGTCCTTTCCTTGGTATACAGTTTATAATATTAAACAAATTTTGAAAGGGTGGAGAGGATATCATAAATAATACAATTTATTTCCAACTTACCACAGCTTGAAAATGAAAACTTAAGATGAATTTAAGAATAAGGTCTTTGGTTGAACAAATCATACACCTGCCCAAATACTTTTAAGAAAGACATTTTTTGAAACTGTCTGAAAGATTATTTTCTTTTGTCAATATCAATAACATTTCTGGCTTTTAAATATAACTTCAGCAAAAGAGTTCTGCTTTGCCCTTCTGACCTCTAAACCATGCATTAAGATGTTTCTTTAATGAAAATTTCTGTGTGCATGGCTCTTGTTCATTTTCTTTTTAACTTTGGCTTACTTACTGACAAATTTCTTGGAACTCAGTGGTTCTGTTTGGTACACACCCTTCACCCATTTTATGGTGCTATAATCTGCCTTACACAGATTCTAAACCCTTTCTACTTCTCAGTTTGTTAACTCTGACTAGGCCTTTAGTTCCTATACTTTACTGAATCTGTCTTTTTTTCAAGAATAAATTCTGAAGCTACAATTGTAGGAGACACCTAGTATATTCCTGTCTGTCTTTAGGGAACCCAAGTTGAAGTTTTCTGAGAATCTGTAGAATAATTCCTTCTACATGTCTTTTGATTTCAACATTCATTGGAGAAGTGACATATATTCATCTGAATATAGACCTTTTTCCTTCAAGTTTGACTTCTGGAAAATCTGAATGTGGCTTATAATCATACGCTAAGTGAGAGAATAACAGTGAAAGCAATAAAAGATGAGAAGAGCAGTGATGATAGATTTGTTAGGATTTTTTTTTTTAAGAAAACTTTTCCCAGTAAATAAACATATAAATAGTTATATAATGCTTTTATTTTCCAGTGTATATCTTTTTTCCTCAAAGAGATCTCATTAAGGGACATGGCTTATAGTGAGAACAGCACTGTATGTATTTGTTAGCTCAGTGAGGGAGCATAACAGAACTGTGATGGCAAGAGTGGAGTAAGTACACTTGTTTCCTTAAATGCGTTGGGAGCTCTGGTTGTTACATTGTGTTATAGTTCAGGTTCAAATAGCATGGAAAACAGAAACCTGTTATGAATTGTGTGTGCTTTGCATTTCAAATAAACAGTGCATCCTGAAGCCTCTCTTATCCTTTAAGTACTGCCATCATTAGTAGTTAAGAAGTTAGCAAGGGCTAGTTAAGAAGAATTAAGAAGATGGAGTAGGGGAGATTGGAGGAGGAATGATGGGCACTGGGAAAGTTAACTTCTGGCAGGGGACTTAGCATCTACCAGACCCAGCCATTCATGATGAATCTTTTATGAAATTGGGAGATTCTGTAGTCGAACCCTAGCATTTTCAGATGCACACACACTAACTTGTCTAAGGTTGAAGAACTGGAATTTAGTGTCAGAGTTTGGATTTAAAGAACTTAGATTGCCTAACTCTTGTTTCCCAGACAATAGCCCCCTCTATATATGACTGTCTCCCTGTGAATTCCACAGTAGTTATATCAGAATCACAGAAGCTTGATAATGCTTTTCCCTCTGATTGATAGATCTTAGAGATTCCCTTTACATTGTATACTTTTCTTTTCAATGATGTGAAAAATATTTTTCTTTTCTGCATGAAATCAGCACCTTGCCTTAAATGTCATCATAAAATTGGCATTTTACCTTATAATAGTGCATGAAATTAGCACAATAATTAGATGTTTTTTGTCATGTAGCTCGTTTGCATGTGCTAAAACAGCATATTAGTTTTATATGTCATTTGATAACATATTTAAGTTTCTTTGCTTTGCTTTTGGAAGGCTTGGATGTAAAAAGATGGAGTAACAAATTTGGTTGTGCTTTGTCATGAGTGATATTTTGATGTGATTGTTTTGAAGCATAATGTTTTATAAAAATGAAGTTTTCTTGAGTTTATTTCAGTAAAGGCATCACCTGCAATGGGCATTTCATTTAAAAAATCAAATTCTGAACTGCCTTTTTGAGTACGAAAATGCTGAACTTCATTGTATTAATGAGTTTATTAAATGGAGATATTGATAGTTGTGTGTAATGTTAAATGAATTTTTAATGAAAAGGTTTGATATTTTTTTTTTATTTTTCCTTATTTATTTAACTTTTTACATTCATTTTCACAAAATTTTGGGTTCCAAATTTTTTTCCCCTTTTAACCCCTCCCCCCCCACCCCAATACCCCAAGGAATCTAATTTTCCCTATCTCCAATCTGCCCTCTCTTCTGTCATCCCTCCCTTCTCTTGTCTCCATCTTCTCTTTTCTCCTGTAGGGCCAGATGACTTTCTATTCCTCATTAACTGTATGTCTTCTTTCCTAGTAGCAACAACAGTACTAAACAATTGTTCCTAAAACTTTGAGTTCCAAATTCTCCCCATCCCTCCCTCCTCACCCATTCCCTTTGGGAAGGCAAGCAATTGAATATAGGCCATATCTGTGTAGTTTTACAAGTGACTTCCCTGATAGTCGTGTTGTGTAAGACTAACTGAATTACCATCCCTCCTAACCTGCCCCACATTGTTTCTCTTCTGTCTTTTGATCCTGTCCTTCCCCAAGTGTTGACTTCAAATTGCTCCCTCCTCCCCTTGCCCTCCCCTCCATCATCCCCCCGCTTGCTTATCTCCTTCTCCCCCACTTTCTTATACTGTAAGATAGGTTTTCATACCAAAATGAGTGTGCATTTCATTCCTTCCCCTAGTCAAATGTGATGAGGGCAAACTTCCTGCCTTTTTTTTTTCTCAGCGCTCCTCTTTTTCCCTCCACTAAAAAGTCTCCTACTTGCCTCTTAAATGACATATAGTTACCCCCTTCCATTTCACCCTCTTCCCTCCCACTACATTTCTCTCTCACCATTTACCTTAGTTTCTTTTAAGATATGGTCCCACCCTATTCAGTTCAATCTGTGCTCTCTGTCTCTGTGTGTGTGTGCATGTGTGTATGTGTGTACGCGTGCATGCGTGTACATGTGTGTGTATGGACCCACCTACTACCCAGATACTGAAAAGTTTTAAGAGTTACAAATGTTGTCTTTCCATGTAGGAATGTAAACAGTTCACTTCTGGTAAGTCCCTTAAGACTTCTCTTTGCTGTTTACTTTTTCATGCTTCTTCTCATTCTTGTGTTTGAAAGTCAAATTTTCTTTTCAGCTCTGGTCTTTTCATCAAGAATGATTGAAAGTCCTCTGTTTCATTGAAAGACCATACTTTCCCCTGAAGTATTATACTTAGTTTAGCTGGGTAGGTGATTCTTGGTTTGAGTCCTAGTTCCTTTGACTTCTGGAATATCCTATTCCACGCCCTTCGATCCCTTAATGTAGAAGCTTCTAGGTCTTGAGTTATCCTGATTTTATTTCCACAATACTGGAATTGTTTCTTTCTAGCTGCTTGCAAGATTTTCTCCTTGACCTGGGAGTTCTGGAATTTGGCCACAATGTTCCTAGGAGTTTCTCTTTTTGGATCTCTTTCAGGTGGTGATCGATGGATTCTTTCAATACTTATTTTGCCCTCTGGTTGTAGAATGTCAGGGCAGTTTTCCTTGATAATTTCATGGAAGATGATGTCTAGGCTCTTTTTTTGATCATGACTTTCAGGTAGTCCCATAATTTTTAAATTGTCTCTCCTGGATCTATTTTCCAGGTCAGTTGTTTTTCCCATGAGGTATTTCACATTCTCTTCCATTTTTTTCATTCTTTTGGTTTTGTTTGGTGATTTCTTGGTTTCTCGTAAAGTCATTAGACTCCATCTGTTCCATTCTAATTTTGAGAGAACTATTTTCTTCAGTGAGCTTTTGAACCTCTTTTTCCATTTGGCTAATTCTGGAAAGCATTCTTCTCCTCATTGGCTTTTTGAACCTCTTTTGCCAATTGAGTGAGCCTATTTTTCAAGGTGTTAATTTCCTCAGCATTTTTTTGGGTCTCCTTTACCAAGGTATTGACCCGTTTTTCATACTTTTCTTGCATCTCTGTCATTTCTCTTCCCAGTTTTTCCTCCACCTAACTTGCTTTTCAAAATCCTTTTTGAGCTCTTCCAAGGCCTGAGCCCACTTGACATCCCCCTGGGATGTCTGGGGTACTGAGGCCCCACCCTCCACGTCTTTCCCTGATGGCAAGAATATGTCCTCGTCATCAGATCCAAATGTCGGGATTATTTGCATTTGTTGGAAAAAACTCTCTATAGTCTTATTTTTCTTCCCTTTTCTAGGCATTTTCTCAGCCAGTTACTTGACTTCTGAGATTCCTGTCCACCCCTGCCTAGATCCGCCCAGCTAGTGCTTGGGGTCTGAGATTCAAATGCGCGGCCCAGCTGCTAATCAATGTGACCTTTAGTTCTGGTGCTGGGGTGGGGGCAGGGCCACCTCCCAGGCTCAGCTTCCTCAGGGGCTTTATGCAGAGACTTTCCGGAAAGGAGCGGGTATGGGGGGCCGCCTCCCAGACTCAGTTCCCTTAGGGGCTTTATGCAGAGGCCTTCAGTAATAGAGCGGGGTGGGGCAGGGCAGTCTCCTAGGTTTAGCTCCCTCAGGTTGTTTATGCAGAGACCTTCAGTAATGAAGATCCTGCCTGCTGCTGGGGGAGTCCGGGCCGCCGCCGCCGCTGCTGCCTCCGCTGCTGCCTCCACTGCCGCCCACGCCTCTGCTTCCGCCGCTTCCTGCCCCCGTCTCTGCCGCCGCGCTTCCTCCCGAGGGGGCCCAAGTCACAGAGACACCCTGCTGCTCCCCTCTTCCAGCCCAGGCATCTCTCCCACTGACCTGCAGCCTCTGTGGGCAGAGGGACCCTCCCAGCCGCTGGAGCTTCCGTCCCTGAAGCCTGCTCGGGTCAGCTTCTCTGGGACCGCGGCCAGGGCAGCGCTGGGGTGGGGTCCGCTTTCCGGGGCGCGACGGATCCTGGGGATGGCTCTCCAGGGCTCTCTGGAAAGGAAATCTCTTCCACTCCATTTCTCTACACCTTTCAGTGGTCCAGAAGTTATGGGGGTCTCTTTTTACATTAATTCTATGGGCTGTGGTTTCGGAGCTCGTAAACGTGGGTCCCTCTATTCCGCCATCTTGGCTCCGCCTCAAGGTTTGATATTTATATATGAGCTTTGTCATTTTCATTTCTTAAAGGAAACATGCTTTTAGTATTCTTTCCTGTATGGAAATATATCTTTTTTGGGGTTCAAATGGAACATATGGTACTGATTTAAAGTAATAGCTTTTATATATGTGTGAAATTTGGATCTCTCTGTGGCTTTACATAATTGCAAGATGGCAAACAAGTGTTAAAATACTGCAGAAAATGCCTCAATAATGGAGTAATGTGAGAGAGATTGGGCATTTTTAGTTTTTGTATTATAAGATTGTTCTGATTTATGTATTTTAATTTTAGATCAGTGATGGATAATCAGTTGCTGTTTGGGTAGAATTTTAAGTACATGATTGATGTTCTATCTAAAATGATCTATAAGAGAAATCTATAATCTTAATATAATCTTGCCTGCTATATAATATATTTTCTTGACCTTCCAATGTTTAATCAAAAATGAGCTGATTTCACTTATTTTGTAAGCTGGCTTTTGGGGGATGCATTTACTATGTTATTAACAAGATTTTCATTTGCTCATTGCCTGTTTATGTCACTATCATTCACCTTTCCCAAGAAATGATCTGATTCCAGATAATAATCCAAATAATTTGAATTTAATCTGCCAGAGACTGGCTCATACTTAAAAATTGTGGGACTGGAGTCCTGTACTTAGAAAGTTTACATCCTGCTCAAGTAAACAGTTCTAAGTTGCTCTGCCTGACTTTCAAGGTCTTTTTTTATTCACTCATACAGCTTTTGTTCCCACTACTCAACAAAGATCTGACAGTACCAACACCTCATACTCGTTTTTGTTTCTCTTCTCAAGAAAGTACTCAGCCAGTAGTTGCTGAGTCTCTAGCTATTTTTAATACATTCGTGTTTATGGAGCAAATACTTCATTTTGCTCACGGAAGAACTTTCTTTTAGTTGAATACTTATTTCATTAAATATTTCTCAATTACATGTAAAAAAAAATTTTAACAATCATTTTTTAAAATATTTGAGTTCCAGATTTTCCCTCTTCCTTGAGAAGGCAAGCAACTTTATTTCAATTATATATGAGGTCATGCAAAACATATGTCAATATAAGCTATGTTGCAAAAGAAAATACAAACAAAATAATAAGAATAAAAGTTTAGAAAAATATACTTCTATCTGTATTTTGGGGTTCATCGGTTTTCTCTTTGGAGGTGGATAACATTTTTTGCCATGGATCCTTTGGAATTGTCACGGATCATTGTTTTGATCAAAGTAGCTAAGTCTTTCGCAGTTGATCATCTTTATAATATTGACCTTGCACAGCCCTCCCTAATTCAAAACAAAGTCAAGTGCAAGTCATGTTGTCATTTCTCTGATGTCATGGTCTTCTTCAAAAACGAAGGACAGACATGGGCAGGCAACCTGATGGGTGTGAGATCGTATCTCAGAGTTGTAATTTGCATTTCTCTAATCAATAGTGATTTAGAACATTTTTTTGTGTCACTGTCAATAACTAACTTGCAGAAAACTGCCTGCCTATTCATACCTTTACCATTTATCAAGTGGAGAATGGTTCTTAGTTTTATAAATTTGGTTCAGTTTCATATACATTTGAGAAATGAGACCTTTATCAGTGAAACTTGTTGCAAAAATTTTTCCCAGTCTGTTTTCCTTCTAATTTTGGCTTTTATTAGTTTTCTTTGTGCAAAAGCCTTTTGGTTTCATGAAATCAAAAATAATCTATTTTCTTTCTCACAATCTTTTCTGTCTTTTGTTTGGTGATAAATTCTTCCCTTCCATAGATCTGACTGATCCATGATTTTTCCATTTCATAGATCTTCTTGTCAAAGTAGTAGCTTGAATGGGAATTCCTTGAATTAGTCTGCCAGGTTAGTCCGTCTTGTGACTTCCATGTGAAAGCCCTCCTTGCAGTCCACTCAGTACTGCTTCTCTTCACCTCTTCTCTTCCACCCAGTTGCTCTTGGTAAACCCTTACTCTTTTCCTTAACGCTTTGCCTTATCTAAAT
The DNA here is from genome assembly GCA_023548195.1 of Bettongia penicillata ogilbyi. NCBI lineage: Eukaryota > Metazoa > Chordata > Mammalia > Diprotodontia > Potoroidae > Bettongia > Bettongia penicillata. The sequence continues at coordinate 8,359,855 of JAJHZJ010000336.1, forward strand.
CTTGGCCTTCTTGATATCCCCCTCTCACCCATGGTGCACTCATCTTCCCCTACTATTGCCCTTGACTTGATGGGTAAAGCAATATGCCTTCTAGTAAAACATTAATCTAAAAAAACTTATTCCTGTCTACCACTCTCAAGGACTCACTTCCATGTTCTTTGATTATTTTATCACGAATTTCCCTTGTGCCGCTTTACTGCTGTCTTCCTCAGAGGTTTCACCATTCATATTGAATATCTAACACTTTCATCTTATAGTTCCTTGTCTTTGACTGTTCTAACCATCTCCATACAAGAACAAGCATTTCTGTACCCTCAGTCTTAATATCATGTTGTATTGATCTGTTGCCAAGCTCATAAATTTGGTTCTCTCCCTCATCTCTCACAGACTTCTTACCAGTTACCTAGTCACATACTTCATCTAGTTCATTGTTTAGCTTGTGACTACAGTTGATTTTCCTGCACAGCATGAACTATATGGTCAGATATTTCATTGCTTCCCATATTAAAATTCTGGACTTACTTTCCCCACTGACCTTCTTCTGTTCCAACTGCCACATCCACTCTACTCTCTACTTGCTCCCTTCCTACACTCTTTGGTCAAAGACAGTTGTTGGAGAAAGCTAAAGAAGGATAGAGATGAACTCACTGCATTTTTATCCTAGCAGCTTGTGTTATTTGGCGGTTCTTTTTAACATTTTACCATATTTCTCAAAATGGTGTCAGATCTTCTATAAATTACCATAGGCTCTCCAGTGCTTCTATATCTTGCCTCTTCTCAGGTAATAATCTTTAATGAGAAGGTCAGGATTCCATTCTACCTTATATTAAACCTGAAAATGCCTTCACAACCCATCCTTTGATGATTTCCTCCTTTTTCGGTGGAGTTACCCCTCTTTTCCCAGCTTAACATCTATCCAATATATAGCTAATCTTTAGTAGAATATGCAGATTCATCCTTTGACATTGTTATTACTGTTTAATTTATGTGTTTAGTTGAGCTTTGAAAGAAATTTTCCTTTGGAGGGAAAATACAAAAGATACAAAAATACATATGCATTAGGCAGCCCCTTAAGTTATACTGCCCCTACTACCCCTAATTTTTACTATATACTTAAAGACTGGCATAGTTTATACTATACTTACAGTTTTCTTTGGAATTGCAGTGAAACTTCTTCATCTAACATAGCTTCAAGTCCAGCCATCTGTCTGCTGATTTACCTCTGGAGCTGTATGTAGGTTGAGGGCTGATCTCACCTTAATAGTGGTAATTAGGCCTAACTGGCTTAGCTGTGATTTTTTACATAGCAACTGAAGGAGTAGAGACACCCCCTTTCCCCCTTTCGAGACACCCCCCTTCCCCCCTTTTTGTCCTCCAAAGTGATTGTGTTCCTCTATTTTTCTTAGTTAAAATGGGGAGAAGCTAGTAATATGTCCAGTGATTCTTAAGGCACAGTCAGGAAATGATCCTTGCCTGATTTTGCTCCTTCTGCATGTCACTATATTTCTTTGTCTGGTATATACAGACTGCTTGAAGGCTCCCTTTCTTTTTTGAACCTTGTATCCTGTCAAGGTTTATTACCAAACAATAGGGACTTTTGGTAAGCTCTGTATCTAGGAAACCTAAAGGTATCTGTCTCGAAGGCCTGCTTTATGCTGCCAGAAAAACAACCAAGATTTATTGCTGAAATAAATATCTTTCCATATTTATCATAATAAAACAATCTATGAATGGAGGAGGCATTCTGAAATCATGTGATTAGGAGACTTGGCTGCTTTCTGAGCCTCAGTTTCCTTTTCTGTAAAATGAGGTGGTTAGACTAGCAACTTGAAGCTAATCTCCAGTTCTGACTTTCCATGATTTATACAGTTAAAGCAGAATGGAAACAAACAGAGTTTAATATAACTGGCACATAGTGGGTACTTAATAAATATCTGTTGGATTAGATTGCAATTTGCCCATGGCAACATAGCTAGCTGCCACAAATGCTGGGGAGCCTGTATAGTTCCTAGTCTGATGCTCTTTCCACTCTACCGCCCTTTTAAACAGTATTGTTTTTCCCACAGAAGTTCATGTACTCACACACTTATTTGTGGAGATTAGCGTGCACATTACACAAACTTAAGTTGTTTACATGTCTCCAATATAATTGGTCAGTTTAGATTTTTAAAAAAATCTACTAAGAAAATTCAATTAGATAGTTCATACTCATGCAACATACATTTATTAAGAGCCTTCTAAAAGGTTTGGTATGCAAGATGTATAAAAAAATTAACAAATATATATATATACACATACGTTTATACATGTATATGATTAATAGCGAATCCCCAATGCATAAATGATCAAAGGATATGAACAAACAGTTCTCAAAAAAGTTACAAAGTATTCACAGCCACATGCAAGAATATTCCAAATCACTAATAATAAGAAAAACGCCAATCAAAACAGTCCTAAGGTTTCACCTCATACCCTGCAAATTGGCAAAGATAACAAAAAAATGACACCCGCTAATGCTAGAAGGGTTATGGCTATAATAGAAACATTGTTGGCAGAGCTGTGAAATGGTACAACCACTTTTGAAAACAATATGCAATCTTGCAAATAATCACAAAAATGTTGTTAATATATAGAAATATAATGTCCATGCCTTCTGACCCAGAAATTCACTTACTGGGCTTATGTTTAAAGGAAGCAATTGACAAGAACAAAGTTTCCATCTATGCTAAAATATTTAGAGCAGTACTTTTCTGATAGCAATCAGTTAATTCATAAACATATATTAAATACCTGTTATGTGCTAATAAACTGATAAATTCTTGGCGAGTTGAATTCTTCCAATAGAAGAATTGTTACACATGATGTTTACATGCTATACTAGTAGCATAAAACTATAATTCAGATGACCATTAGGCCAAATAGACTTGTGGGCAGATTTGAGAGTCCAGTTACCATGTATAATATTGTTCCTATGGCAAAATGTGTTTTTGATTCCACTTAACCAACTTATAACACATTTATAAAACTGTCAACAACTTGGGAAAGGCTAACATTTTAATTTTTTCAAAGTTTGAACAGATAATTCTTTTGGTCATTGTCAGAGGAAAAATCCTTGTAGCACACAGTTTTGTGAAAATAAAAAAAATACTGGGATGAGTGCACTTAAAATATTGGTGAAAGCCTCAGCATGATCTAAGAGCTTTTTTTTGGATGATAGAATATTTATTATTTTTTGTCATATGTACACCAGAACTTTGGAAGTAGGCAGTAAGTGGATATCTTCCTCCATTGCATGATTTAGACTGATTACGAAGTTTCAACTTCTTCTCTGATAGAGGGTAAGAAGGTTGTATATTTCAGTTTTTTAAATATTGAAGCCCTCAGATAACCCCAGACTGGGTAAAATTTTAACTTATCTCAAAAGAATGCTATCATATGTTATATGGTAATTGTTAGGTTTCTTCTCATTTCATGCTTAATTTGTTGTCTTTAGTCATATTGCTGTTTTACAGTTTTCTAAAGCTGTGGTTTGTTGCTGTGTGATAGTCTTTACACTGGAGAGCAAAGAAAGGGAAATTGAATCCTTGCTGTTCATATAAAAGTACGGTTTTGTGAAGTATATTCTCCAAGTTTATTTTGTGGTTGGGTTTAACATAATATGTGCCCGAAGTGTCCTATAGACTCACATTGTGTTTTTGAACATTCTCTAGTCTCCTGGAGAATTTGGGAAACATTTTCCAAAATAACTCATTTTTCTTGCTCTCAGGTTGGCCTCACCAGTGGCAGAACAGAGAGGAAACTACCCTGGGGAATGTGTGGTTTTAGTCTTGGCAGTGGCAGAAGAGTTGAGGGTGTTTGAGGTTGCAATCAAAGAGGAAAAGTCTTCAGGTTAGGATTGTAGAGTCATGAGACCTCTTTCTATTACAGGTCTTAAGTTTAGGAGAAGGGACAGAATATCGTCTAAAGAATGCCTTTTTCACTCAGGTAAAGTGCTTCCATGTATACTAACCTCTCTTCCCAGGTGTCATGTCTATGGCCTTGGGCTATTTTTCCCAAACAAAACAAAAATCGTATGCTTTTATATAATATGGCTGTCTCATTTTCTCTTGGCTGAAAATTTTGTTCCCTCTCCACCCACTCCCAAACCTCTTACAAACTTGTACCAAAATAAAACACTGCCCAGTCTTAGCATCTTGTAGATACCCTTCTCATGAACCTTCATGCCTCCAGAATCACCTCTCTTTAGCATAGGAACAAATTCTTTTCTATTTGTATAAATGCTTATCTTTCAGTTTGTATCTCTTGAAATATTCATTAGTTATTTCTTCTCCCTGCCATGTATATGGACCTTCAACTCCATCTTACTTTACTCAGATAACAAAATGTAATCCAAGAAGCCCTAGATTTGAAATCAGAGTACTTGGGTTCAAATAAATCCTGGCCTGGCTGCTTATTACCTGAGTAGTTTTGGACAAATTGCCTCATCCCTCTTGGTCTTGGGTTTCTATCTGTACAATGAAATGTTATCTATGGTCTTTTATAATGTGTATTACATGCTATACAATTGTAAGTGCTGAGGATAAAAAAAAAAGAGGGAAAAGCCAACCCCTGCCCTCAAGGAGTTTATAGTCTAAGGGGGAAGCAGGGGAGACTATGTGCAAACAAATATATACAAAGCAAGCTATTTATTATTGTTGTTCGGTTGTGTACAATTCTTTATAACCGCATGGACCATAGCATGTCAGACCCTTCTATTCTCCTGAAGTCTGTCCAAATTCATGTTTGTTGCTTTCATGACACTGTCCATCTTGTCCTCTGCTGTCCCCCTTTTCTTTTTGCCTTCAATCTTTTCCAACATGAGGGTCTTTTCCACTGAGTCCTGTCTTCTCATTATGTGGCCAAAGTATTTAAGATTCAGCTTCAGTATTTGACCTTCTAGTGAACAGACTGAAGTAATTATTGGCTGATCTGATCACCTTGCTTTCCAAGGGACTCTCAAAAGTCTTCTTGAGCACTACAGTTTGAAAGAGTTGATTCTGTGATGCTCGTCTTTCCTTATAGTCCAATTCTCACAGCCATACGCTGCTACTGAAAAAAACAAAGCTTTGACTATATGAACCTTTGTCAGGAAGGTGATGTCTCTGCTTTTTAGTATGCTGTCCAGATTCTTCATAGCTTTCCTTCTAAGGAGCAAGCATCTTTTAATTTCATGGCCATAATCATTATCTGTGGTGATCTTTGAGCCTAAGAATATAAAATCTGACACTGCTTTCTTTTCTTCTCCTTCTGTTTGCCAGGAAGTGATTGGATCATTTGCTGAGATCATACCTTTTTTTTTTTTATGTTAAGCTTCAAGCCAGCTTTTATAGTCTCTTCTTTCCTACTCATCAAGAGGCTTCTTAATTCTTCACTGTCATCAGAGTGGTATTGTCTACCTTTCTGAGATTTTTGTTTTTTTTCCTGGCAACCTTAATTTTGACTTTTGAGTTGTTCAGGCTGGCATTCACATGAGATACTCTGCTTATAAGTTAAATATACCCTTGTGACAATAACCCTTGTAATACTCTTTTTCCAATCTTGAACCTATTCATTATTCCATGTTTGGTTTTAACTGTCGCTTCCTGGCCTGCATATAGGTTCCTCAGGAGACAAGTGAGGTGATCTGGTATTCCTGTCTCTTTGAGAACTTGCTACATTTTTTTGGGATCCACACAGTCAAAGACTTTAGTGTAGTCAGTGAAGCAGGAGTAGATTTTTTTTTGGAATTCCCTTGCTTTCTCCATGATCCAGTGGGTTTTGGCAGTTTGGTCTCTAGTTCCTCTGCCTTTTTGAAAAGCAGCCTGCTCTTCCTGTAATTATCAGTTCACATATTACTGAAGTCTAGCTTGTAGAATCTTAGTCAAACCTTGCTGATATGTGAAATGAACACAATTGTTAGGTAGCTGACGTTCTTTGGCTTTGTCCTTTTTGGGAACGGGATGTAAACTGATCTTTTCCAAGTCCAGGAAGACTTCCTGTTGAAGGTGGAGTTTTAGGTGGGTCTTGAAGCCAGGAAGGTCAGTTGTTACAGGAGAGGAGGAAGAGTCCTGCGGGCGTGGGGGACAGCAAGAGGAAATCTGTTCAGTTGAGAGAAGGAGTGTCTTGTATTTGAAGTAGCTAGGAGGCCGGTGTTACTAGATCAATCAGTATGTGTGGGGAGTATGGTGAAGAAGACTGGAAGGGCCGGAGGGGGCTCGGCTCGTGAAAGGCTTTGAATGCAAACAGCTTTTTTTGCTCCTGGAGACAATAAGAAGACCCTAGAGAGTTTATTACGGATGGGGACGGGGCGGAGTCTGACATGATCAGACTTTCCTCTTTAGGAGAATCTTTTTAGTGGATGAAGGATGGCTTAAAGTGGGGAGAAACTGAGGCAGGCAGGAAACCCCCCCCCCAAAAAAAAAGAGAGAAAACAACAACAAGGCTGTTGCAGTAACTGAGGCATTAGGTAATAAGGGCTTGCACTGCAGCGGTGGCAGTGTCAGAGGAGAGAAGGCGGCATGTTTGGGAAATGTTTAAGGGTGAAATGAGCTTGGATGTGGGAGGTGAGAGGTGGTAAGGAATTCAGAATGACTCCGGGATTGTGAGCCTTAGGGACTGGGAGGATAGTATTGCCCTCTCCACTAATAGAAAAGGGCTCTGCGTATGGAGATTTAGGGAGAAAGATAGAGTTCTGTTTTGGACATGCTAAGTCTAGGATGTCCATTGGACATCCAGTTCAAGACGTCTGCAAGGCATTTGGAGATGTGAGATTGGAAGTCAGAAGAGCCTGGGGCAGGCTAGGTAGATTTGGGAATCATCATCACAGAAATGGCAATTAAATCCCTGGGAGCTGCTGAGATCACCAAGTGAAGTTGGCTAAAGGGAGAAGAAGACCTAGAGGGACAGCTGTGGTTACAGGGCGTGATCTGGAGGAGGTTGTAGCAAAAGAGAGAGAGAGGAGGGGAGGCAAGGCAGGAAAGGGTGGTGTCCTGAACACTGAGAGAAAGGAGAGTATCCAGGAGGGGAGCAGTCATCAATGACATCAAAGCCTGCACAGAGTTCAAGGAGAATAAGGATTGAGAAAAGGCCTTTGGACTTGACAACTAAGAAATCATTAATAACTTTGGGAAAAGCAATTTTTGTGAGATGATAAGGTCAGAAATCATTGTAAGGGGGTGAGAAGAGAATAAGAGGAGAAAGAGTGGAGACACCTATTGTAGATAGGCTTTTAAGGATGATATAGGATGATAGTTACCAGGGAAAGATCAAATGAGGATTTTTTCACGATAGGGGAAGAGAATCTCTTTATACCTCCCTTGCCATATTTTCACATTCCTTTTTGCATTATAGTTATTTGTGCACTTGTCTGATCTCCCCAAATTTTAAGCTCTGTGAGGTGCTGTATTTTATTTTTCCTTTTATTCTCTTTTGGATTTAGCATAGAGACTTGTACATATTAGGCACTCAATAAATATTTTTTAATTGAATTGAATTAGCTTACGTTGATAATTTCAGTTAACCCTCAATCTTGGCCTGGCCTGTCCTTGTACCTAGTATGAGACAGTTAACTGTCAGGGTTTTTCTTTTTTTCTTTTGGTGGATGGGTAGATAGGAAAACCAGATTACTTATATTAAGATTGCTTCTCTGCAAATTGTGGATGATAATAATAGCAATAGTTTATATTTCTAGCACTTCAATGTTAATGCAGACTGCTTTTCTTACAACAACCATGCAAGGTAGGTAGGCTATATAATTATTATCATTCCATTTTATAGATGATGTTGCCTTGTACGCAGTCATGCATGTGGCTGATGTCAAAGCCATCAAGATTCTAACCCAAGACCTGATTCCATATCTAGGGTTCTTTCTAGCAGATCACACAATGCCTCCCTGATAGCTACTACAGAATACTGAATCCTCTAGAAGGGCCTTAGTCCTGTGAAGGCTGTTCTCAGGCCTTACCTTTTCTAATCCTTAAGTGGGATCGCGGTCAGAGGAAGTGCCAGGGTAGGTACCTTATAGGAGTACGGGTCTGGTAGCTCCCACATCAGATTGCACACACAGAGGGACAAAAACGCCTTGTAAAAAACCTTTGACCCGGCATGAGAAGACTACATCTTTCAACCTCTGCTGGGGTGGTGCGCCTTTAGTGAAATAAGCTTGCTGGTAAATGCCGCCATGCTGCAGTAACGATTGTTGTTTCTTTGACTGAATCTATTCGAAGTCTCATGTTGTTTCCAAATGTTGACAATTTTGTGGTGTTATACAGGCCTCTAACTCCAGAAGAAATCGCTCAAAGGCGGGAGTTTGCAAGAAGAAGGCATGCCGAAAAGCTGGCTGCTGCTCAGGGACAAATGCCATTGGAACCAACCCTTGTTGGAAATGCGTCTGAAATCTGTCCGAAGAAAGAAGAGACAAAAAGTATCGTTGTTGTTGTCCTACACAATATTTAAGAGGATTTGTGGGATTAACCATTTTTCTCCCATAATTTGAAAAGCCTTTTTTGGAAGTAAAGCTGTCCTTGTAGCTAACCTCTACTAAAGGCATATTCTAATGTCTTGTCTTAGTCATGGAAGTGGCCCTGGAGTCCTAAAGGCCCTATGATCAAGGCACAAGATTTGGCACATTGTGTCAAGTGAGAATGATCTTGAGTACTCTTCTAATGAGGGACTTTTATTTCTGGCAAGCCATGCATTAGCTCCACTAAATTCAGAAGGCTGATAGCCTGGTGCATTTTTCTAGCCTTAAAAATTCAGAAAAAACATCTACTGAGGCACAGTGGTCTTCTTGCAATCCATGTTCCATGGAGGAAGTACCTCCTCATCAGTAAGATGACAGGTCTTTAAAATATTGCAATGCGTAGCATTTCACAGTTAAAGAAGTCTTATATATACCATCTCATTTGATCCTGACAATCCTGTGTGACATTTTCCTCATCTTAGAAGTGAGGAAACTGAGGCAGATGACTTGCTTATTAAGTCACCCAATTAGTGTGAGTGATAGAGACAGGACTCCTGAGTTCATTGTTTTTCCATAAACTGCCATGACTCTATTTATTTATGTATGACCGCAGTAGTTATTTAAAATGTGAAATGCAAAGTTTTGACTTTTGGGGTGTTGCTAATAGGCTGTCAACACTAACCTCATTTCATATGCAAAGATAGAGTTGGTTACATCATTTTGAAAGCATGTGCTCCTGCTCCAAACTTAGATCATCGCTCTTATTTGTGTTAAGCCTTATCCATTCCACTGCTTTTTCCCTAAATTTTCTTCCTCTTTTCCTTAACATTTCTTACCTGATGGTTGATCAAAATATATAGACTTACTATTTCCTCTTGCTCTTCCCCTGCTATTCCTTTATGATAAAAATAATATTTTGTACCAATTTTTTCATTAATTAGATGATGAACAGCTGACCAGTCCAATTGAGAGTATCACCTCAAAACCTGCAGTGGAGGATGCAGAGGAGAAGGATTCTTTCATTGCTTTTGCTCGAGTGTTCAGTGGTGTGGCTCGAAGAGGACAGAAAATTTTTGTCTTAGGACCTAAATATGATCCTGCTGAATTTTTGCAAAGGGTAAGAAGTGGGGCTAAGCTTTTATCATATGGTGTGGTGTTTCTTCTTTCCAAAAAATGTCCCAAATTGGTTTTGGGCCTCCTAAAAGTTGAGATCCATGTTGTTTTTAAAAAATTAGCCTTGAATTTGGAAATGGCTCCAACAGCGAGCCCAGGACATATTAGCCTCCACTCCAAACCAATACCAAATTTTTTTCTGTAACTTTGGCTCAGATTTGGTATGTGTTGCTTATCTCACCTTGTTAGATCTGTTAGAACAAAAAGGCCACATATGTTAGGCAACTGCAATTTTTCATTTAAATCTTAGGCTCTTTTACACTGAGCTGGAGATTGTTTGCAGAATGAATCAGTTGCACTTTAGAAGAACAATAGAGGGAAACTACCTTCTGAGCAAATTAATAGCAGAACACGGTGTTGACTCTGGGATTGGGAAACATGGCAAAGTATGGAAAAGCACCTTGGTGTACTGGAGCTAAGACAACCAAAAGCAGGCCTTGTGAGGCCATGGCAACACAACTGACAGTGGTTACATAGCATGGAAGCTGAGTTAGATAGGGCTCTATCACTGGATGGACCCCATGGGATCTGAGAACAGCAGAGGTCAAGAAAAACACAAGACCATTTGACTTTTGAAAGCCAACTGTTCGCCTTGTTTGCAGCTAGACAGGCAGGGGCTCAGGGGCATGCCATACCCCTGACTCACACCCAGAGGGAGTGTGGAAGAGATAGAAATAGGAAGCACAAGGTACCCTCAGATCACCTGCATGCTGAGCCAGAGTTCTAGGTCACACAGACAATTTTATAAATTTCCTCTTAAGTTAGTAAAACTAATTTCTGGTAGCCCAGACTCTGTAGGGCAGCATAGGTAAAGAAATGTGGGTTCTGACAATAATCTTAACGTTATTTTTGTATTAAAAACATTTTGTTTATATTAGTTTGATGTATCTACCTCTCAAATTATAACATAAATTAGAGGACTCTTGTTTTCTACATATCCTGATTTAGCAAGAAGCACTTTAAATGTGCTTTTTAAATTATACTTTTTACTTGTTAAATGTGGGGTGATGAGATTTATGAAAACCCATTTGTGATTATCTTGGTGGTTTGGTTTGCATATAAATTTTGTGAAATAATTTCAAATTCCTTATTATTAATAAGTGTCAAGTACTTTTTATAAACCTTTTTTTTCACATTAATATCTGGAAGCTAGAAATTTGCCTACATGACTAAGGGATTTTTGTTTGTTTAAAAATCTTGGATCAAGTATTACAAAGATTGTGGCCACTTCAAATCATTCCTAGTGTACAATTTCCTATTACTTTGGTAATGTTACAGCTTCAGTGCCTGCCTGACCTACTGAATGCAATATTCTTGGAAATTCAGATAAGGGTGATTGAAGTTTGTGTGGCTCACATAGTAGAAAAATAAAGTTAACTATTCCCTTCCTCTTACCAACTGAGTGATAATCCTGAAGTACAGATCTGACCCCACTCCTAAGTACAGTGCCTAGTACATAGTAAACACTTAATAAAATCTTGTTGGCTGACTCTCACTCTCCCACTCAAGAAGTTTTATGGCTCCCTATTATTTCCAGGATCAAATACAAATTCATATTTGGCATTGAAAGCTCTTCATAGTTTTACACTTACTGATCCTTCTGGACCAGGAACCTGTGTTGGCCTCGAGGTCACACATGGTCTGAGGCTGCAGGTTCCCCACCCCTGTTCCAGGCTGATTGTACATTATTCCCTGGGGCAGCTAGGTGGTGCCGTGGATAGATAACCAGTGCAGGAGTCAGAAGGGCCTTAGTTCAAATCTCACCTCAGACACTTGACACTCACTAGCTGTGTGACTTGGGCAACTCACTTACCCCCAGTTGCCTCACCCTGGGTCATCTCCAGTCATTCATCCTGATGAATTATCTGGTCACTGGATTCAAATGGCTCTGGAGGAGAAGTGAGGCTGGTGACCAGGACAGCCCTCCCTCACTCAAAACAAAGTCAAGTGCAAGTCATGTCATCATTTCTCTGATGGCATGGTCTTCTTTGGCAACGAAGGATGAACACATGTTACTCCTCATTGGACCTCCACTCTATTCTACATCCCTTGGTATAGACTGTCCCCCATGCCTGTAATACTCTCACTTCTCATCTCTGCCTTATGAAACCCAGTTCTAAGGATCAGCTCAGTTTCCACTTCCTACAAGAACTTTCCTGATTCAAACAGTTGCTAGACCCTACCTTGGTTCCTTCCTTCTTCCATTTCTAACTTCCATAAATTGCCTTGTATTTATTTTGTGTTTCCTCCAAAGAGAATATTTTCATTTTTGTCTTCTTATCTCCACACCTAGCACAGTAGTTAACACATAGTAAGCATCTGATAATACATGTTTAATTAAATTAATTTCACCTTTTCAGACTCATCACATTCCTAATCCTTTGTTTGGCTTCTTCAGACCCCCATCCATAGGAGCAGTACATATACGTATAGGTTGCTTTGTTGGTTTGACCTCTGTATGCACAGTCATGCTATATATGTTCACATGCCATATATATTCACAAAAAAGTTAAATCAACAAAGCATTTTTAAAGCATTTCCTCTGTGCCAGGCAGTGTGCTGAGGGTTCAAGGAAAGGCAGAATAATTCTTGCCCTCAATGAGCTCACATTTTAGTGGGAGAGACAACATGTAAGTAACCAGGTACCTCTAAATTACATACCTAGCAGATGGAAGGTGAGATGAATAAAAAGACTTGAGAGACAGAGTTTTGGGGTAATAAATAATCAGTTTATTAATTAGACTAGCTGATAATTAATGAATTGATCTTCAGTGGTTTTTTTTCTCAGTAACCAAAGACAAAACCATGGAGATAAGTGAATGCTTAAATGCTTTGGAAATGCTTTGGAAACGCTTTGGAAAAGGAGGTGACCCTGACAGGGGAAAATCAGCCCTGATTGGTGAACAATTAATGAGGGGGTGGACTTTCAAATGAGGAGGTGGACTGAAAGCCTTCAGCTCCGCCTGCGGAGAATTGTGGCTTGATCATGAGACTTAACTGTCTCCAGCAATCTGGACAAAGTAATCCATCTCACTCTTGTTGGTTTTCTCCTTCTTGAGATAGGTTACCGTAGACTCCACTGGAGGGCTACAGGGACATAGATTTGATGGTTTGGGGGCTGGAATTTGCCTAGATTAGGATCTGTTTACATTCTAAACAGAAGTAAGGTTTCCTAGTTGGATTGGGTCTGGCTCAAGATCAGGTTGCAGTCTTCCCAGAGTATTTGGGCAGTCTTCATCTCTTAGCAATCAGTGCCCTTCAGAGACTGACTGACTTACAGGAACTGGATCTTGAATGAGGAAATAGAGAGAAAAAGCCTTAATCACAATTTAATAATTGGTTATTAATGTAATAGAAAATAATAATTTATCTTAAAGGGGAAGGCACTACCAGCTGGAAGAGAGAGAGAGAGAGAGGGATCAATCAAGCAAGTTACCATGCTTGTGAGTTGATTCCACATAGGGAGATAAATTTTTTTTTTGTACTTAGTTACTTCATTTTTTTCTTTTGGTACATTCTTGCTTTAGACTAAAATAGGATTACTTACTTATACTGTACACCTTTGGGAATTTGTCTTTCCTAGGCAGCTAGGGATAGAGTACATTCTGGACTTGGATTTAGGAAGACCTGAGTTCAAATCCTGCCTCAGATGCTTATTAGCTGTGTAACCCTGATCAAGACACTTAACCTATGTTTTACCTCAGTTGCCTCATCTGTAACATAATAATAATAGTACGTACTTCTCAGGAGGGTTGTGAGGAAAAATTGAGGTAACATTTATAAAGTGCTTTATAAACCTTTAGAGTACTATATAAATGATAGCTATTATAATTCTCAAGAATCCTCTAGACTAATAGCTCTCTTGATTTTATGAGTTTAGCCATCCAGGTTGGCCCAACCTCAACCCCAAAATCATGACTTCATGTGGCATCTTTTATTTACAACTTTAATCAAGTCACTTCCCTGCTCAGAATCTTCTTGCTACCTTCAAGTTGATGTTACACTTCTTAGTGTGGGCTTGATGTCCTCTGAAATAGGACTTCAGCTTTCCTTGCTAATCTTATGTCTCATCATTATCCAGAACTGTTCCTCTGCACTGGCCAGAATGGCATACTCACTTTTCATGGAATGTACTTTGTGGGTCTTTGCTCAGACCTTTACCTTGCTGTAAGACTTAGCTTCTTCTGTCCATCTGAGACTTAGTAATACTTTATGATCCTTTCCTATCCCCATTTTGATCTTTCCTTTACCATCCCTGCTCCTGCCAGGCCAGTGTGGTCCTTTGGTGGTGTTCCACTTCTTGTCCTCTACTATCGTGTCTGATTAGCTGTCTTTTTATGTGAGTGCATCTTGATATCCCAAATATTTTATAATTTCTTCAAGGTTAGGGATCTTTTTTTTTTTTAATGACTTCTTTATATTACTTATTGCTTCTGGCACGATTCTTTGTACATAATATGTTTGCATAAATTTGTTGATTAGGATGGGTACATTTTCACTTTTTATAGAATCATTCTTAGTTCATAAAATATGTATTTACCATTCTCTTTGACCAGGTACCTTTAGGCTTTTCAACTCCTTCAGATGATCTTCCATCAATTCCTCATATGTCTTGTTGTACTTTGGAAAACCTATACCTTCTGATGGGAAGGGAACTAGAGGACCTGCAGGAAGTGCCTCCAGGCAATGTACTAGGTATGACTGTGCTTTTAATTTCTCTTGTTTAGCGTGTATATATATATATATATATATATATATATATATATATATATATATATATATATATAATACATTTAAACATGTAAAAAAAATCATTCTCCTTGCTCACATTGCCATTACTCACTTTTCTCTGGATCCTGCTTCTATTCAGTGGAATGGTCAGCTTTTTTAGAAGACCTAAATTGCCTGGAAATGTTATTTAATGGTTTGTTTTTATTATTTTCTTTCTCTCTTCCATCACCATTTACCTGCCTGTCATTTCCTCTTTACCTGTGGCTAAAATTATCCATCAATTTCTGTGAGTTTTCTTCCTTAATACCTAAAGGAGAAATATCCCGTCATTCGGCACTTCTTCCCTGCTCATGATTTGTGTGTTCACATTTAAAATGATAAATGAAATACTGTTTTCCATTAAAATATTTCTTAATGTGAAGTTGATAGACTTAGATTTTCAGGTTCTCCTTCCTCACCTTCATTCACCTTCATTGCAATAAGAATCTATTCAGGGGTAATTTTTTTAGTAGGTCTTTGTTCTGAACTTTTGTGTTATTAAGTTTATAGGGCAGTTTACTGTAAATTACTTGAGTTTGAATGAATAGTATAGCTAGTCTTTTGGCCTTGAGATGCCCCTCAGTGTCAGAAGATGTGTCTAAATCTTAGAACCGCTAGTTTTGAAAAATGTCCTTAAATATTTTGACTTTTAGATGCATTAAATACACACCTGCTTATGAAATAAAGCACATAATAAGCACAATTATCTCATTTACTTATGGAGCCATGTTTTTTCCATGCCTTTTGAAGCTTGCTTTCTTTGTGGCTATGAGCACTTCAGCAGTTTTATGGATAACAGTTGCTAACATTAAGAATGTATTAGAGATAAAATAGAAAGTGTAATTCTGCCCTTGTACAAAACCATGAGAATTTTGCATCTCTCTCAAAGCCTTCTATTGTTACAGCCACATGTCAACGCAGATAAAAATGGAACTGGAGAAGGTCCATAGGTAGTAATTTTAAAATCAAACGAATGGCTGACCTGAAGGTAAGGATAGTGTAACAAGATTAAGATTTTTTACTTTGAAAAGTCAAAAATTGAAGCTAAGTCTATAGAATCATGAGTGATATGGATAGGATAGGTGAACATGGACTGTTTTTGTCATATTATCAGTACTTGCATGAACCTCAGTTATTAAGATCCAGATAGTATAGTTTAGTAAAAAGAATTACAAACTGAGTTGAAGTCCAGGTCCTTCTAGTCACTAGCAGAATGACCCTGAACAGAGCCTTTCACAGGCCTGGACTCTAGTTTCCCAGTCTATGTAATGAAAGAGACAAGCTAAGTGATCTCTGTGGTGCCTTACAGCTCTGCTGTTCTGTGAGTCTCTGATCTTTTGAGAAATAATTTTACTCTTAAAGTCAAGTAGAGTCAAAGATCAGATTTCTCTCTCCCTAGGATATTTTTGAAGGATCAAAAAACAAACCTGGTTTGTTTAGAGAAGACATTTTATTTAGTAGCTGTACAGCGTTCTCCAGCCATTGCCACCAAACCATCATGCACAGATGGTGTCTCTTCAAAGCCTGTGAGTTACCTAGGCCATTTCACTTGTTCATTGGAGAACATAGAGAGATCAGGAAAGTTTGCTACATGTGCAGTACTTGTGATAGCAGCCATGTCTGAAGCTTGGACACAGTGTCACCTCATAGAAAGCAAATTTCCAAATTTAGGGGTAAGTTCAGTCTAGGACTAAAAGGAAAGCCATGCATTCTGGTATATTATGAGGTGGAAGGGGATAGAGTGACCCAGAGGAGAGACAGCAGCCGTTCAAAATAATGAATGCTGGGACGCCAGCCAATAGTATGTTGGGGTGAATTTTATTGATACCAGATGTGTGAGCATAGCTTTATCCACTTAAAAATGCTTTATCTTTTCACATGTGGATATGAAATGGAAAGGAGTCAACTTCTAAGTTGACTAAATTTGGCCTAAAAAAAATCTATTAATCATAGATACTTTGTTTTCTATTTCTTTTTACCATGTACATGGCAAGAGCACATTTTGCAAGTTAAACAGGGGTTCATATTTTGATTTTGACAGACCTGAAGGCTCTACCTTTGTTTCCTCTCATTAATTAACATTGTAAAAGGTACCAGTTCACTTTTTAAAATGTAAGAACTTTCAAAATAAGATTGATATAACCATTACCCATATGCTTCTCATCAAAAATGGTATATGACATCAGATTTATCCATCCCAGATGTAAATTTTTGTTGAAAAAGAAAGTGAAAATATTATATAATTTACTTGAAGAATTCTGCATTTTATAGACAAGAAACAAAACAGAAATTTCCTTGGCTTTTAAAAACTCAGGGGTTCACATTTGGCTTCTGCTAAATTCACTTGAAGTTCTTGTAATGAATGATTAGTGTACAACAGTTTTTTGTAGTCTGGAAACAGTTGATTTAGATTTTGACTTTACCTGCTTGCTTTCTGACATTTGTGTGGTTAAAGATGAGGGCACAGAGAAGGGCAGTGGCTCTCTAGCATATTTAGTACACACTAGCCTTTTGTTACATATGGTGATGAACATCTCTAAAAATATGTTTGCCATTGCCTCTTATTAAAATATGTGGGAAATTAAATTAGGTTTTCAAATCTACAGCTTTTTCATGGAAACTTTTCAGATCTGTTCCAGATGCTTAAAGTACCTTTAAAAATTCTTGAAGAAATATTCTCAGAAGCAACTTGATACCTCTTTCTTTTTCACCCTAGCATCAAGAAAATAATGAATATTAATAAGTTCCCTTCTGAATTTGTTTTACTTAAGTTCTGATTGGTCACTGGGTCAGTGGAAAGTCATGGTATATTGAATAAGCTAACTGTATGATATATTGATCATATAGTATGATGGAAGATCAAGAAACTTTGAAAGAGTTTTATTAATGAATTGAATTTAACAGTCATTTTGAAGAAAATATGAATAATTTTATGGTTTTTACATCTCTAAGATAACTTTTTTATCTAAATAGTAATTAATTTGTCCCCTTATTCCATTTTCCTTTGCATAGGGGAGGATTTGTTTTAGTTAGTTACAAATGATATTTGTTTTCTGTCTTATATCGTCATTTAAGAAAGAAAGTACTTTGGAGTGTTTAAAATACTTCCCTTATTAGTTCTGATTCCTTTTGCTGAACTTGTTTCTTAATCATCCCAGATTAGGCCCTTTCTCTCCAGTTAAAAGACTCCTTTTTAACAAAAGAAGCAGTGTTGCTTGCTTGAAGCTGAGGGTTGTACATTAGGAATTGAAGCAGCACTTGGATTGTTCCTATTTGAAACCTGTGTGAGGTAACCCCATCTGTTTCTCAGCTAAAAGAATCTGTAATATAGGGAAGGATTATTTCTTCCTATTTATTTCATAGATTAGGTAAGCTTAGCCAAAGTAGGGAAAGGCTGTGCAAGTGTTGTGAATTATTTTCACTGTAGACAAAAATAGTGTTGGATTTTTTTTTGACTGAATGATCCAAGTATTTGCATGATCTTCCACTTTGTTTTGGCTATATAGAATATAGTTGTTATGAGGGAAATAGTTACAATTTGCTTGTTGTTTCAGCCTAAATGGGCAAAATTTATCTGTTAATTTGCATTTTGTCCTCTCAAGTTATTGGCTATGATCACTCAGATTTCCTCATGTCAAATGGCTTATACGACCTAACATTCACACAGCCTCATGTAAGGTCATAGAAACAATGGACATATTATATGAGAACAGAAGGGCTGCCTGATGGGGAGATGTTACTGCACAGCTCTGTTCTACCACCTGCCAGTCAAATCCCCAAGTACCAAACAGCTGCTCTGCTTTAAGCAGAGTGGGCCTTGGGCCTGGAGAGAGCAGCACAGCGCCTTGGTAGGAAAAGTGTAGAAGGGCTGGTGGAAAGTGCCCTGTCATCTTGGCAAACTGTGGTCTCCCCATGGTTTCTTTTATTCGTTCTTGCTCAGGTCTGCTATCTTGCTAACTTTTGTGTTCTGTTATTACTGCGGTAGTTACGTTGCTTTGTTGTCCCAGTTTCTCTTTTTGCTTTAGTGATTTACCAGCATCTTCTTATCTTCTCTAAAGAACCACCAGCTGCTCTTCTCCTGTTCCCCTTATATTCTGTCCTCCATTAAGGAGAACAATGACTGTCTCAACCTTCAGTTCACTCATTTCTAAACAGATCTTTTTTCTTTCTTACCTCTCCTGCCCTTCCAATACACACAATTTCTCTCTCATATGACCCCACAGAACCATGTCATTAGTGTGGCTATTCCCACAACTAATGCCAACTTCCATCTGATTACATGTGAAATAGTTTTCCTGAGGAAATTCACCTGAAACAGTTCATCATTGGGGGATTGATGTTCTGGTGATGAGCCTCTTATAATTTAACTAGGCTGGTACAAGGTGCCAGGCCAGTACTCCAGACTTTTTCCACTTTGGTGTAGACCCTGCCAGAGACTGAACGCTGTCAGCTTGGTCCATAGTTCATTTCATGCTCTAATGAAGTTCACAGAGGCTAATACAACAAGGGGAGCAAATGCAAGCAATGTAAAGAAATAATAGCACCTCAGACTAGGAGGCCTGGGTGCTCTTTGGGACTGTTCTAAAAGAAACATGTGTACACAGATACAGGAGGTGAATGGACAAAAAACAATGGGAAAGGACAAATGTTGAAGTTTTTTTTTTTTGAAAGTTTGATTAGTTACAAATTAAGCTTTGTAGGTTTCACTAAGGTCCATATTCAGTTTTCAGTTTTAAAAGTGAACCATTGCAAAACATGATGAGGAACCACAAATACCTGCATTTTGAGGTATATGCACAGTTTTTTCTTCATTCTAAAAAACAAAAAAACTTCCGTAGCCCCTAGTAACTGAATAGAGATCAGTGTTGTCAGCAGGGAGCTCTATTAGCTGAGACTTACAGTGCCTGTAATAATAATATAGCAAAATCACTTTTACATGGTACTTTAAAGTTGACCAAATATTTGCCTCACAGCAGGTCAGTGTGGTAGATCTTATGAATATTATAATCCCTATTTTACAGAAGAAGAAATTGAAGAAGCTAGTTTAGGTATTAAATCTCTATTTTTCAGAGGAATAAACTGAGTTGTAGAGATATTAAGTGCCATTTTTTTCCCTCTTGAGGGCACTAGGCAAAGTAAAGCTTGACAGCAGTCTGCATCTCCCCGAGGTCACCTACCTAATAATTGTCAAAACTGATGCTCAGACTCAGGTTTTCCAAATTTACACCTAGTATCCTTTACTCAACATTACACCTGTTTCCAAAGGTCACTGCAGAACTATATATATATATATATATGTCTTCAGCTTTCTACCCGATAATTAGAATGTAGCATATTTGAGGTCAGAGTTTTGTTTGGAGCAGCCACAAAGCTGTAGACTGTAGCATGCCTAAGAATTTATGGGCTTGTGAGTGACCAAAATAGAATTCTACATTTGGTGGGAAGGATTTAAGAAAGAAAATCTATTGCAATGGTATAGATATGAAATGACAAGAATACAAGAAACATCAAGGGAAAAAAATCAACAAGATTTGATGATTGATCGAATATTGAAGGGTGATGGGGAGTCAGAAATGACACCCTTAACAGAATTTTGCTTGCATCCATTTACATTTAAATATATTATTTTTATCATAAAATGTCTATGGCAGCTTATTAATATTTGATTTTCCCTTTTCTATACATTTCTGTTTATTATATACAGATCTACTTTTCTGTAAATTGGCCTGTTTTTGTTAACGACACTGTCTTCCTAGTTCATTACCTGAAAGTCATCCTTCGTTCTTCCTCATCTTCATCTCCTCAGTCTACCTCCATACCATTTCTTTCATCTTTCCCAGTTTCTCTACCCTAGTGGCCAGCATCTTACTCTGTCTATTTTCTCTTCTGAGCTAGATTACTAGCTGTCTCCAAATATAACAGCCTTCGCTCCTGCTTCCATATATTTATAAAAACAATCTCTTTCACCTCTTAGAATCCTGATCTTCCTTGAAGGCTTAGGGAAGATTTACTCTTTCCTGAAGCCATCCTTGCTCTCTCTTCAACATGCATGCCCCTCTCTCCCAAGTTGTTAATGTTCTCTCCATCATCATATTATTTTGTATTTTCTTATCTGTGTACATCTTCAAACCCTACTGTGTTTAAGCTCCTTGGAGTAGATGGGAGAGTCATAGAAACTGTTCTGTTATTATGTTTGTTTCTCTAAGCAGCCAACACTGTTCTGTATATACTTAATAAATGTTGTTTCAGTTGTTGGGCATATACATATATACACACATTTTTTTCCATTTAGTAGTGATCAGGAAAGTTTTGAAGGAGAGTAGGCTTCAGTGAAAAAGAGTATGAATTTGGTTTCAGAGATGCTGAGTGTGGGATGGTAGAACATCTAAATGGAAGTGTCTGTCTGAGAGTTAATGATATGAGGGGGTATCTCAAGGAAGATGCCAGGGCTGAACATGTCAGTTTGGGGCTTATCTCATGGTGATATTAGCTGAATCTGTAAAAATGGATAAAATATTGGCGAGAGCAGCAGGTGTTGTCAGGATTATTTTGGGTTTTATAAAGACTATACTAACTGGGTGGAAGGAAATATCAAGGAAAATACTGCCTAGGACCCAAATTTTGGTTATTATAGCAATATGGTGGATTTTGCTAGAAACCTGCCTTCATTGTACCAAGCAAGCACAGTTGGAAAATGGCTCATGTTTCCAGTATCAGAGCACTGGTTACCAGCTGATAAATGACTCTTCATTCTTCCTCTTGCTTTCCCTCCCTTTTTAGAAGTAGTTTTCCTAGCAAGCCCATCATAGATGCTTGAATTGAAAATACCTGACAGATGTTATAAGACATGGTCTGTAACTATTTAGATATTACATGCTGAACAATGAGTGCTTAATAGATCAGATTTTAAATGAATTTTAGAAAAATATTTGTGACTTCTATGTTTATTACTGTCCATATATGTCTCAGTAGAATTTAGAGGACTGCAGCACAAGATACACAAAGGAGAGGCAGGCCTGTGCATCGGTTTAGACAGGAGAGCACGCTTGAGTCAGGTGGGTTGGAGGCTGAACCTCAGAAAGGCTGACCCAGGTAGAAAGAAATAGGTCATGTTGACTTAGACTGCAGTTCCTAAGCTTTGCCTGTTAAGGGTGTGGCCAGACTGTCCGACTGCGTACAAAAACTGTTTGCATATATGGTTGAAGAGTGGCTGGTTTACACAGATACACTGTTAGGTACTCTGCTCTACTGTGACTCTACTGTGCAGGTACCCTAGGGAGCAAAGCTGGAGTGGCTGGGGTGTAATGATAATGATGGTGTTAACCTTTATATAGTCCTTACTATGCACCAGGCTTTATGCTAAGTGCTTAACAGCTTTTATCTCATTTGATCCACAGCGACCCTGCGAAGTAGATGCTGTTATTATCTACGTTTTGCAGATGAGGAAACTGAGGCAAACAGAGGTTAAATAACTCACCCAGAATTAGATAGCTAACTAATAAATGTCTGAGGCTAGATTTGAACTGTTTTTTTGTGACACCAGGGCCAGTACTGCGCTACTGGATTTGAAGTAAGAAGACTGAGTTTAAACCCTGCCTTTGCTACCTGCGTGCCTAGCAAGTCACTTAACCTCTTTGGGTTTTAGATTCTTCATGTGTAAAATATAAGGGTTGGATTAAATGACCTGTAAGCAGAGCCAAGACTAAGATGGAGCAACCAAGGATTTGTTCTAAGACTTCAACATTTTGGAAAGTGTATTTTTTTCTTAGGACTCCCATATGTAGGGGGATATCCAAGGACTACCATACTATCCTTACTCCATAGTCCTGTCTTTGCCATGCCCTTCTCCCACGATTTCCCTTTTGTCCACCTGACTGTAATTGGAGTGGACTGTCTGCCCCCAGTACCTGGCACATGGGATTCCTAGGATCAGTAGCACCCTCATGGTCACATTGTGCCTGTCTTGGACTGTCCTGGGTTCTCCCTTCCTCCCCCACTCCTTGAAACCAGATGCTGGCATGGCTCTCCCTAAACAGGACAAACTGCCCTTTTGCTTCTTAGGCTCAGGGTTAGGCTCTCTTTCTCCACACCCCTGAACTTGCCCCACATGGCAGAATTCCCAATCAGGGGCCTGTCCAGATGGAAATCCTGTGGTCATCAGGCAGGGTGGAGCCCAGGGCTTTTTAAAACAGGTAGCTTGTCTGAGTAGAAGGAGGTGAGTTGGTCAGGCAGTATCAAAATGAAAGAGACATGAGCAGGCAAAGACAGAGCCAAGGGCAAACAAAAGCTGGCAACTCTATCAGTAGGGTTAGTTGTGCTGAGCTGATTGGCCCTCCCTGGGAAGTGCTGATTGAAGGCCCTTTCTTTGGAAGAGTGAGTCTGCGCTGGCCTTAAAAGGACCTGGCTGTAGGAAAGGTCGTAGCACCCTTAGCACATTGTTTTCAGTTCCTTTATTTCAGGGTTTCTCCAAATTAGACTTAGATAGGTGAGCTCCATCTTTGTTGTGGATGGAGAGCTCTACCCTAGCTAGGGGTGCAGTCTCCTCTGAATTCCAGTTTTCTCCCCAGGGAAGTTGTTGGAGTGCCTTTCTTTGGGGATTGGTCTGCACCTTGGACAGGTGACATAGGTCCAGGAAAGTGAAGGATCAAACCCAGGAAGTTAGAAGAATTCTGAACTTAGAATTAGGACAGTTGGATCAATTAATGTCCCAGAACCTGTTTCCTCATCTGTAAAATTGGAGATAATACTGACACAGCCAGCCTCTCAGGTAGCACTTTGCAGCCCTTAAAGCACTGTCTAAATGTGAATTATCAAGAACCCATGTTCCAAGCATGGAGGAGGACTTAGAAATGGGATCTAGGCAATCAGCACTTCCTTTGCCAGTGGAGTTTAAGAGAAAAGTAGTGCTATGCATTGTGCATAGGATCACAGAGTGCCCAAGTGTGAACAGATTTGAGCCTTCATCAGGTGGAGGTAGTTGGAAACACATTTGACTGGAGAAAGGGCATTGAGGGAATAAAGAACAAGGCCATTAATGACACTCAACAAGATTAATATAATAGTTCCAAAGTAGGACTTTGCCTTTTCCCCTTTACTAGGAATTTGGAGTCCATTGAAAGCAGACATTAAAAAGATCTTCCAACTGCATGGCTAAATGGGAAGATTAAAAATGCTTCTCACCTCTCCATCTTCCTCACCTCTCTTGCCCTAAATTAGGGGTCATTTGAACGTTCTTTAGGCCTCTGAAGGAGATCACTGGTAGGGACTTGCTTTCTTCAGTTAGCTTTTCCTTGATTATCCATTTCCACTTAGAATTCCTCCAAGTAAATCAGTTTCAGGGGAGTAATCAAATTTCCCTAAATGGTATTTGAAAGGCTTAGCTAAAGTTCATTTCATATAAAAATATAGCAACTTATTGCCTCAGTAACACAGTAAATAGGGAAATTATAAGAATAGCCTTTCTCCAAGGACTAAGGGAGGGTTGATCATTTGGGGGCCCTTTCTGTATCTCTTACCAGAAACCTTGTAGGGGTTATTTATTCCTTTGCAAGGTGGTCGTTCATGGACACTGCAGAGAAAGCATGAATGGTAAAAATAGTCACATACTCATAAAAATGAGGTCTGGAAGTAACCTTCAGAATCACTGACTGATGAGGAAGAAGGTTGATGTACTTGTTCATTGTCCCCTAAGGGCTCTGCTATTGTGAATAGAGAGGCTACTTTAAAAATAACCCTTTATTTTTCGGTTGTTGTTGATAGGAGAAGGCTTATACTTGATAGAAGTTTCATAGAATATGTAGATTTTCACACCACAACAAAGTGTTGAACCCAGCAGGAAAGAAAGGGAAATGCTGACATTGACATGTTTAATTTGGGTACTTTTTGTTTTCTTATGTAATTAATTTCCTAAATGAAAGAAAACTTACAGTGGGTAATGTAGAGTATAATTACAATGGTTAAATCAGTATTGTATATTACTATTTGCTTAACAGATGAGAAAGCTTTGAAAATTCATCAGTGAGTTCAATTTTGAGTCATGTAATTAACTTTAGGAATCATTCTAGTCCAACTGCTGCATTTAATAAAAGAGGATGCGGAGCTTCAGGAAAGTTCAGTGACATGTATAAAGTCACACCACTATTTTAGCCCAATTTGGACAGACATAGGACTCCTGAATCCCATTCCATCACTTTTTATCCATTCCTTTAAAAAAAAACTCTTTATAAATCTATATAATTTTTTAAAAATAGCAATTCTGAAATGCCAACACTTTCCATCTAAAAGTGGTGTTTATTGATGGTTCCCAGCATTTGAAAAGTTAGAAGGAAATAGGGGTAGACTCTCCCCAGGTTCAGTGCCTGCATGATTGCTTTTAAGCTACAGGATTGATTGAGGATGGGAACTTCGATCTGGAAGTGATCTTAGAGGTTATGTATTTCAAGCCCCTCTTTTTACAGAGAAGGAACCAGAGGATCAGGGAGATTAAACAATCCCAGTGTGTCAGAGATCTCATGAGTAACAGAGTGGGGATTCAAACCTAGGGCTCGGGGCTCCAAGGTGAATGCTCTTGCATTTATACTTTCCCCAAAGCCTCAAATGCCAGCATTTTAGAGGATGAGGTAACCCTTGGTTTAGAGCCTAGAGACAGTTATTCATTGCCATGGGGAAGATGATTGGATAGTTTAGACAAATATATAATGCAGTCCTATTTGGTGCTGCTAGTCCATGAGTAAACGAACAACAAAATAACATTAATAGAATGGTTTAACTTCAGTTATTCATAAAGAAACTAAAAATTTTACCTCTGAGTTTATTTGCCTCTTTTCCTTTTTAAACTTATCCGTGGTCCAATATTCGTTCACCTTTTCTTCTCTCGTTGTGACTTGTTGAATTCAGTGGAGTGTTATATTTTCCATGTGAAAAAAAGACCCTAATAATGGTTTTCATAAATCTCCTAAGATTCTAGTTAGAAAAAGTAATTTTCTTTTTTATCTTTTCCTTGAATCCTTATGAGGAAATTATTGGTAAATTATTCAGCAAATTAAAGAAGTAATTCAGATAACAGTTATTTTTGCAATGAAATTATTATCATATGGAATACATAAATAATCTTAGAATCATAGAACTTTTGAATTAGAAGGAATTATAAAAGATCATCTTGCCCAATCTCATTTTGAAGATGAATTTTCTATTTTTGCAATGACATGTTACATGGTATTAGTGGAGGTTTGGTATAAAGTGGTTTCTAATGATTCTGTGTGCTAGGTTCTAATAAGTTTCTTTGACTGAAAAGAAAAAAAAAAAGTCAAGACCCATGGAAAATTGTTATCAATTTATCATATACTAGTTTGAAAGTGTATCATTTTTTAAAAGCACCAATTGCAGTGGTTAGAAGAGAATGTTGTTAGTTCAGCAAGGCTTCGTAGGGTGTCTCTGGAGACTAGAAACTTAGTAATTGCTTCCAGGAAGACTTGAGAAGGTATGAATGTCCTCAGGTTAAGGCCATTCTCAAAGGTCAAGGTAGGAGAGTTCACGAGTCCAGAACTCCTAAGGTAATTTGAGGTAGAAGTAAGTGAAAACACCAAATGTAACTGCATATGGATGTGGTCCTCACATGTACAGACAGGGGCACTGAGAGGAAGAGTCAGAAACCTGCAGGTGCACTGTACTCTTGATTAAAAATACAGATTTGATGGTCATCTAAAAATGAAAGTGGTAGAGAAAGAAAAATTAAGAGATTAAAGGGTTAATGTGCTCAATAACGTTAGGAATGAGGTTAATCTTTGAGAGGAGAGGCATTTCTTTTATAGGAGAACAGGATGAGAAGGTCTGTAGAAAGACAAGTATTTAGAAATGGAAATAAAAAATGATAATAAGTGTTGACCTAAAGTGCTTTAAGTTTCTAATGATCTTTATATATACATTACCTAATTTTACCTTCATAGCAAAACTATGAGGTAGGTGCTATTTCTATCTCCATTTTGCAGATGAAGAAACCAGAAGGATCCCAGTCATTTCCCAGGTAAAATAAGAGGGGAAGTCATCTGCTGAAAATGTCCAAAGAGTGGGCTTGTGGGTTCAGACCGAATGCATAAGGAGAATGAAGAAAGTGTCATAGCGGAATTTCCCACCAATACATGAGGTCCAAGTGTTGGAAGCACATATATTAATCTTAACATTCTTTTTTTTTTAAGTTTACAAAAAGAGAAAAATTATTTCATTATTTTTCCCTTAGGTCAAAGAAAGGGAAAATGATTGCAGGCTGAGGTTTAAGTTTTAAATCATTTGGGGCAAATGACTAAGTCGTCTTACTACCAAAAAAAGGAGGAAAAAAAAGGAGGAAACTGCTGTTGGGAGCTTAGCTACTGCTGATGCGCTCTGGCTCCAGTCATTGGGTTGTTTTTGCTTTCTTAATTATAAACACAATCCTTTTTTAAAAAGTTCTTTGACTTGCCTTGGCAAAAGTGAAAATGGATGTAATCCTTTTTTAAACAGACTATGAAACTTAGGAGTTTATTTTTAAAGTAGGACACAGCACTGATATGATGTTGTTTATATAATAAAGCCTAGTGAAACCTCAGGAATTTCAGTATGGTCACTGAGGAATGAACACTTTGGAGTATTGTTAATGAGAAAATCCTACTACCACGCATTTACAAAATATTTTCCTTTTGTCTTTTTATACATGAGACAAAGAAGCAGTAGGTTTGTCAAGTAATAGGAATGATAACAGAGTTAGTGGTGGGCAAAGGTGGGCCGAGATACTTGGAGGGGGATGCCTGTGGAGCATAAAGAGGGTCACTTTGTAATTTTACTTTTAAAAAATGCCTCTATTTGTAGTGCCCAAAAATGCTTTCTGTAGCACATATAGTTAATTTTGTACCAATTTGAACTGTGTGTTAAATGGAGGTTCAAAACTTTATAAAATTGACACTGTGTGAAAGATATTTTCAGATCTTGTTTTGGTTTTTTGATGGAAGAATGGAGGAAAGCATAAACTTCGTTGAAAGGAGGTAGAGAAATGTGACTTCCTGGGTTATGGAAATGGTGGCATGTATTTGGGGGTGAGCAGCCTGCTCCAAAGTGCATTTATATTGTATATGCTAAAAATAAGTCATCTTAAAGTCTCATCTTCAGGATTCCTTTCCACACTAGTTTACTAGTATCATGAAAATTTGTCCAATTATATACTTGCTTTGAAGGATTAGCTTAACTCTCTCAGTATTGATGGTGGATTAAAAAACAGGCAAACTTCTGCACATGTCTCTCCCCTCCCTACTCTGTTAGTGACTGTTAACCAATGCCTCAATATATTCCTCATCACAGATTATTTAATTGCACATCTCCATCAAATATGTAGATATGTCCATACAGATTTCATCATCTGCTACCTTAAACCCACCCTTTTCCCCTTCTTTATTTCTTTCCAAGGTACCATCAGTCTTCCAGCCATCCAGATTTGCAAATTTGTCATGACCCTTGACTCTTAACTTTCCCTCACTCTCCATAACCAATCAGTCAGTTCCCAAGTCTTGGCATTTCTGCTGGCACTGCATCTGTCACATCTGTCTCCTGTCCGTTCAGTCAGCCCTGCAGTACATAATACCTCCTAATTGTCCTCCTGGCTTCTAGGCCCTCCACTTTCCAATCCACCTTTGATATAGCTGTCAGAATAATCTTGCTGAAGTGCGTGTCTGAGCATGTCACTGCCCTATTGCCTCTAGAGTGAAATGTAGACTCCTCAGCCTGGAATTGATAGCTCTTAATTATCCAGTTCCAGCCTACCTTCTGAGACTTTTTTTCACCTTCCTGCTCTTCATAAGCTGTACCTTCTGACCAGACTGATCAGATGCAACATGCAGATGTTCGCAACAAGCAAGATTCAAGAAAAGAAGCAGTAATCAAGCCTGTCACCTCAGATGTCTTTATGGAGATGGACAGATTGCAGCAAGCGCTTGGAACCAGAATTCTAAGGCAAGGATGCGAGCCTGATCTCATGGCTCTCACCGAGGCTTCGGGTTGTGACACGTGACTAGAATACCATTCAGGGAAGGTGTGTGCCTTATTCAAAAGTGAGGAGAAAGGTGACAGGAGGAGTGGTGTGTGTATCAAGAAGGATGCAGTCACGTGTGCATATCCTGGGACCGAGGAAGGAGGTAAATAGGGGAGTATTCAGATAAAAGATGAATGAAAACAGAAATGATGGATATTGTCATCTGTAGACAACCTAGACAGAAAGAGAAAACACATGAGAAGTTTGGGAAATAGACCACAGGCCTAAGTTATAGTCATGGTATGTAGAAGTAATGAGAGACTTCATTTATTTGGACATATGGTGGAAGTTGTGTGTCTGCCAAAAGCAAAGCAACTAATAATATTTTGATTTACCCTCATGCTAATTTCATTCTTCAAAAGAAGGAATTGAATTAAATGACCTCTAAGGGATCTTCTTGCTCTGAATCTGTGATCTGGTGATCTCAAGTTGGAGAACCCAAGAAGGGCAACTACTGTTACGGACCTGATTCTCAGCCATAAGGATGTGTTTTCTGGCATAGAGACAATGGGAATATTGGGGGAGGGGGAGTCACTAGTTTATTTTAGAATTTATGACAGAGGAGTAGAAAAGTCTCTGTAGACTTTGGTAGTATCAAGTGCCATAGTGGATAGAACATTAGACTTGGAGCCAGGAAGACCTGAATTTGAATCATGTGGCAGATGCTTATTATTCGCTGGACAAGTCACCAAACTTTCCTTAGCCTCAGTCTCTTCATTTGTAATAAGGGGATAATAATAGGATCTTCTTTCACAGGATTATTGCAGTTCAAAGGAGATTTTATGTACATGCGTACACACACACACACTGTTTAGATTTTATGTACACGTGTATACACACACACTGTCTAGATTTTATGTACATGCGTATACACACACACTCTAGATTTTATGTACACACATACACACACTTTAGATTTTATGTACATACGTACACACACACACTGTTTAGATTTTATGTACATGCGTATACACACACACTTTAGATTTTATGTACACACGTACACACACACTCTTTAGATTTTATGTACACGTGTATACATACACACACATACTCTTTGGATTTTATGTACACATGTACACACACACATTCTTTAGATTTTATGTACACACGTACACACACACACTCTTTAGATTTTATGTACATGCATACACACACATACACACACACTCTTTAGATTTTATGTACATGCGTATACACACACTGTTTAGATTTTATGTACACATGTGCACATACATACTCTTTAGATTTTATGTACACGCGTATACACACACACTCTAGATTTTATGTACATGTGTACACACACACACACAGAGTTTGCAAATCTTAAAGCATTTATATAGATGTTGTCTAGCTCTTATTTAGGGACCACAGATTTCAAATATTCAAAGAAAAGGTGGCGTAAATTCAGTTCTGCTCTTGGAGCTAAGCACTGTTTTATATTTCCTTTAACATCGATCCCCACCCCCATACTACATATGGGCATATAGGGAGTTGCTCAGTAATTAACCTGGTAAATGGCAATTTATTTTTTTTAGTATGAAGTTTTACTTTATTTTTTGAGAAAGGAGAAAAAAATCTTTTTTTGATCTACTTGGGGAAGACTTTTGGGGGAAGGTTTTTCAATTCCATTTTTAGTAAGAAAACACATTCTTTCCATTCTGTCAGGTGGTCCATCTTTGCAGCCTTTGAGGAAAAATAACTTGTGTTTCACCATTGAGTAGTTCATAGATGTAGAGATGGAAGGAACCTCAGAGGCCATCTAGACCAGGCCTTTGAATTTACACAGATTATTTAATAAGAGGCAGAATTTTGACCCTAAAGCTCTCAGATTTCACTACATTTAATACTTAGATTTCTTACTCTAAATTAAGTATTAGTCTTGCACAATCTCACATAATCTGCTTTGAGCAAACAATTCAACCTCCTTGGGTTTCTTTACATGAAAATTTGGGGAAACAACTTGATGTGTGGTGCACATGACGTTCTGTGACATACTTTCATATTCCTTTACAATTTTGACTTTGTAGACTTATTTCCTACTGCTCTCTACATAAACCTTCTATCCTGCTACTTTCTTTAGAAGACATCTTATAATTTCTTATGCCTGTACTATCCTTTGCACTTGGAATATCCTTCTCCCTGCTTGTCTTCTGACACTCTGTCCTTCAAGGCCTGATCCAGATGCTCCCTGTACTGATGAAGTCTTCTAAAATCCCTTCAACTCACAGCAAATTCCTCATTTACTAAACTCAGAATTCATATGCTGCATTCCTTTATCGATTTTTTTCTGTCATTGTAGGTTTTATATCCCAATTAGACTGTAAACTCCCTGAGGGCAGGGATAATGCCTTATACTTTTTCGCATTGACTGCCTTGTCTAACGCAGAGGCTAGCATGTCTGCTCAGTAAGTATTGGTTGATTGATTTAGACGTTGAGAAGAGAGAGGCTACCCCTGCTAATGACACTGCTGCATGCCCAGTAGGCATTTTTTCCCCTTTGGGGATTTCTTGTAATGATTTGGGAGCTTTTTAATAAACAGGCTCTGCTTAGCACAAGGAGCAGCTGCAAATGGTGGTGCCATTATAAGGGTCCAGAATGGCTTTCTAGGATTGATGCCAGCTCGCAAGCGTTAACACCTTCTCTGAAAGCCCTGTGAACAGTCCTGCTGTTAAACCAGCCTTTTATTCCGTGCAAACATTTGGTGGGCTAATTTTGCTCTCTGAATCAGTAATGTGATTATAAAAGTAGCTGGCTTCAAGTAGTTCCAGCTGCATCCAGCTTCGCAGCTCCATCTCGAGGTGAACACAGGAGGGCAGTCTTTCTCAGTTTTCTTCAACCAGTAACTAAAAATAGTTTTTAAAAAAAAGAGAGAGAGAGAAATATTTGGAGGGGTGGAGGAGAGATTCATTTAACATCTGAAATTGTTGGTTTTAAGAGTTCTTAATTGTCCTACTATTAATACAAAAGCTGAATTATTTCATTTGCCATATTTTAAAACAGTATTAGGGAATTGGGTAAAAGGTACACACAGATTTCTTATTGAATGGGCAGTTTTTTGTAAAGTACAACTCTGTTGCTCTTTGTTGGTATATGGTGTATTACCCATCAGAGGTCAACCCAACACTGCTTTACACATTGTGCCCAAATAAATATAATGATGACATGACCAGATGTTTACAGATGTCAGAGCCTGTTAAGCTGTTGAAGTGGAAATTCTTTTAGTTACTATCAGGACCTGAAGAGTGATCTTAAATCAGCAATTTAAATCTAGTGTGGCACTTCCTTCCCTTGGCCCTCCCCCTTCATTCCTGAATACTGGGGCCATTGTCTTAGTTGTATATTTTTACTTCAGTTCATTCTGAGTCTTCTGAAATTGAGTTATTACTCCTTTGGTTATTTCTAGTTTGAAGTAGCTTTATTATGGACATATATGCTGCTTAGTGAGCAATGAAGCAGAGTACCAAACATTGGTAATAACCTGATATCCAGTGCAATTAGGAGCATATTGTCACTAGTTTTGTTTTATGCTTCCCAGATGACTGTTCGTTAGTTTCCACCAGTTCAGCACATAATTCCATTGATGATCGTATTTCAAAGGATTGTGGTTTATTGAATCAAGTGCTGAATTGAAGAAACACAGTTATTATTTCTTCACTATTGTATCTAATTTCATCATATTATCTGACTATAATGGAGGAAAGAAATCAGATATGCTGGAACTCAAAGTATATTTTTTTCTATCAAGAAATACTTTTGTAGATCTGTACAGAAGCAGCAATTAGTGGATTTGTTGTATACTTGTCCTTTTTCTTCAATCTAATTCTTTTTGTGTCAACTATTAAAGCTTAGTTTTAAAGTAATATTCATGATCAGTTGCATTTGCTTTATGTACTTTGGCATATGACATTTGTAAAGGAATATATTAAGTCTATTGAAAATTAGATGCATCACATAGTAGCTTCAATTCTTATACATTATTACTGAGATGATTTGACTTTATGTGTTAGATAAAAGGTTTTTATCATCTTATTCTTCTGATTTTTAAGTCTACCCCAGAATCTTCTCAAATCCAATGTTTTGGTGTTAGGGAATTGTTTCAATGAAGAAGCCATGATGTAGCTGTGCTTAAAACTATTCTGTTACTTTACAATGTGTTTAAAATGTTCAAAGGGAAAAAATGGTTTACCTTAAAAATAAGATTGGCCAGTCCAGATTGTGAGAAACAAAGAAATTAATAGCAGGCTCTATTAGTAAGTGACTCAGATGCATTGTGATAAAGAAGTAAGGAAGGAGAGGGGAAGAATTTGAAATGACTTAGGAGTTTGGTTAACATTTTCCTGATTGGGTAGACATTAGCCTGAGTTTGAACGCAGATTTTGTGTGGGCTGAGGATTCAAATAAACAAATATTTATTAAACACATACTTGTGTGTCTGTCTGTAAAGTATAGACTCTTCCTTTATCCTAGCAGAGTTTCTGCTCTGGGGGTGTAATATAGGGGAAATGGGAAGGGAATGGGGCAAGATGTCTTTCTGCAGAAAGACTAGTAGATTAGAGAGAGCTAGGGATTGTTAGCCTTAAAACGCCCTCAGGGTAGCCTTCCCAGAAAGCCCCTTGCTTGCCCAGAGACATTGCGGAACTGTTTAAAGCTTAAGCTCTTCTGCTCATGAATACTGTAATCAAATACTGATTCTTCAGTTCTTGCAACTTTGATTGCATGGGATATGTCACCTGTCCCGTAGTACCAGATTTTACTTTTCCCATTTAAGTGTATGTGGGCATGCAAGTCTTTAGGGATGTGATGTTGTTGATAGGTTGGTTGTGTGTTGTTCCAGCCTTTATGCTTACATTATTTCTCCTCTAATTTGGAAAAACTCTTGGGACTATTCAAAATCATTAGCTTTATGGACTTAGATTTCTGATTAGAAGGAAAACCAAACTTTTGCTCCCTTATATGGTGATTTTCCCCTCCCTTTCTTAATAAAAAAATCTAGTTCTCAAAACTTGAATGTCTCAAGTACTTTCCAGTGCTTTTCATTGTTTGGTTTATTTTACTTCTCACAAGTGCAAATAGCTTCACATTTGTTTCCTAATGAACCTTTCTCAAAATGTCTTTATGGTTTCTGTTTGTTTTGAATGCTTGACTAGGTTGGTGTCCCCACTCACGGTGAGGCATCTTTTATCTCCAAAGAGTCCAGTTTCCACATTTACCAATTACAGGACTTCGCTATTTTAAAGACATTTCAGTATTTATTTTTAAATAACACAAAAATATGCAGAATTGGCCCATTATAAGGTAAGTGGTGGTACATTATAAAACCAGGTGACAAAGGACAAATTTGTTTAAAAAATAAAATAAATATTTCTATTCTTTCTGTTTATAGTATATCCTCAGATATTCTTGGAAGCTGTGGAGTGAGAGGATGCTCTTTTCTTTCCTAATTTTTATTGCTCCATGTTTTCTGTGTGGATAGTAGATTCTATTACAGGAGAATGACTAATAGCCATTTTAAGAGCCCCCTTTTCCTCAGAAGGTTAAATATGTTTTTGTAATGGTGAAATTGACTCTCAAGGGAAGTGATGGGAACTCTCTTACATTAGGTAACTCTAAACTGGATAAGATCAAGCTTTAGAGAGTGTGCATTTGAGGGAAACAATCTTGCATTTGTAAGTGGAGTAGACTAAGTGACCCAATAGGTCATTTTAAAAAATCAAACAAATGTCCTTTGTTCTACCTGTCACAAGTGTCATTCATCTTCTGAATGATCCGATTTCTTTCCATCCCAAATTCCAAAAAATTAAAGGATTCTATCATTAAGAAATGAAAACTTATTTGCTTCCCTTTGGGGGTTGGAGGAGGTAGAGAAGGAAGAAATCTACTCATCTCTATTCAAGGTATATTAAGATATCTAAGTAAATTAATAGCTTTTTTGTGGTTAGCAATATTTTTTCTTAATTATTTTTCTCAGTAACATGTTTATGTCAAAAATATTTATTTAAATAGTGAATGTTAAATTTTTCTGCTTTTTCTGTGAGAAGTTGACTGTTCTGTACCCTTCCACTTTTTTCTCTCCCAGCTGTGTTGATGGTTTATTAATACTTTGATCACTAAGAATAATAATTTGCTTTCTTTGGAGAAAGAATGGGAAGAAACAAGAAAATGGGAAATTCCTTACCATCCTTTATGTTCATTATATGTTAAAAATCCTATATGAAAGGGAAGGGATAAATGTTTTGTTTCTACCTTCTAGAAAGAAGCAACACTATCTAGAAGAACAGAAATTTAAAAGAATGTTATAGTTGATAAGATTTAAATACTTTTTAATTAACTGAATTTCCTAAGTGCTTCAATCTAGGACCTTCACAGATTTAAGGAAAGTAAATGGAGAAAGGAAGAATCAATATATTGCTCCAGTAGCAGTGTTGTGGCTCAGCAGATTAAGAGTGCTGTACCTGGAGTCTGGAAGATCTGGGTTCAAATCCTTCCTCAGACTTTTACTAGCTACCTGATTCTGGACAGGTCTCTTGACCTCAGTTGACCTCTTAGTTTCCTTATCTATTAAAATGGATATAATAATAGCACCTACCTTCTACTGTTGTTGTAAGGACCAAATGGGCTAACATTTGTGAAGTGCTTTATAAACCTTAAAGCCATATAGAAATAGTAACTAGCCGTTGTAGTAGTGGTGGTAGTAGTAGTAGTAGCAGCACCTGTCATGTCAGGCAACTGAACTAAGTATTGAGGATACAAGGAAAGGCAAAAACTACCCTTTATCTTAAATAACTCACAGTCTATTGGGGGAAACAGTGTAAAAACAGCTATGTAAAACAAGATTTATACAGGAGTAATTGGACATAATCTCAGAGGAGGGCACTAAAACTAAGAAGGACTGAGGAAAGACTTCTTGCAGAAGTTAGAACTGTAGCAGAGACTTGAAGGAAGCCAGAAAAGCTGTAGAGATGAAGGAGAGAGTTCCTCCAGGCATGGATGTCAGCCAGAGTCCAAGACAGAGTGTCACGTTCAAGGAATGGCAATGGGGGCCAATGTCACTAAAGTACATGGAGAAGGAGTGAGATAGAGGATAATTGAAAAGGTCAGGCTAAACAGAGGGTTCTGTATTTGATCCTGGGGATGATAGGGAGCCACTGTGATGTGGTTAGACTTGCGCTTTAGGAAGATCAGTTTGACAGCTGAGGAGAGAATGAACCAGTGTTGGGGGAGACATGAAATAGGGAGACCAACCAGCAGACTAGTGCGGTAGTCTAGATATGAGATGATGAGGGTCTGCACCAATGTCATCATAATGTCAGAGGAGAGAAGGTCTATACATGAGATGTTGAGGGGGTAGAAACAATACAATTGGGCACCTGATTGGATGGGGAGGGAGGATGGGGAGAGTGAAGAACTGAAGGTAGCATCTAGGTGGCAAGCCTGGTGACTGGGAAGATGGTGGTACCCTCAACAGTAATAGGGAATTTGTGGGGGAAATGATTGTACTGTTTTGGAAAAATTATCATACTGCTTAAATCCAGCCTTATGAAATTAAAGGTTGTCTACTCCCAGAATATTGTTTGACCTCTGTAATTCTAGGAATGCCAGAGATGACTATAAGGTATCTCCAGTCCCCACAGGCCCCAGATCCACCCAAAGTATTTTTGTTTTGGGTTACTACATGCAGGAACTCCTGAAGGGTCCATCCCAAGCTTCTATTTTGGGTGCCCTTGTATTTTGGCTTCATTTACATCATTGAATATTTACGGTTACTCATACTGTCTCAATCTGCCTTACTTTCAGGCTGCAATCTTGGCAAAATCATTTAACTAGGTAAATGAGGGTAAGTGGGAAACCTTTGTCAAAATCCTGTATAAGCGTAAATCTTCCAGAATCTAGGGAGGAGCCAGACTTCATTTTCAGCTCATTCTCCTCTACCAAATGATGTAATATGTTTTTTCTAGAATTGTTTTAGATTTTTGGGTCTGTTCTCACAAACAACAAAGTTCAGAAGTGAGGAGGGTTTGTGGGCAAAAATATACAGGTAAGTTTTAAACACGTTGAGTTTAAGTTGTCTACGAAACATGCACTTCAAGATGTCCAGTAAACAGTTGGAGATATGAGTCTGGGGGTCAGAAGAGAGGTCAGTCCTAGCTAGATCTGATAATCATCTGCATAGAGATATAATAAATGAAACTGTGGGTGCTGATAATATAACCAAGTGAGATAGTATGGAAGGAGAAGAGAACAGCCTGTTGGTGAGTGTGACCTGGATAAAGGTCCAGCAAAGCAGACTGAGAAAGAGTGATTAGACAGTTAGGGGAAGAATAAGTAGAGATTTGTGTCACAGAAGTGCAGAGAAGAAAGCATAACTGATAGTGCCAAAGGCTGCAGATAAGTCAAGAAGGATGAGAATTTAGGGGAGGGGCCATTAGACTGGCGATTAAGAAATCACTGATCATTTTGGAGAGAGCAGTTTGAGTTGAATGATGAGTTGGAAAGCCTGACTCTAAAGAGTTAAGAAGGGGGAAAGGAAAGGAAGTAGAATTTTAGCCATAGAAGAGAAGGTGAGATACAGGATAGTAGGGGGCAGAGATGGATAGATCAAATGAATGTTTTTTTGAGGGTAGGGAGAAATGGGCATTTTATAGGCAGTGGAGTTTCCAGTCAGTAAGAGGAGATTGAAGATAGGGGTGATAGAAGGGCCAATGAGCTGGAAAAGAGGGGATGAAATAGGATTGGTTGTGCATATGGAAGGTTTAACCTTGGAAAGATGGCCTGCCTCCTCATGTGAAACAGGGAAAAAGGAGTTCATAGAGCAGAAGATTGTGGAGTCATATGAGATGAGGAGGAGAGGATAGTTTAATGGCATCATTAGATTCCTCTAAAACAGTGGTTTCCAAAGGGTTCCTCTGTGGGGACTGTGAGGTCAAAACTATTTTTATGATAATACTAATATATTTTAATTTTCAATATGTTAAGTATCATAGATATAATGTAGACATAACCTACATTTAAAAAAAAACTCTTTGAAGAGATTTCAGTATTTTTTAAGAATGAAACTTGAGAGCCAAAAATTTAAAAATCACTGCTCTTAAACCCTACATTCTGACCCAGTATCGTTAAAGCAAGCAGTTAGTTTCCTGTTCTTCATATAATGTTATTACTTACAGCAGAGTTTCACAGTGTTCATAGTTGTGGTCTTTGATTATAATGTATTAATGTTATTGATTAAAAAAAAT
This sequence comes from Bettongia penicillata ogilbyi, assembly GCA_023548195.1. Classification (NCBI taxonomy): domain Eukaryota; kingdom Metazoa; phylum Chordata; class Mammalia; order Diprotodontia; family Potoroidae; genus Bettongia; species Bettongia penicillata. The sequence continues at coordinate 8,397,567 of JAJHZJ010000336.1, forward strand.
TGGGAATGGGGCCATCCTGTTTTCTTTCCCCAAAATCTTGGAGAAACTGTAGAGGAGAAAAGTTCTATAAGCTATGCTAATCCTAAAAAAAGAATCCAATACCAGTATTTTCCTTCTGAAATTGCTTTCAATTTATATTGTATAGATTCCTTATGTTCATAGTTGTTTTCATGTCTCCCCTGTTAGAATGTGACCTCCTTGAAGGCAGGGACTGGTTTTGCTTTTCTTTTAATCAGGGTTTGTTGATTTGACAGGATATATATCCTAAAAGAAGAAAAATAAAACCTATTAATGGAAAGAGGGTGACTATGAAAGTTTTGATTATTACCTCACATATATTATATGATACGCTTCACCTAGTTCATCGAATTGTATGAAGGAATCTCAAAGGTCATCTCTTCAAATCCTTTACTTGCTGTAATTCAAATCATGCCCTATTCTGTATACTCCTAAATTAGACAACTGATCTTTTGTGAAGTTAGAGAATATCTAAACCTCACTGACAAGTAGTTGGATCTCAGGGTCAGAGGGTATGGAGATTATAGTAATACTTTTACATAATTCCAAAATGGTTGTATTGATTCCACTAGTAGTGCAGTAATTTGTTTCTCTTCCTGAATTCCCTCCTGTGTTCACCATTCCCATCTTTTGTTATCTTGGCAGTATTTAAGGTAAAGCTTCAGGGTTGTCTTGATTTGCATTTTTTCTTATTATTAGTGATTTGGAACATTCTTTCATGTGGTTGTTAATAGTTTGCAGTTCTTTTAAGAACTATTTCTATCCTTTTACCACTTATCTTTTGGATGGATATACACACACACGTATATGTATACATTCATGTGGTGTATTTGCATGTATGTGTGTGTATAAATGTGACCCCAAATCCTTATCAGAGAAATTGTATACAAAATAATTTTTTGCATTTGACTACTTCCCCTCTAATCCTAGGTACATTAATTTTCTTTGTGCAGAAGCCTTTCAATTTAATGCAATTAAAATTAGCTATTTTATCTTTTATAATTACCTGCCTACATCCTTTGTTTGGTTCAGAATTCATCTCCTGCCCTTCACTATGAGAGGTATATGATCTACTCCTTCCTAATTTTTTATTAGGATAACCTTTAGTATTAAGGTCAAGTATCCATTTAGAGGTATTGTAAAATATCATTTAAGGTTTTGGTTTAAACCTGATTTCTGATAGGCTACAGTTTTCCCAAGCAGTTTTTATCAAAAAGGAAGTTCTTTCCTAAGTACTTAGATGTTTTCTGGTTTATTGAACCAGTGTTTTCTTAGGTACCATATTGCCTCCTTATTTGACTGAATAATCTGGGGAATCCCATCTTCAGTGGTGGCCAGAGCCGTTTCTTTAATGATATTATTGGAGAAAGTATTGGCAGTATCCTTTGACTTGCCTGAGAGTAAATGTTAAGGCTGTAACTGTTAGCAGAACCAGTATTAGAACCTACACTTCTTGATTTGTAGTTCATTGTTCTTTTCAACAATTGACTAGTTACAAACAAAGATTTAAAGTAGAACTGGGGAGCCCTACTTTGCCAAGAATGCAATTAAGCAGCTGTTGGGAAAGACTTTTCCTACATTTGAACTGAAGTGTTCCAAATGTTTTCCATTAAAGAGAAGAGATGGGTTTTGTGGGAAAACTCACTGTCACTTTACCAAAGTTTGATCAACTTGTTTTGAGTTGGTAGAATGAAATTTGATCAGTTGTGATTGATTTTCAAGATGAATTCCTAATGAGACTCTTAGCAAGATCTAGTTTAAAGTATTGATAATTCTTACCTTTTCTTCACCACTCAGTAAAGTAGCCAGAATGGAAGAGGTTTGGATTTCATGCTGCGATCCATTTTTTAACATTACCACTGTGTGTTTGTATAGTGCTTTTACACTTTTTAAAATGCCTTACTTAACCTACAGCACTTAATCAGTCCAATCAGTCTTTTTTCCTTCAAAGGTTTGTGCTGATTATTTTGGAAGTAGTACCTATCAGGGGTGGTAATAGCAAAAAACCGAATCAGACAGTGGATATTCCAGGTTTGCTTATTTCAGTGAAACAACTTTGGTTTTTGGTAGGGTAAAGTTCAGTACTTCAAATTACCTTCTTGAAGGATAGCGGTCCTACTGATGTCTTATTTTCCTGAATTAACATCCTGTTGATGGGGCAAATATGTAAGGACACAGCATTAGCTGAATAGAGTCACTTGGTTACCATCTAATTCAAGAGTAAAGCATTCTCATACTACAGGTATTAAGAGAAACTTAGTTTGAGGAGTAGAAAGGAGGGAAAGACATGTCATAAGAGTTCCCAGCAGATAGGTTTGGGCGGAAAAAGTTTTCACTATTCCACTGATTGATTATTCCTCAAAGACTTTGCATTGAAGATGGAATTTCAGAAACTACTGGAATTACAGGAGATAGATTGTGAAAGCTCAGGCTTGGAAACATTTATAAATGGTTAACAAAGAGTCAAAACAGAACCTAAGATAATTGAGGACATAGTGAGAGAGCACCTAGCTGCGCTTGTTGAATTCACCAGGCCCAGACAGACTTCGTCCCAGGGTACAGAACTAACTCTGGAAGGTTATTCCACCAATCTCCTACCATAATCATTATCTGGGGGGTGGGGTGGGGTCAGTTATGATGGAAAGTATTTCAGGACTGGTGATGGACAGATGTCATAATTTCCAAGCACAGTGATGAACTTGATCTGGCAAAAGTTTGTGACAGTAATAGGATGGTTTCTAAAGCCTTAGAAAGGAAAACAGTGATCACGAAAGCTAATGCCTTTATTGAAAATAAGCCATGCTCATTTCCTTTTTGGATAGGGTTACCATGTAAGGAGAACACCGTAGATGCTGTCAAATCATTTGCTGAAATCCAGATTCAATAAAAGCTGCCAATTATACAGTGATGTGAAATTTGTAAAACATTCTTGCATTTGGTCCTCATAACCATCAAATGAAGTAGGTACTACAGGTATTATAATTTTTATTTTACAGATGAGGAAACAGCCCCATGACTTACTCATGGTCACACATATAGTAGGTACTGAAGGCAGTAATTAAACCTCAGGTTCTCTGATTGTGTGTGTGTATCTATATCTGTATAGAATATCTCTTATGATGTGCTCATAGGTAATATTGAGAGCTCTTGGCTGAATGATAGTGAGGTTAAGCACATTGAAAACTGGCTAAATAATTGAACCTAAAGCCTAGTCATAAATGGATTGCTGTCAGCCTGAATGGGGAAGTTGCTAGCACAGTTTTCAAATAGAGCTGACCTTCACCCAAGAATATTTTTATCGGTGATTTGGATAGATAGCATATTTAGCAAATCACAACAATTTGGGGAGGGCTAGTTAACATATGTTGGGAGGACAGAATTGGACTCCCAAAAAGATCATGATAAATTAGAATAATAAATTGTGTAATATGTGGTTTAAAAAGTGTATTGCACAAGTATAGGGTGGGGAGGAGACATGTCTTGAAAACAGATCATGTGAAAAAAGACCTAGGGATTTTAGTGGACTACTAGTGTAACAAGAGGCAAAAATATGGCATAGCCAAAAGCTCGTGCAGTCTTAGACTACATTAGTGTCCAAAACAGGGGTTGTGATAATTCCATTGTATTCTTCCCTGGTCAGGTTTTATTTGTGGTAAAATTATCTATTCCAGGTATCACATTTTAGGAAAAATAGCGATAAAGCTTAAGAGGAAATACAGTTGCCAGTTGACTAGAGAGTAACAAGAATTAGTTGAAAGAACTGGGAATGTTTTGGTTTTGTCCTCAGGTGTCTTACTGAATTTTTTATTAAAATAGCCAAATAGCAATTTGGAGCAATGGTTTCTTAGCTGCTGGCTGTGGATTTCATAGTGAAAGTCCTTTGACTGCATCTGACTTACTTTTTCTGAGTCAGTGTTCTTACTATAAAACATCCCAGTTTTTTAGAACTCTATTAGGAGAGACTCCGAATGCTTTCTTTGGTATCCCTTTCTAAAATGCTTTAAGGTTTCTTGTTTTCTGTACATCATAACAGAAATACGAAGCAATTACACTTACCTAGGATATCTGACGTGCAGCTTGCGTTAGTGCTCTATAAAACGAGAAAATGTTTCTCCCCCTTCATCTTTAACTGGGTATTTTTGTGGATGTGTGTATTGGTAGATATGGGGATTAAAAAACAAACAACCTTCCCCTGGTTTTTAGCACTATCAGAGCCATGTCTTAAGTAAACCTAAACTTGAATATAATTATTCCCCTTGCTACCGAGCAACTTAACTTCTCATCAGAGCTGGAAGTCACAGCAATCTCAGTTTATTCAAAGCCTTTTCTAAAATTGCCACTATTACTTGCAGAATAGGAACCATCAGTCAGCTAACCAGTATTAAGATCTATGTTAGGCTCTCTACTTCGACAAAGCTGAGGAAGTCCCTGTCCTCAAGGAGCTAACATTCTAGGAGAGCCCACAAAGCATGCAGATCCAGGAATACATAGAACATATAAAAACAGTTGTAAAGTACTTGGGTGGGGAAGGCAAGTAGCCGATTGGATCAGGAAAAAAAAAAAACGTTCTTATGTAGAAGATGGCCCTTGAAAGAGACTGGGGAGTCTCGGAAGCAGAGGTGAGGAACGAGGCACGGCTAATGCGGTGGCATTGAGATTGAGTGAGACATAGGAGAAACAGCAGCAGGGGCAGTTTGGCTGTACTGGAGAGTACCAGGAGGGGAGGAATATGGGAGAAGGGTGGGCCCAATGGGGAGAGCTTTAAATGCTAAACAGAAGAGTTTATATTTGAGCCTTTTGGGAAGAGGGAACCTCTGGAGCTTTTTGATTAGGAAGGTGGTTTTTTTAGGAAAGTCACTTTGTTGGCTAAAGATTTTTATGCAAAAGATATATAGTAGTTTCAACCTAGGAGGAAAGCAACTTCAAAATTATTTTGGCCTACCCTGCTCCTTTCTTCTCACCCTCCTAAAGTGCTCACTCCCGTGTTAAATTGAGTTTCTCCTCCTAGCTCTCTCAAAATCAGCTTGATATACAGCTAGCTCACTAGTGGTTGATACTACCTCTTCTGAGCTAGCCAGTCAATTGGCAGTTATCCTGCTGGGCATCATATTGTAGAAATAAAATAACATAGTTTATATAAGTTGATAGAAAGAAATTAACCCCAAGTTGTCCAGGGTGGTAGATATTCAAGCATTCTGTGACATCCTTCTGAGTCTTCTTTGGCTGTGAGTGAAAATGCAAACAATCAAGACTCTTCAAAAGAGCCTAACTACCAGACTCCACGGCAGACTTGTTCTCTTTCTTTATTATTCTGCACCTACACCTGGAAATCTGTCCTTTCCTCCCCACCTTGGACTCTTGTTTATATTCACCTTTTACTGGATTGTATCCTTTTAAAAGCACACTCCTTACCTGTTCTGTCCGTCCTGGAGGGAGGTGAGATTGGTTTTCTCTGCTGGAGCCCTTCTCGTTTCTGTAGCCCTAGTTTTGTTCTGGTGTGCCGACTCTATTCCAAGCTCTTTGATAATCTCAGAATCATATAGAAACAGCTTTTTTTGAAACCCTTTTCCCCTTGTTCCATTTTTAATAAACATCACAAAACTCCGAGGCAATGTGATTCACCCTTGCTTTTATTCTTATCGCAGAGAATCCTCTGTTCTGGCTAGCTTCTCTTGTGTATATCCACATCATTGAGAGACTGCTCTTTGGGGCCTGTGTTGGGGCAGAGTGGGATGTTTTTGGTGGAGGAGCACATTTTCCCCCTACTCCCTCATCGCATTTATGTATCATGTGTCACTGCACTGAGATTATCCTTCTCTCGCTTCTTATTCATCTTTCTGACATAAAAGCATTTAAAAAGATTTTAGGACTGGTCATCTGCTACACAGTAAACATCAAATAAAATATCCTCGATCGAATACTTCTTTGGACACCATGTCTTCCTGCATTGTGTCACTGTATAACTTTGGAAAACGTAGCTGGGAGCTGAGCTGACCTAATTCATGGTCTCCTGTTACAATTTTGATCTAGTTTTTGTGAGTCAGTGTGGTTAGAGGCCTATTTTAATGAGCTTTATGGGACAGCAAAATTCCATACTGTATTAAAACTTCATTAAGACTCAAAGACTGTTGCCTTAGTGAACAAAGAATACACTGAAATATGTGCTGGTATTTATTATTTTTTGGTTAAGTACTCTATTTTTAAAAAAAACCCAAACAAACAGGTTAGAGAGAGTGATGAACTGTGCTAAAGTCCAGATGTAGATTCTGGTCCTAGTCCTGACACTAAATAGCTAAGTGACCATGGGGGACTCATTTTAATTTTCTGGACCTCATTTTCTATACAATAAGGATTTTGGACTGGATGATCTCTGAGGTCTTGACAGCTCTAAAATCCTGATATTGTCAGTGGTCTGTATTCACTGTATGTAAGGAGTACAGAAATTATGTGGGGACCTTTGTGTAATGGAGATCGCAAGCCAATTAAGTTCAGCATTTTGATGGGAGAAAGGAAGTCAAATAAAAGCCACTATTATTGAATTTTAGAAAATGGATCTATGTCAAGTGAGGCTCTGGGGAGAAAGTGAAAGAAATGCTTGGTAAGGTAAGTAATTCACAAAATTCCTGTTGACTTAAAAAATTTCTACAGAAAGATTGAGAAAAATGTTTACCAAGTATACAGATCAATAGATGTTTATAAAGCAACTCTACCTTGCTAACCAGGAGAATAAGAAAATCATCACAAGAAAGAAAGAACAGAAAAATGAACATAGCGAGAAGAAATTAGTCATGGATAATGTTTGAGAAGGACATTTCAGGGACTCCAAGGTCATTCAGGATGTATTTAAATACTTAAAAAGCAGGAGGATTAATGGAGCATCCGCTAGGACCATTTGATGAGCAAGAAAAAGATGATGTATCTGAAAATGCAGAAGAGAGATGACTCAATGAATTCTTCCTTTTGGACTTCACTGAGGAAGCTGTTTAGGGTATTCACACTCCCAAATGTTTTTTGGAATCAGATGGGAGAGAGTTTTTGGACCAAGCACTGATAAATCTTCTAGATTGAGACAGACTTATAAATAAATATTTGATATAAACAAATCTCTAGGTCTGGATGATAACCACTCAGTGATTCTGAAGAATCTGAAAGGATCATGGGATCATAGGTTTGTGGTTTGAATGGACTTTTGCATTCTACCCCCTCTCATTTTAAAAATGAGGAAGCTTGAGTCTTGAGAGTGTAAGTGATTGGCCCCAGATCACACAGGTCTTAGGTTTCAAAGCCAGGATTGGAATTCACTTTCTTTGACTTCAAATCTGGTACTCTTTCTCTTGTATCACATTACCTTGTAAAATCATGAAAGTTTTGGTCAACGTAATAAAAATAGTAATATTATTATAGATAGTATTTTCATGGAAGTTTAAAACTTGCAAAGTGGTTTGCAGATATTTCATTTGATCCTTAACAACTTGGTGACATATGTGCCACCCATCGTTGTCCCCATTTTATAGATGAAGAAACTGAGGCCAAGAGGTTAAATAACATGCTTAGGGTCACATGGCTCAGAAGTGTCAGAGGGAGCATTTGAACTGAGATATTCATTTATTCATTCAGGAAAAATTTATTAAGCATCTACTGTGTTCCAGGAACTGTGCCAAGGGCTGGCAATACAGAAAGAGGCTGTCAAGGAGCTTATGGTCTAAAGAGGGAGACAGAATGCAAACAGATATATAAAAATCAAGCTATGTATAAGTGGTTGTCCTTCATTCTCAAAGAGGACCAAAATGACATCACCATGATAAACTCAAGTTTCACTATGTCTTACTGTGACTGATTAGACTAATACGATCTCAGAATGCTGTATCACAAGCTGGGCAGAGATAGTCTGTGTGAACATTTGGGGTGGATTCTCCAAATTTGCACATCTTATGTTTACTTTGTACTGTCTCAATTCTTCTTTGCTGATAGGGCACAGCACCCTTTCTGATGTGGGCATGCTATGCTGCATGCTCCTGTGCCAGTATCTCCTATGTCCCGCAATCAAATCCGAAGTATCTTGAGAGAGACCTCAAGAGTATCCTTCTATTGCTTCTTTTGACCACCATGTGATCACCTGCCCCATGAGAATTCTCCATGAAATAATCTTTTTTGGCAAGTGTACATTTTGCATTCAAACAGTGTGGCCAGCCAATTGGAGTTGTGCTCTCTGAAGCACAGTTTGAATGCTTGGCAGTTTAGTTTGAGTAAGGACCTCAGTGTCTGGTACCTTATCCTGCCAGGTGATCCTCAGAATCTTCCTAAGACAGTTCAAATGGAAGCAGTTCAGTTTTCTGGCATGGTGTTGGTAGACTGTCCATGTTTCACAAACATATAACAATGAGGTTAACACAAAGTTTCTGTAGACCTTCAGTTTGGTAGTCAGTCTAATACTTCTTCTCTTCCAAACTTTTCTTCAGAGCCTCCCAAACACTGAGCTAGCTCTGAGAATGCATGTATCAATCTCATTGTCAATGTGTACATCCTTGGAAAGTACACTACCAAGGTAAGTGAACTTATCCACAGCATTCAAAACTTCTCCATTTGTTATAACCGGTTCCACATATGGATGGTGTGGTGGTGGCTGATGGAGCACCTGTTTTCTTGGTGTTAATTATCAGGCCAAAACTAGCACAGACAGCAGAGAATTGATCCATTCTTTGTTGCATCTCAGCTTCAGAGGCTGCATTGAATGTATAATCCTCTGCAAACAGAATATCATGCACCAACATTCCCTCCACTTGTAGCCTTTTCAAACTGAAGAATTTACCATCAGTACCATTGCTGACTGGTGCAGTGAATAGTGTGCTAGGCCCAGAGTCAGAAAGACATCAAAGAGTTCAAATTCAGCCTCAGACACTTACTAGCAATGTGACCCTGGACAAGTCACTTAACTCTGTTTGCCTCAGTTTATGTTTAAGTAGGAAATAATTAACAGAGGGGCTACAATTAAGAGAAGTTAGAGAAGACTTCCTGTAGAGAATATAGGTAGGATGTTCATTGGGACTTAGAGGAAGCCAGGAAGTTAGAATTGAGAAGGGAAAGTTCAGGTGACATTTGGGAAGTTGAAAAGAGTTGTAAATAAAATAAAAAATTAAAAAATAAAATTAAAAAAGAGTTGTAAATGGAGTCACTGGATCCCAAACTATCGAAGCCATACTGCCTTCTCCATCCATAGCTGCCTTCTCAGGGCATCGTGCCTGATTCAGATTCATTAGGGCCATAATATGCACTGGATAGCTTTGAGATTAGCTTCTCTGGACCCATGACACTTGTTGTATTTAGACCAGGATAGGGAACCTTCAGCCTCGAGACGACATATGGCCTCCTTGGTCCTTGGGTACAATCTTTTGACTGAGTCCAAGTTTTACAGAACAAATCCTTTTATTAAGAGGATTTGTTCTGTGAAGTTTGGGTTCACTCAAAGGGCCACATTTGCGGACCTGGAGGGCCACATGTGGCTGACCTTAAGGCTGCAGTTTCTCATCCATGATGGAGAGCCTCAGTCAAATGCTTCCTGAGTAAGAAGGTAAACCTGGTAATGATTATTCTGAAATAAAAAATATTAGGCATATTTATTGTCTCAACTGTATGTGGTATTTCAGGGTGAAGATGAGTTTTTTTAAGGGCACAGTAGTAAATAAAATAATTATCTATTACAGGTGGATAAAGCTGTCTCATAGTTGATGTTTCTGTTATATTAAGAATATTTTCATTAAGAAATAAGCACCATGCTGAGCTTCTTTCTTCTCCATGAAAATAACGTTTGCAGAGATTTTTTACCAGGGATTAATTGTTCAGGGTGTTTTTCCCTCAAATTACATAATCATGCCATTTCCCAAATACACATTAAAGAACAGTGCCCAGTTCTTCCACCCCTGATGCCAGCTTATGTCATTCTAGGAGAATAGACTATCCCATTACAGGCTTTACTTCTCAGCTGATAAAGACATTAAGGGAATCTAGTATGACAGGGCTCTTCTTTTGTGGGAGTGTAAGGTATCTGGACTTTGCTTTTATGCCCTATTTTAAACTCAGATGTTCAGATTCCTAGCTCACTGAAAAGGAGCTGACACTCTGGTTGAATTTTTTTAAAAATGTTTTAGTTAGCCCGCAAGTGGGAGCAGGCCAACTCTTGCTGTTGCTTGTGGACGATACATGATCCCAGGTTGATGGAGCACTTTGTTTAGTCAGCAGAATACTAGTCAGAACTGCTTTGTTTCTGAGAGACCTTTGGTCTAGGGGATTCCTGGAGTCAAATTAACTTGTTTCATTTCCATGAGGTGTTTGCTCCACATGCTTCATGGATGAAAGGGATTGAGACCTCCTCATTAGTTATACGATGAACTGATTGTTAAACCTGTGCTGTGGGTTCCTGCAGTGTTTCCTGAGACCCAAGATCCATTAGTGAGGAAGTTCTCTTTCTTTTAAATGTTGTTTCTTTTTTTGGAATTTCACAGATTTGGGTTTCTTGTCTACTTGCTTACCCCTGTCCTTTGAGTAACTTAAGAATAAATGCTTTTCTGCCTGTCTATTCAAGTGTGTTGGGTTTTTTCTGGTTCTTTCAAAATTCTCATCTGTTTCTAGATGATTTGATCTCAATGGGTGGGACCTTAAAAATTATCTAGACCAGTGGTTCTCAAACTTTTTATTCCAGAATCCCTTATCCTCTTAAAAGCTATTGAGGTCTCCAAAGACCTTTTCTCTTTACATATTTATTTATATTTACCATATTAAAAATTAAAACTGGTATATTTTAAAGTAATTTTGTATTCATTTATTTTAAAATAGTAATATAACCATTACATGTTAACATAAATAACATTTATGAAAAATAACTATATTTTTTTAAAAAAATCAATGAGAAAAGTGGCACTGTTTTGCATACTTTTCCAAGTTTTTTTAGTGACTGGATTAATAGAATACAGCTGGATTCTGAAATCTGAGTTGGATTTATTACTTTGTTGATTATTTAGACTTGAGAGAGTGATGGTGAAAATGTTAATGATACAGTTAAAGCTGTGTCATGTGTCCTCCTTTTTTCTGGAGAACTAGTTGATAAACTTTTACTAGTGCGCCTCCTGTGCCAAGTCTACCACGACTCATGTCACAGTCTAGCTGATGTTGGAGGAGATCAGTTTTGTCAGATGTATTCTCTCGTTCTGATCCACCTCAGTTCTTGCTCTCCCAGGACCTCATCCAGGTCCTCTCCCTTCCTGTTTAGTTTTAAGTAAGCTTTCATTTGGCTTAGTTCCCTTCATTTCGTAGGTTTTCAGTCTTATACTTCGGAAACACAATGCGTGGACATCCTTGGCTCCCCTCTACAATCCTGAGTCTCCCTTCTCTAACACAACACAGTGCTGAGGGAAAAGCATTAGACATACTCCCTTTGTCACTATCTCTGAGCAGCATCTCCTTTGAAGTTGATTACTTTCAGCTCTATCACACTGTCTGTCTTGTTCAGTAGAATGGGCATCTTACAGCCCCCAGATCATTTTGCCTGAATGTCTGGGAATTTTACACTTGTGGAGTCTGGCCACCCCAACCCTTAGGGATTTCAGTATACGCATTGATGTCCCCTCAAACCCCTTGAGCTAGTAAATTTTCATCTTACAGAAACTATATACCTTCATTACATGTTAGCCTCATCCAGGAATGAACATTCCTCAATTTCTGTATCATTTGTAATTGTCATGTCCAGAATTCTGAAATTCCTCTCTCTAACCATGGCCTGTCTCTCCTTACTCCTCTTCTCTCCTTACTGAGATCTCTAGTCCAATTTGCCTTTTCCTTTCCTTCTAATCACAGAACCACAGAATGTGAGAACTGGAAGGGACCTCATTGGTCATCCAGCCCAATTCATACATAAAAGGAGTCTTCCCTATCATATTCCCAGCAAGTGTGCAGCAAATGCTTGATGGAGGAAGAACACACACTGTTCCTTAAGGAGAGTTATCCTCTTTTGGACAGCTGTAATTGTTAGAAAGTTTTCCCTGATATCAGGCCCAAATTAGCTTCTTTACAACTTCCACAGATTGTTCCTGGTTCTATCCCACGGCCTAAAGAGAACACTTCTAATCCCTGTTCCATAGAACAGCCTTTCAGATACCTGAAGACACTTATCATGTCTGAGTCTTTTCTTTTCCAGGATAAACATTCCCAGTTTTTTCAACCAATCTTCCTATCTCATCAACACAAAGCTTTTCATCAGTTTGGTCGTCTTCCTGTGGATACTCTGCAGCTTTCATTATAATTGTGTTATATAATCTCAACTGGTCCTTCCCTCTAATAACCCTTTTTTTTCTTCTTTTGATTGACTCTCTTTCGAGTGTTTTCTATTTCTCAGAGCTCCTATACCATCCCTTGTCCTCTTCAGCAAAGAACTTTGCTTCTTACTTGACTGAGAAAATAGTGGCTATATGTCACTACTTTCTTCCTCTGTGTTCTCCACTTCAGAACTACTTTTCATCATTGTCCATTCTCTCCTCCTTTGAAAAGGAGGGAGCCCTTCCCCTTGACAAGTTTAGTTCCTCTGGCTGTGCTATCCCTTTCCTTCTTCTTGTCTCTTCTCTGAGTTTGCTTCTTTAATCATCCCATCTCTTTTTTCCTTCAGTCTATTCTTATACATTCAGTTCTCAGTTGCCTAACAAACCTGGAAGATCTTCCCATTCTGAAACAAACCTTCCCTTGACCCTCAAGCTTTCCTCCCTTTCTCAGGCATAGTCCTCTCTATTTGTTGCCTCCATTTCCTCATCTCCTGTTCACTTCTCATCCCAAACAATCAGCTTCTGATTAGACCACTCAGTTAAAAACTCTCTTTATAAATTGTCAGTGCTCTCCTAACTGTAAAATCTAGTAGATTTTTTTTCAGTCCTCATTCTGCTTGATATCATTGTCAACTTAGGCCAGCAGCAGTAGCACGGTGCTCCCCAGTCACTCTCCTTCTTTTGCTTCCTTGGCACTATTCTCTCTTGGTTTTCCTTATACCATTTGTGACTCCTCCATCTGGAATATCTTTCGCTGGATTATCGCCTTTCTCCCACCTACTATTGTGGGCAATTCTCCAAGACACTGTTCTAGGCCAGTTCACTTTATATTCTCTCCCTTGGTTATCTCATCAATTCCTGCAGCTTCTTCTTTGTGCAGGTGACTCCAAGATCTGTAAATCCAGCCCCAATTTCTCTCCTAAATTCCAGTCTTGCATTACCAATTCCCTGCAGGACATCTCCACTTAGGTATTCTATAGCCAACTCAAACTCAGCATATTCAAAAGGAACTGATGATCTTTCTTCCCAAACCCATTCCTAATCCTCACTTTTTTATGTTGAGGGCATTACTTTCACTCAGATTACAGTCTTGGAGTCATTCTCCACTCTCTCTCCTCTTTCTGCCTTTCATATTCACTAACTTGCCAAGGCTTATCAGTTCTTCTTCCACATTTCTTGCTTGCTTTTCCTTGTTTTTACTCAGACAGCCTCCATACAAGTTCACCTATTACCTGAACTATTTTTGCAGCTACCTAGTTGGTCTCTCAGCTTCTCAGTCATCGTCTATATAAGCTATCAAACTGGTATTTCTAAAACACGTATTTGACTGTTTTGAAACATCTTTGGTGGCTCCCTATTGCCTTTAAGATAAAATCCAAATCTTCAACTCTCATTTAAAGCCCTCTGGTCTACCTCTTACATACCTATTAGTCCCATTCACGTTCTTCATTCCAGTCAAACTGGCCTGCTAAATACCCTGGTAGGGGATATGTCTGTCTTCTGGCTCCATATCTGTCTTTTATCATCCCTAGTGTGAGCCTTTCTTGATTTTCTCAATTGTTAATGCAATCTCTCTCTTTTATGGATTTATTTGTGATATTTCCTTATGTAAATGTGCATGTTTTATCTCCCAAGAAAAAGGTAAACTTCTTGGGCATAGGACTGGCATTCTTATTTTTGTATCTATCTGTCTACATATATATGTGTGTGTTGATGTGTATATTTGTATATATGGACACGTGTACGTACATGTATGTTTATATGCGTTCTTGAGAGTAAGTGCTTAATAGATGTTTATTGAATTCTGCTGAATTGAATTGGGATATAGGATTAAATTTTCTCTAAGGATTCTTTGACCATAAAATTCTTTGAATCTATTCTCTTATTTATGTCCTACTATTCTCTACAAAATGTCATGCAAAGCTTTTGTAGATTAAATTGCTATAGATCAATCATTAGAATAAATTTGAGAGGCCACAGTGTTTAAAAGGGACTATAAGTAGTTGAAAGAGTCCCAGATTTGAAGTCAGAGCTGTATCTCTTGCTTATAATCTCTGTGCCCTGTGACAAGTCATTTAAATTCACTGAACCTTAGTTTTCTCATCTGTGGGAGGGGTTGAAGTAAATGTTCTCTAAGGTCCTTTCCACCTGAAAATCCTTTGAGCCTTCTGTCATTGTAAAAAACAGAGCCAAACTGGGAAGAGGAAAATGAAGGCTTACATTTGGAGGCAAATCATCATTGGAAACCAAGAGCAAAGATTATAGTGGTCTTGGATTGGGGATATGAGGAATCAGGGTTTGATTAAGAAGGAGCTGTCTCCAACATTAGGAACAGAGAAGAGAGAATCCTTGGGTAAGGTTCCTTGCTTAGCAACAGAGTCTTTTAGAATTAGTGAGCCCTCTTAATAATGTAAACTGCAATAATACTTTGCTCTCAAACTAGTAAGGTAGCCTTTTGTTGTTTTTCTGGGCAGAGTTCCCAATGTCTTTCCAGTTTCAGGAAATTCTGCTTTGAAGTTTTATTTTCATGTTGGCTTTTAATAACTCCCTAGGAAAGTGCACCAACTGCCAGTTGACTCTGCTGACAAATATAGGAACACAAGGGCCTATTGTAAACCTAGTGATAATATGCAAAACTGGTTAAATGCTTAGTAGTGCATTAGGATTTAAAGAAAATTATTTTGCTGGACCGTTCTCTGAACCTCTCTTATTAAATTTCCTCCATCACTGCTCCTCCACACATAGATGCTTCTCTGGGATTGGCACTGCAGGGCTCTCATCGCTGAGTGACATCTGCAGGGAGAATGACATATTTGTGGAGCAATAGTGTGATGTGCTTAATAGTGCAGGGACTGATCTGTCCAACTGACTAATAATAATGAAATGTGCCCTAAGCAGTGTTTTGACACAGACTCTTATGGGAGAGAATTATTTTTCCCCTAGATAATAAGGCTATAAACTGTCAGAGGAAGCAAGCACAAAATTGACTTGTCTAAAACAGAACTTCAAATTCTAATTTACTTGGTCCTTTTTTTTTCTCATGGATTTATGAAGACTTAGATAGCTTTGCTCTGAAAAATGGAGTTGTTAGTTTTGGGTTTTTTTATTACTAATAATATCAATGTACAGAGAGCCTAAACAATTTTTTTAAAAGTGTTATATTCAACTAACCTTCCTTTGTGCTTTTTTGGTAAGTTCTCCCTTCTGTTACTTTTCTGCCATATTGTTTACTTTGTTTTCTTGAACCTGCATAGTACGTGTAACTCAGAAACAGTATTTTTTCTCAGATGGCTAGCACTGAGCTCAAGTTAGTCGGATTAACAGTTGCCACTGCAGCAGATACTTGGCCTTCCAACTACATTCTCCTTTGTCATGAAAGTAAAGTCAGATTTTTTTTATTTCTTTACCAGGTGAACTAATTTTTTAAGTAAGAAGGCAAAGAGTTACAAAAAAGTTTAGAATAGTGAATATGCCATTGTCTGTGGAGCCATGTGGAGGAGGATCAGACAAGAAGACAGAATGGTAGAATAATGAAAGTGATGTTCTAAGATTAGTCTATGTGTTTTATTATAGAGGGAGGGAGAGACAAGATGTAAATCATTGTAATATAGTGGAGGGACCACCAGTCCTAGAAATTCACCAAACATTTTTAAAATGATGGTTTCTATGGTTCCTTAAAATAAACTTTTATCACGAGTTAGCATGGTTCATCCAAACATGAGGTAATATACACACATACATATACATGCACACATATACATACATAGGTACACATACACACACTTATACACATGCACACACACACATATTCCCTACTACTGAGAAAGATCTCATAAGTTACAAATATCCTCTTTTTATGTAGGGTTATAAACAGCTCAACTTTTAATAAATCTCATAGTTTCTCTTTCCTATTTATCTTTTCATGTTTCTCTTGATTCTTGAATTTGAAAGTCATATTTTCTATTCAGCTCTGGTCTTTTCAACAAGAATGCTTGGAAGTCCTCTATTTCATTGAAATTCCACTTTTTCCCCTTAAGTATTATACTCAGTTTTTCTGGGTAGGTGATTGTTGGTTTTAATCCCAGCTCCTTTGACCTCTGGAGTATCATATTCCAAGCCCTCAGATCCCTTAGTGTAGAAGCTG
Source organism: Bettongia penicillata ogilbyi (assembly GCA_023548195.1). NCBI lineage: Eukaryota > Metazoa > Chordata > Mammalia > Diprotodontia > Potoroidae > Bettongia > Bettongia penicillata. The sequence goes on from JAJHZJ010000336.1 coordinate 8,414,034, forward strand.
CTAAATCTCGTGTTATCCTGATTGTGTTTCCACAATACTTGAATTTTTTCTTTCTGGCTGCTTGAAGTATTTGCTTCTTGACCTGGGAATTCTGGAATTTGACTACAATATTCCTAAGAGTTTTCTTTTTGGGCTCTCTTTCAGGAGGTGATCAGTGGATTCTTTCTATTTCTATTTTATCTTCTTATTCTGGAGTATCAGAGCAGTTTTCCTTAATAATTTCTTGAAAGACAATGCTTAAGCTCTTTTTTTGATCATGGCTTTCAAGTAGTCCAATAATTTTAAAATTATCTCTCCTGGATCCATTTTCCAGGTCAGTTGTTTTTTCCAGTGAGATACTTTACGTTGTCTTCTATTTTTTCATTATTTTGGTTTTGTTTTATAATTTCTTAATTTCTCATAAAGTCATTATCTTCCATTTGCTCCATTCTAATCTTTAAGGAATTATTTTCTTCAGTGAGCTTTTGGACCTCCTTTTAAGGCATTCTTTTCCTCATTCACTTTTTGGACCTCTTTTGCCATTTGGGTTAATCTCATTTTAAAGGTGTTAATATCTTCAGCATGTTTGAGTCTCTTTTAGTAAACTGTTGATCCATTTTTCATGATTTTCTTGCACCACTCTCATTTCTCTTCCCAGTTTTTCCTTTCCTGTTTCCATGCCTTTGCATAGGTGACCCCCATGTCTGGAATGCATTCCTACCCTATCTTTCCCTCTTAGCATTCTGAGCTCCCTTCAAGGCTCTTCTCAGTTGTTACCTATACAAGGCCATTCCTGATCCCTCCCCAGTTTTTAGTGCTCTATTGCTCTTAATCTTTCTTTGTAATATACTTTGTAACTCATGGAATGGATTCTCCATTAGAGCAGGGATGTTGTCTTTATCTTTTATCTGCAGTACCCAAGACAGTGTGTTGAATTCACTACAGTGGTTCCACAGTCAAGTGGTTAACTTGAAGTCTTTGAGAACAGATTATAAATGTGAGTGATTGGTCTCGTTGATATAGTCCAGGTTCTATTCACCTTATCTTGATCCTTTTCTTCATGATGCTGTTACCTAACTCTTTTGATGTTGAGAAAATTAGATTATTGGAGATACCACAGGATATGTACCTGATGGCATTTTTTTTAATTGCCTTCATCTTATAGGATTTATCCCTGTAACTCACCCTGACTATTTTTATAACCAGAAAGACCTTAGAGGTCATATAATTCAATATTGTCTTACCCCAGTACTACCCCTGCCTCCAATACAATCTCAGTTTCTGTCTGTTTGTCATTATCTGAGGAACCAGGACTTGAAACCTCAGTCATGTTTGCCTTCTCCTCCTCCTTTTTCTCCTGAATCATATCTTATAGGAATGTTGTGGAAATCACATTAAACAATATATATTAGCACATTGTTTATATTTGGCAGTATATGTGTTGCAATAAGCAAATGAAACAATGCATGTCCGACACTTTAAACTTTAATGTGGTAGTTAAATGTCAGCTGTTATTATCTAACGAGTCACCAAATCTTCTTACTTACAATTCCAGAACTTCTTCCATCTGCCCTCTCCCTTTTATCCAACTGTTACCATTCTAATTCAGGTTATTACCTCTCACCAGAACCATTTATTAGCTTCCTGAATGATACCCTACCCTGGTTTCTTTTTTGCTCCAATCTATTGTACCTACTCCTTCCATGCTCTTCCGCTACCTATGTTGCTAATTCGGCGACTTCTTATTATTAATAAAATCCAGGCTTTCTAACCAGACTTTTTAGCATCTCCTAAAGGTGATAGTCCAGCCATATCTTTCCCTTCTTTCTTTTATTCCAGCCAGATTGAACTTCATGCTATTCTTTTTATCTGGAATGCTGTTTGCTTAAGTCTAAATCAATCAGATTCTGCCCATCTTTCAAGTGCTCGATTAGACATAAAGCTGCTGCCTTATACCTTTCTTACTCCATGCAGTCTTTCTCTTCTCTTTCTCCTCTGTGAATTCCTAACAATTTATTTGTATGTCTTCATTAACTCTTCTGTTCTCTTTTCCGTTGTTGTCATTTGGGAGCTTGTTTTGAAAATCTACTAGAGTCTAAGATCCGAGGAAACAGAAATATGTATTATTCATCTTTGCACATCTCCCCGCACCTTGCACAATACTCTGTGAATAAATAGTCAGCACTTAATACATCACCGTTGACTGAATTAGGGCATATTCCAATTGTAATAGATAATTTCTGGATCATTTTTTTAAAAAATTTTTTCAGTGGAATTATTTTGTTTGTTTTAAGTATTCAGCAGTCATTTCCATATATCTTAGATTTTTTTCCACTCCTTCCCCCTCATTCCCATTCCCTCCCTGAGATGGCGTACAGTCTTATATACACGTACATCTATTAAATGCATGTTGCATAGAAGAATTAAAATGAATGGGAAAAACCATAAAACGAAACAAAACATAATACAAAAGAAAATGGTCTGTTTTTATCTGTGATCCAATTCTATAGTTCTTTCTCTGGATTTGGAAGGTGTTTTGCCTCAAGAGTCCACTGGAAATTTTTTAAGTCCATGCATTTCAATGAAGTACTAAATCTACCAGAAAAATTCCTCACACACTGTGGTTGTTGCTGTGTACAAAGTTCTCCTGGTTCTGCTCCTTTCACTCAGCATCAGTTCATATAAGTCTTTCCAGGCTTCTCTGAAGTCCTCTTGTTTATCGTTTCTCATAACACAATAGTATTCCATTACATTCATATATCACAACTTGTTCAGCCATTCCCCAATTGATGGGCATCCCCTTGATTTCCAGTTTTTGGCCACCACAAAGAGAGCTGCTATAAATATTTTTGTACATGTGGGGCTCTTTCCCATTTCTATGATCTCTTTGGGACAGAGTCTCAGAAGCAATATTGCTGGATCAAAGGGTATGCACATTTTTGTAGCCCTTTGGGTATAATTCCAAATTGCTCTCCGGAATGCTTGGATCAACTCACAGCTCCACCAACAATGAATTAGTATTACAACTCTCCCACATCTTCTCCAATATATATCATCTTCCTGTTTTGTCTGGGTCGTGCTTTTTAGAGATGTAATGGATAACTAGCATACTGTCCTTTGTAATGTTTGATGATTAATAATCCAAGGAGTATGCTTTAAATTCATGTCTGGGGGAATTCAGATGCACAATACAGGTGAGCTGAAGTCCTGCTGGGTTCCTAAAGGTTAGCTTGATCATCCAGCACAAGAAGGAATATGCTGGGAAATTTGGATCCTTTAAAGATCATCTGGTCTAGGGGTGGAGAACCCACCACAGGTTCCCCACCCCTGAATTCTAGTCCAAGCCTGTCTCATTTTAGAGAATAAGAAGGGAGGGCTCTGATATGTTAAGTGGCATTTGAAATTTTGGAATGTCATAAAATTGAAAAGAATCACAGCAATTCTCTAGTATGGCCCAGTTTCCCCAATTTTGTATTAAAGTATATTTTACTAAAGGTTTTATTTTATTAAGTCTCTAGACTTCCTATTTTGACAATCAATTTTCTAGACAATTAGATTGTCAAATCTAATAAGACAGAGTCTAACAGATGTATAGTTTAAATGAATAACTTACAAATTTACAACCCAAAGACTTCATTGATTTTATTACCAGTTTTTAATCAACATCTGGCAAAAAAAACAGAGGTAGTTTTTAATTTTATATGTGTATGAATGTATACAGGTGTATTTATCTACTTTAATCATTCTTGACATAAAAATCCAAGGAATTGATTAGTCATTTAACAAACTAATGCATGGTGATATTCCTTTAAGTAGCAAACTCTACTAATGTATTGGAAATAAATAGTATTTGATTTTTAAAAATTCATTTCATACATAACATTTTAAGAACCCATCTGTTATTAAAAGTAAGGTGCACCTGAATGTACCACAATGTTGATTTCCTAAGTCCTTAAATGTATTTCAAGGAAGTGTGATTTCTGTATTGTGGAGTTTCCCTCCACTATTGTAGATTGCAAACTCTTTGTGGTTGAGTAAATGATCTTGAGTTACTTTGCCAAAGAATTCATTACTGTGTAGCCACACTGGTATTGAACTTCTCCAAATTTACTTAGGCTGATTCTCATATGACTGATACACAATCTGTCACTGGGTATGTGAAAAGGCTTTCCAGCTTGTTAAAAACTGAATCTAAAACTATGAAGGATCTTAGAAATCACCTGCAAATCCTCTCAGTTCTTTCCCAAGCTGCCATGCCTGCACTGGCTACACTCTCCTTCTGTCTTTACCCCTTGGGAAACCAGTTCAACTCTCCTCTTTCCTATTCTCTTGAGTCTTTTGCCTCTTACTGATCTTGTTCATCCAAGGACCAGCCTTAGATTACTTCCACCTTCCTTTGCCTTCTCTTCTATTCAGCTGATTCTAAGTGAAGCTGGAGAAAGTCGTGAAACTGTGCTGCGTCTGCTGCCAATTTATGTTACATAATCTCAAATGGGTCCTCATTTCTGAAAGGCAGTCCTTTTACACTTTACTAATTGATTCACTATCCCACTCAGACTGCTGAGTTTTCCAAACCTTTCTATCCCTCCTCGATCTTCCACAGTTCTTCCTCCCCCCAACCTTAGCTGCAAACCTTTGCTTCATATTTCATATAAAAAATTTGAAGCATTTACCAAGAGCTCCCTCTTTTCCCCTCCTTTTTTTCCCCATCACTGAGACACCTTCTGCCAGGTTCTTTTACTCCTGTTTCACATGAAGAGGTGGTCCTCCTCTTTTCCAAGACAAACCCCTCTACATGGACATATTCTCCAGGTCCATCCCATCTTCTCCAGCGTGTTGCCTCCTCTATCATCTCCACCCTCTCCCTGTCAACTGGCTGCTTCTCTATTGCCTTAAAAACACATCCATATCTTCCTCAAACCAACCTTACTCCTCCTCCTCTTCCTTTTCCTCCTCCCTCTTCCTTCATCCTCCTTTCTCTTTTCTCCATTCTTCTTCCTTTACTCTTTTTTCATGCACCTCTTCTTCCCTCTTCTTCATCCTCATAATAGTAATAATACTTATTTATTATCTCATTGCTAAAGTGGTCATGGCACCTCAAAGTTGAAAGGCACTTCAGGTTGTCAAGTTCAATTTGTACCTGATTAAGACTCATTCTACAACATCCCGTACCCATTAAGTAGTCATCCAGCCTTTCCTTGAAGACTTCATTTGAAGGAGGGACCTATCACCTCCAAAACAGCCTGTACTTCTTTTTGGACAATTTTAATTGATAGCAAGCTTTTAATTATGTAAATACTAAATTTGATTCTTCACCTTTCACCCTTTACTCCTATTTCTCTCCTTTGGTGTCAGTTACCACATACTCTGCTAAATTTACTCCTTAGGAGGATAAACAATCTCAGTTCCCTCAACTCATTCCATTATGGACTGATATTGGGATCTGTTTGTTATTCTGTGAATACTCTTGGGATCATTAATGTCCTTTAAAAAGTGATGGCCAGAAGTGAACACAATACCTCAGTTTTTTGAATACAACATTCCCAAACCCTGGATCTTAAGCCTTTTTTTAATGCAGCCTAGGATCACTTTCACTCTGAAGGCATCCCCTGATATTAGTTAAAACAAAGTCTCTTTCATAGAAACTCAGAAGGACCTTCTCCTCACTTGAAATGCTAATAGATCTGTAGCTCTCATAAGGGTCCATACCTTCTTTTGAGCTGTTTCTTACTACTCAAAGCTAACCTAGTGATACTTCATCTTCTGACACCTATGCTGACATAACCTTTCTGCAGTAGAAATTCATAAAACACTAAGACTTGCTACCTTATAAAAACTCTTGTGATTCTTAGATTTGTGCTTTTGGCACAGTTTATCCATCTGTAAAAGTTCACAGAATACAAAGTTGTAGGTGTTTGTTTTGTTTTGTTTTGTTTGTTTACAACCAAATATGCTTTTGAAAACAATTAGAAGCATAAAAATGCTAATATCTGACATTTATAATCATTTATATTTATGTTGCTCATTTATATCAATTATATCGGTGAATTCTCACAGCACAAGGAAAGGCAAGTGGTATTATCTCTATTGAACTGACAAAAAACTGGTAGAGAGCGGTGAAATAACCTGCCCACCAAGTTCCCTGTGACTGGTAGTGTAAGAAGTAGAAGTTAGAACACTGTGGGCATAACCAACTCTGTCCATTGGTGTCATTGCTTTTCCTGGTAATCTCCCCCATGTCCTTGTGTGCTCCTGCCAAGTTTGGGTACTCCATAAATACTTATTAAATTAATGAAGTAAATATAAAACTTTGCCTCTTGTTTGTCAGCCCAACCCTCATAGAGTCAAAATCGCTTTGGTATTGTTTGGTTCCTTAAGCCCAGGGAGAATCTCACCCTCCTGCAGATCCACATGAATAGGGGTCAAATAGAATAGCCAAACTGAAAGAAAAAGAAATGTATGAATTCTCCCAAAAATACTTTGGCTGTATCTAGCAGTTTAACTTAACCTAGTGGCAGACTGGGCTTATATATCCTCTTCAGTCCTGCTGGGGGGACACTGCCAGTCAGCAACATTATGCAGCATTGCGAAGAACCAATGGGATCTAGTTACTGGAAAATTGGTCTGAAAGTTCTTAGTAGCTTTCTCAGGGTGCAAGAGCTTTGTTTGTGTAAGAGTTTTATGTGTTCAGCCTTAACTACATGTTGAGTCAGGTTTGTTATTCAATCTGAAAAATGAGGGTAGTTCATTTATTGGGTGTCTATAATGTGTAAGTCCCTGGTCTCAAGGGTGGTCTTATAATCTAGGCAATGAAGTGAAGCCATGTAGGCAAGTAATTATTATTTATTCATCACTAGGTAAGGTGACAAATAATTGTGATTCCTTGCTTTCAAGTCTTCTTCTGGGCTAGAGAGGAGATATGTTGCTGGAGGTCATAATTACATAATCAAGTAATTTGTTAACCTGTACTCTGATTTTATTCACCTAGTAACTACTCTCAGGAGAAAGATAAACCTGCAAATTCTTGAGCATTGTCTTTTGAATTTTCATGTTCAGGGAGCAAAGGCAGGTGTTGATTTTTTGGAAACATATTCACAGATTCATAGGCTATTTATTAAAGCCAGAAAGGGACCTAAGAAATCTGGGCCAACCCTCCTCATGTTATAGTTACAGAAACCAATCTAAAAAGGTGAAGTGATGTGTCATATATCCTGTCTCCTCATTCCTAATCCAGTTTTACTTACTTTTCTGGGAAAAAAAGAGGCAACTACTACCAAAACAAAAAGAGTGTCTCTTAGGCTTTTTATTTTACTTTAAAGAGGTATTTAAAACAAAAAGACCCAATACAGGTGGTGCAGGTCATTACAACCTAGCCAGCATGAAAATAGCATCTGTCAAATGAATAATTAGACTATTTGTTTGAGGACAGAAGTGTCAAGATTTCTGATTTTAGAATTTGACATATTGACATGCATATTTTGGGAGAGGCTGCAGAGGTGTGGAAGGGAATTTAAATACTGAAATTAGTGTATTTTCTTTTCCCACTACTCAAAGCTAGCACATTTCGTCTTTGTAATTTGATGGGCCTTCGCATTAGGCAGTGATAACAAAGCTTCTGTTTATTAGATGCGTTTGAAGGTTTCCGTTCGGTTCCACTAGAGTTTGTCTTATTTTGCTCTAACATGACTTCTTTTGATTATGCTTGGTCTTTCTCTTTGTGTTTTGTGGAAGCCTCCGAGTCTGTTTTCTCATTTATAAACTGAAGAGACTTGATGATCTCTGAAATCTTTTTCAGCTCCAAAAATTTTCTGACTGATTCTATGACAAAGTTTTATCTATTATTGGTATTGATGGCCTGTATGAAGCTGATTAAATTTTTTTTCTCGCAGAGATTAACAGATAGCTATATGTTGCCTACTTGGATTGTGGGTAAGTGGTTCCTGCCACCTTAATTACCCCTTTTCACTTTGATAAAAAGTGAACTCAGTCTGTTGGTTGCTGTCTTCGTTATACTGTAACTTTAAAGTGACTTTAAAGTTCCTTTGTTGCTTAGAAAGCAATGTTTAAAGGAAACTTTTATGTTGGCTATATCAATAAATGTACCAGTAAACTCTTAGCACTTTCGCATTAGCGTAAAATTTCAACTTGTTGTTCTAATGTAAACTGTAATTAATACTTCACTTTAAGTGTCTTCTAATTGGAAATAAAATGTTTAATCAGAAATGTTTTCATTGATTATGCAATAATGATGCAGCTAAGTGACTGACACTGGATGGGGTTCTGTGCCTTAGCACAGTGCATGCCACATAGTAGAAACTTAATAAAAGTGTATTGATTGGAGTCTAGAACATCTGAATTCAAATCCAGCTTCTGACACTTACTGGCTGTATGACCCTGAGCAAGTCACGTAACCTCTTAGTTTCCTCAGTTGTAAAATAAGGATAATAATAGCTGCTGCCTGGCTGGGTGGTTGTGAAGGTCATTGAGATAATATTGCAAGGCTTTTAGCCTAGTTCCTGGCCAGATACTAGATTAAATGCTTAGTCACCTCCTTTCCCCTGATTACATTGATCTGTGGGGTGGCAAATTAAATTTTCGTGATTTATTCTTAGTCTATGTTAATAGAGTTACTCCGAAAATTCCTTCAGAGTTTGGAAAACTGTAAAGAACTGGGAGGAATTTGGGTTCTGGATTAAATTGAAATGCTGATGTTTATATTATTATAATTGTTAAAACAATAAAAATAGTCACATGATTCAGTGGTTAACAGTACAGTGTTTTATCTTTGCTGTTTTATAGTCCATTTTCTTTCATTCACTCACAGGTTCAACAAAGTATCTGAAGAGTGCCATCAGAATTCTTTGAGAATTCTGAAAAAGGAGAATTTTTTTTTCTTTTTCTAGATTCTCTTATGCTGTTGAACTTGAAATTACAAGAAGAGTGAGTCAAAAGTCATCTGTCCAGGTCCATTTTAGGTAGTATTTGCTCCATGAAGCTTTTCTGACAGTGCTGATCCTTAACTGTTCCCAGCTCTGTTTCATTCTCCCTTACTCTCCACTTCCATTACCTATCTTTGTATCCCCAGCAGCCTTGTGCATAGGAGCACTTCATTAATGATTTTTTAAAGTTAATTTGGATCTTAACATTTAGCTGAATTCTTGATTACCCTAAGAACCTTTTTGCAAAGCAATACAATGTGATAAAAGAAATGTTCTCTCAATAGATGAGGAATGGATATACTAAAAAGTCTTTTAAAAAAATCCACAGGCACAGTAGATTCCTCTAAATTGTGTCAAACTAATAGGATGTCAGATTCTTAATTCTTCAACCACCTTTGTATGGGAAAGTGCACCATTAGAAGACTGAGAATTTTTAAATAGAGACCATGCTAAAGGATATAGAGGTGAAGACCAGGAGATGTGCAATGGTTTGGTGTGTTTTTCCCTTTCTTTAGTTTTACTGATATAAAGGAGAGGGTGTCAAAGTTTAGGCCTTCAAAACTTCCCCAGTGTGGAAGGAGGGAGATGTCTCTCAAATAAACAGAAATACAATGCAACACAAATAGTGTTGGTTTGTGGTTTTCTAAGTCAATATTCTGCCTCCAGGGGTCTGTTTCTATTTGATTTTGACACCACCACTGTAGAGGTGTTCAGTATCCTTTCTAATGTGAGTAACACTTAGTTTTTACTCTTCCTAGTCATGAGGGCTTCATTATACTATCCAGAGGTACTGTACTGTGCCTTTTGAGAGATAACTGTGTGTAGAGGTGGATCTATCTGAGAGCAGGTGTACATGGTTCATTGTTAACAGTGTCCATTCAATGCCCTGTTACCTACCATTCAAAGCTCAATACATTTTAAGGACAGAGTGTGCAATTTTACTTTTAGTCAGAATCAGAAGACCTGAGGTCACTGGACCATAAATCTAGGGCAGGAAAGGTCCTCAAAGGTCTAGTCCTGGATGCAACACTCAGTAATAGTGGCACCTCTGGCATGCCACCCTTGTCTGACCTCGGTTTCCTTATGTCGAATGTGAGAACATTGGATTAGATGACTTCTGAGGCCCTTTACAGCCTTGAAGTGTGTGCAAACTTGTGATTTCTATGAATGTTTTCATACTGAAACTCTAGTGAGACTAATTGTATCTGGTGGTGTAGCGGACAGACATTGGGAGTGTTTTTCCTTCCTTCTGATGAGAAGCTAATATGCTTCCTACATAAAACTCTTGCATTACACTGGCTAATTTTTCTCCAGATCTCTTTTTGTGTGCTTTTCCCATTAATTTAACTAGTCTTTAAAGCAACTGATCTGTAAACTCTATTTTCTGCCTCACCGATCTGACTAAAATTACTTGCCAGCTTTCCTCTCTTTCTTCTTTTAACTATAGAATTTTTCTCTATTCCTCCTCATTTCCACATACTTAAAACTTCCTTCCATTGCTTCTAATTACTTTGTTTTCTCCATACATCTCTTAAGGTCTTCCTTAAGCCCTGCCTGTCTCCTCATATTTTCTTCATATGCTTCTAGAATGAGTACCTTTTTCTTTTCCCAGGAGATAGACTGACCCTAGAAGTAGATTCTCAGATATGTTATTCCTCCTGGCTCCTTGCCCTTGGAACATTATCATTAATGGCCACATTTGCCTTAATTTAATTGATTTTCATGGTCCCTGACAGAGTTAGAAAAAATGTGAGCTCTGGGGTATAATTAAAATATAAATGTATATATGGCACAGGGTAAACTGTGTGTAATCTTAAAGGTGCTTGTTTATGTTTCTTTGCTTGCTAGTTGGACAGATAACCAGGGATGCATCCAATTTATTATCACTTTAAAAAAAGGTATGTTTTTATCTGTTTCAATTAACCTCTTGCAGTTTGGTTCCTCAACTGTAAAATGGGAAAAATTACACCAGCAACGTCAGCCACATGAGGCTGTTGGGAGGTTCAAGTAAGATAATGTATACGATAGCAAAATGGAAATGGTCATGGATTTTACAAATGTAAGGTCTTATTATTGCCATCACAGTTCTTTTTAATAATGATAACCAAAAACCTTTGCTTCATGACCAAGAAAAGAAGGCCTTTGAGAGAGTGCTTATTGCCTCAATCTCTTGGGTAGGGGAAGGGTTTTAATACTGTCCTGTAGTCACCGATCCCGTTGAAGCCTAAAATATCCCACCTGTAAAACTCTGGGTGTCATAAAACAATACTCTTACTAAACTTAGAGCCAGTGAGAAATGATGAAACTACTGCTCATTTACAAGTATAGATCCTTAGCTCTCTTAACTTTTTCTTTGCCAGCTTCAAATATCAGTCAAAAGTGTAGCTAGTAATGCCAAGTAACAACCCTGTAACCTTGAGTAAGTCACTTCTTCACTTCTAAGCATCAGTTTTCTCCTCTGTAACAAGAGGGGTTAGCCTTCCAGTTTTAAAAATCTCCAGTTCTGTTTTTTCTAAGTGATGTTATCATCAGTAAACAGAGATAAATATGTTTAGCATTGATAGATTGGTTTTGTTTTTAACTATGTCAATAAAGCTAAAATTTGAACACTTCTTAACAAACATGTTAGTTGTCAAATGGCTAAACCCTTTGTTTAGTGGATTAGGAGTTATCCATTGTTCGTTGCATTTTTTTAAGCTTTCACACAGACTTTGGAAAGTTCTTTCAAATCCAGAGAAGAAATTAAATACTGGTTTCTTGTAATTGATTTTAACGTGTACAAACCTGGTCATCGCAACTTTGATACAGTTTATTTTTTAAAAGTTGGCTGTTGTTTCTTTTGCAGGATTAGGTTTGAAAGGCTGTCATACAGTCAATTTTCATCAGAAAATAGTGATATTTTGGGTTTTATGTTGAGTGTTTTTAATTCCTATGTAAACATTCTAGAACCTACCAAATGAGGTTGAACTAGATGCTCTTTAAAGTTCCTTTCTGCTTCAAAATGTTTTTATGAATGTTTTTAATAGAATTAGTTATAACATAGCTCCATCTTTTAGCCTCATTCAACAAAGTACATACTGCTTGAGTTCCAAGAGAACCTCTATCAGTTTAAGGCTATTTTATCCTTAAGAAGTCTCTGACTTGGATGGATTCAGCTATAATAAGGCTCCCAGGGCACTCTCTTCTACTGGTAGCACTTTTGATGACCTTCGAAAACCTGTTTCAGCTGGAAACCACCATTGGAATTATGGACATTTTCTGCTTTTATTTTTTTGTGCCTTGGTTACTTGACCAATAAAGTAAGGAGGATTCTTTGCTGGTAGGATGGCTGTGTGAGCTTCCTTATGAAGGGTTAGAAGTTACTGTTTAGGAGACATTAGGTCAGTTGTGAAAGTGGCCGCTAGAATTACTTTTCTTTGGTGTCAGCGTCACTTGAAGAACTCACTGAGGAACCTGAAAAGATTCATACTGTAGTAGCTCACCTTGGCACTCTGTCCCTTTGGCCTCCATGAATGGTGCTCCCTATTGCATCTAGCTATTCTTGATTCAAAATGTTTACAATCCCTAACCTGCGAGACAGACTCTTGCTTTAAGTGTTCTCATAGCAACAAAATGTACTGAATGTACATGAAGAGCATATTTTCTTTTCAAGTTTTGTTAATTTAAAAATCTGGTTGCATGCAATGTTTTTTAAAAATTGTGTCAAATACTACATATACATTTGTCTGTTAGAAAAGGCTTAATTTTAGGTGGGAAGCTTTCTTTTTAAAGTTTAAAAAAATATCAGATGTGAATTTATAGCTTTCCGTGGAAATAGACAATGATATTAAAATACTTGGGTTTGAGTTTAAGTCATTTACTTATAAATCTTGATTGAGAAACATTTTTATGAGTATTTGAATTTGAAGGATAAAATTCCTTCAGGATAGCTTTAAGACTGATAATTTGAACCAGTATAACATAGAAAAATATTTTCAAATCTAAAAATATTAAAATAAAAGGTACTTTTAATTACAAATTTGGGTATATCAATAGGTGGGTTTGACTAGTATCTCTTGACCTAAAGAAATGTAAGCACTGCAATATTTTTTCCTAATCAGAGGGAAAGTGCCTTTTCACTTTATGCATACAGAATCTAAGTCCTGTTCTTATACTTGTATGTAAGGTATAAGAACGTGAGAATAGCTGACTTCTCACAGGCTGTGCCATTGTCAGTCTGGAGAGGTTTTGAGTGGGAGCCAGGTGATAAACTGTATGTCTGTGGGCCAATGGCCAATCTAACCATATTAATAGAAGCTTATTGTTAGGTTGGTGATTTTTTGGCCAAATTCATGAAAACTATCAAAGAAAGATTGTAGTCTGCATTGGTAGAGTGAACACCCACACACTGATAAAATTGCAAATTCAAATATCAAAGCAATATATACATATGTGTGTATGTATGTGCATGTGTGTATGTTTTATGTATGCATATGCACATATTTGTCTGTTTCTCTTAGAGAACTTTTATATCCACACTGTATTCTTTTTGCAAGTAGCCTTTCTTTTCTTTTTTAATTAAATTTTATTTTATGTTCAAAGATCAGCCTTTTCTCTACTTCCCTTTCCTCATCACCCCCCTCCATGAGAAAGCAAGAAAAATAAAAACTCTGTTACAAACATGTATAGTGAAGTAAAACAAAAGTTTTCATTTTCAGTGTCTAAAAATATGTCTCTGAATCTTCATCCTGAATTCGTCACCTCTCTGTCAGGTAGGCAGCATGTTTCATCGTACATCCTCAGGCATTGTGGTTGACCGTTATGTTGATAAGAGTTCCCAAGTTTATATGCACATATGTTCATGCATACATATTTACACATGTGTACACAGAAAAATGAACTCACTGAATTTTTCCGGATTTCCTGATGAGGATTTAGTTTGGTGCGTTTTCTAGATCTATTAGGAGAAATTTGTGGAGTGGAACTCACTACATTGCTTCCTGTCACTCAGCCATCTTGACTCCTCCCTGTTCCCTTCAAGTGACCTTTTCGGAGGAGAGACTCCTCTCCCCTTCCCCAGGCAAGATTGGTTGATAGCACCAGAGAGAAACAAAGGTCTCAGACACCTAGGTCAGTTTATTTTTTGTTCGGAAGAGAGCCCCTGATGGGAGTGGAGTACTCCAGAATTAGAACTCCGGCAAGAAAGCCAACTCATTAAGGTCCGTTTGCGTGCTGATGGAGGACAGAAAGATTCAGGGCTTCCAAGTCGGCTCCTTTAGCTACAAGGAGTAAAGCTAGCAACAAAACAAGCGAGTCTTGAGAATCATTGGCCAAGCTGAAGTAGATTAGCAAGTGAGAATTGAACGTTGGTATGAAGTACTTGACGTTCTTCTACTTTTAAATATCACTCTTTATTCCATGAGGTGACAGACAGCTGCACTATTGTTGACACAGTCTCTAGGTCTAAAGAAGGTATTTTCAGCAAGTTAACCTTTTTCATTATTGGCAATCTTTATAAAAGCCTAATCTGAAAGTTGGTATGTTATGGCACACATTAAACACATGTACTCAGAGGAAACCAACTGCATAAAATTATAGCATTCAGTTGTAAAAATTTCTCTTGAAATTGAAACCATTTGAAAATATTGGAAACTTCCATCTTGATACCCATCCTGTAAAATAGGGTAGGGATTTACAAAATTTGGGGTATCAGGCATTTGCTGCTTACTATCTGTACAACTCTGTATAACCTCTCTGGGGTTCATTTGCCTCTTCTTTAAAAGGGAGGTAACAAACTAGGTGATTTCATAGGACCTTTCTAGCTCAAAATTCTATGATCTTTTGTATTATCTCTCAAAAAAAATTGAAGAACTGTTTTCAAGCAGTATAGTTTTAACTACTCATGACACATTGATGATAAAGCAATATTCTTAGCAATTTTTTTAGCTGTTGTATCTAAAATAAATACCATTACATTATTGAAATTTAATAAGTAAATATCAGGATAGTGGGTAAGGATTTGGAGAAATATTCATAAAATCTGTTCCCTTTTTTTTGTTATTCCTCTTGCAAGTCAGCAAAAATGAAACTATTATACTTTCTGCCTGTGGTAGGACACTTGTACATTTTATTTTCTGGTATAGCTTTTGACTAGGAAGACTGGAGGCAGAAAACACCATAGGAACTATATTAGTGATAAGGGCAGAGTCCCCAGGATCTTCAGATTTTTCAGGTTTTTGTTTTTTTTTTTTTTAATTAAGTCAACCAGGTGTGGTGACAACACCCCTGCAGTCCCTGCTGCAGTAGTGCTGAAGTTGATCTTGTGTCCATATTAAGTCTAGCACCAATATGGTGAACCCCTGTGTGCCAGGGACTACCAGGCTGCCTCAGGAAAAGATAACTGATCCAAGTCAGAAAAACAAAGCCAGTTAAAACTTCCATGCCAATCCATATTGACATCAGGCTGGGGAATGACCCTTTCATTTCTAGCCTGGGCAAACTAGAGAGATCTAGTCTCAGAGAAGGAAAATAAAACAGTAACTTAAGTGAGTGATTGTTAACTTAAAATTGAACACCATTATAAGTAATTGAATGTGCTTAGTAACTTCACATTTAAATTCTTTAATGTGAAAGCACAGGATATTCTAACAACTTTTTAGTGACTTCTAAGTCTCCTTTAGGATTCTTTAGCTATTCCTTCTCATTCATTTTTCCTCTTATAAGGTTATAATTAATAAGTACGCTTTTCTTCTGGGCAATTGATTAGTCATTAAACATTTACTAAGCTCTTACTATATACCTAAGGCACTCTAAAGGTACAAAGAAAAATAAAACCACTATCTCTGCTGGTGAAGTGCTTCTAATAGGGAAGATCACATATAAATAATTATGTATATACAGAATATGGATAGAGTAGACAGAAGGTAATCTTAGCAGTGGAGAAGGGGGAAAGAGACGACTGGGAAAATTTCCCTTTCCTTTCCTTTCAGTCTTTCTCATGACCTTCTTCTCTTCCTCTTCCTAGAAGCACTTAATAATTGGAAAAAAATTAAAATTTATTTTTAAAAATGAAAAAATAGAAAAAAGGAGGAGGAGCCACAGGAGGAGAAGGAGGGGTTCCCTGGGTGAGCTCGCCCATTTAACGCTCCCTCTTGGTGTAGGTAGACCCCTCGGCCTCTGTTCTCTGAACTCAGCGGAGGAAGCCCCATCCAGAAACTCAACATGTCTATTTACAAGATCCAGGCAAGAGAGATCTTTGACTCTCATGGAAACCCTACTGTTGAACTTGATCTCTACACTGAAAAAGGTCAATTCCAAGTTGCTGCACACAGTGGTGCTTCTACTGGTATCCATGAAGCCCTGGAGCTCCAAGACAATGATAAGACCCGCTACATGGGGAAAGGTGTCTCAAAAGCGATTGAGCACATCAATAAAACTATTGCCCCTACCCTGATTAGCAAGAAATTGAATGTTGTGGAGCAAGAGAAGATCAACAAATTGATGATGGAGATGGATGGCACTGAAAATAAATCTAAATTTGGTGCAAATGCCATTTTGGGAGTGTCTCTGGCTGTTTGTAAGGCCGGAGCTGCTGAGAAAGGTGTCTCCCTGTACCTTCACATTGCTGACCTTGAAGGCAACGATGAAGTCATCCTGCCCGTTCCAGCCTTCAACGTGATCAGTGGTGGCTCCCATGCTGGTAACAAGCTGGCCATGCAGGAGTTCATGATCCTCCCTGTTGGAGCAGCAAACTTTAAGGAGGCCATGCACATTGGAGCTGAGGTCTACCACAACTTGAAGAGTGTGATTAAGCAGAAATATGGACAAGATGCCACCAACGTAGGGGATGAGGGTGGCTTTGCTCCTAACATCCTAGAGAATAATGAAGCTCTGGACCTGCTAAAGGATGCTATTGGTAAGGCTGGCTATACTGATAGGGTTGTCATTGGCATGGATGTTGCTGTCTCTGAATTCTTCTGGTCTGGGAAATATGACTTAGACTTCAAGTCTCCAGATGATTCCAGCAGGTACATCTCCCCTTCTGAGCTTGGGGACCTCTACTAGAGCTTCATCAAGGATTACCCAATGGTGTCTATTGAAGATCCCTTTGACCAGGATGATTGGGAAGCTTGGAAAAATTTCACTGCTACTGCCGGCATCCAGGTGGTAGGAGATGATCTCACAGTGACCAATCCCAAGCGAATTGAAAAAGCTGTGAATGAGAACGCCTGCAATTGCCTCCTACTTAAAGTGAACCAGATTGGCTCCGTGACTGAATCTCTCCAGGCGTGCAAGCTGGCCCAGTCCAGTGGGTGGGGAGTAATGGTTTCCCATCGTTCTGGGGAGACTGAAGATACCTTCATTGCAGACCTGGTGGTGGGTCTCTGCACTGGGCTGATCAAGACTGGCACCCCCTGCCGATCTGAGCATCTGGCCAAGTATAACCAGCTTCTCAGAATTGAGGAAGAGCTGGGCAACAAGGCTAAATTTGCTGGAAGGAACTTCAGAAACCCTCGGGCCAAGTAAGCTCTCTTGGCTAGGAGGCCTAAGAACTCACAGGCTCCAGTCACCTCTATAGAATTCTGCTCCTCTCCTAAGAATGGGCAGCACCAAGTATTAGACCAGTCTTGTTTTGGGGGCAGGGGCCTCTGCTGCTTAACTTCCCTCTCCCTTCAACCTTTCTGTGATGTTCTCACTGCTTTGTTAGAACTGTCTTATACCGGAGACTACCTGATCATCTGGTTCTTGGTCCGAACACCCTTTATCTTATCATCCTGTGACTGGGATAGATTGACCTGTTTTCACCCCCAACCCTGGTGTTGATGTGTGGAGCCATGTACATGTGATGCAGCCCGATGAGCCTACAGGCCAAATCCTTAGTGGCTTCTACATGCAGATTAAAAGTATTCAGTAACCTAAAAAAAAAAATTAAAAAATAATGGTGCTTTTAAAGTAGACTATAATTTGCTTTCAACTATAAGGCAAGTATTGTTGTCCCAGTTTTTCAGATGCAGATCAGAGGGGTTGACTCACCTGTGATCATGCAGCTAGTTAGTGGCAAGTGGGGCTAGGACTCACATTTCATATTCATTTCATGCTATCAGTTACAAAGAGGAAAATTCTATAATTTTACTATTAGGAGGAGTGTTGGGATTAAAATCAAATTAGCCAATATATAAAAAAAGCTTTGTAAACTTCTAGTACTCTCTAAATTTTCTTTAACTACTTTCCTATTATCAGCATAGATTCACAGCTACTTGGTAAGAGACTTGAAGTATACACCCTGGCAGCCAGAGTATAGTGCAGAAAGGACATCATCAGACTTCTGAAACAATCTCCTTGGGAAAATGTCAGAGGAGCTGAGCACCCCTGCCAGCTATTAGCTCCATTGTTGCCCATCTATTGCCTCAGGCATAAACCCATCTATTTCATGGAGATTTCTGCCAAATCATGTGGGAGAATCCAGTACACTTAAGACTGGACTATAATTGTTGGAATGTTTTAAATGTCTTGTTACTCATATGTTCAAGTATTGCCTTGCGTGTGAGCATGTTTGAAAAATCAAATCCCACAATCTACCTTGAAAATCTTCTAGTGATTTTCTACTCCTGATATGGAAGAAACACATTACTTGTTACTGTATGGGCATAGTTAATTGGGGGAAACACCCACTCAATGATTATATTTAGCTAATAGTCAGTTGACACAAACTGTTTTTGTTTTTGCATTCTTTGTGTGAGAATTGTACCAAATCTGATTGGTCCTACCAAACTCTAGATTAGGTTTTGAGTGTGGCTAGCGATAGTTTGTTGCCTGTTGACCAATCTAGCTAGGTTTGTAGAGTCTCATCACTCATTTATCTGCTCAGTGATGAACTTTTTGGCCACAATAGTGCCCAAAGACTACATAGGGACACTGAGGTCTGCATTTGGTGCTGGGAGACCCCACATGTAAAAAAATCACAGAGCCTTAAGTAGTGAAGCAAGGACAGACAGGATTTTTTTTTCCTTTATTTCCTACCTTAGAAGTTCTGATGAACACAACCATAACATGTGCCTTACTGCCCCATCAGAAGCAGGATACTGATGAATACTGATTATTCAGCTGTCTTATTGTTTTCATACAGCAGGGAAGTCAATAGGGATGATGTCTACAGTAGACAAACCATTCTGAAATGATATCTATCCAAAATGGAATTCATATTTTCCCCAAGTTCATCCTTCTTCTACATGTCCCTGTTTGTGTTGATCACATCGCCATTATTTTAAGTTACTCTGGTTGACAATGTCATAGTCACTCTTGACCCTCAGTTCCCCTTCAGCCTCTGTATCCAGAAGTTGTCAGGTCTTCGTTCTTCCTCCATCCTCTCTCTCCCATCTAGTCTTTTGTCTTCATTCACACAACTTATGTCCTTTCCCAGCTTCTGTCTCCTCTTCCCTCGACTAGTGAATGAGCCTCCTTATTAGTCTTCTTGCTTCCAATCCCTTCCTTCTCCGTTCGAGTCTGGTGCTTAAAGCCCTTCCCAGTTTGGCTCCCAACTGCCTTTCCAGCCTTCCCTTCTGTCCAGATGACAGCCTTTTCTCCTTTCCCAGTAGTACATTTTATGTCTCTCTTCCCTTGCATCAGTGGTTCCCCATATCTGACATGTACTCCAAAACTCTCTCTTTTGGAATCTTGACCGTAGCCCTCATCCCAGCATCTACCTGAAGCTTTGTCTCCCTTCAAAATTACTTTGAATAGTGTGCTCGATACTTGTTTATCTTTATAAATGTTATATCTCACCCACCTCCACTACTCCCCCACCCCTCCCAGTGCAGTGTAGACTTCTTAAAGGCAAGCACTGTTTCTTCATGTCTTTGTTTCCCTTCTGAACACAGTGCCTTGGCCACTGCACATACCTGATAAATATTTGTTGTTGAATTGAATTCAGTATTTCAGGGACTTCTTGGTTTTAGAGTTTTCACAGACACAAATTGTAATCTCTCTATATAATGTATGGGTGGCATATGTTATTGTTGTCTGGATGAATCACCTGGTATCTTGGTATGTTGATTGTTTTCCTTCATTCTCAAAGAAGACCAAAATGGCATCACTTCATTGGGGTCAAGGTACAGTGTGTCCAACTGTGGCTCATCAGACCAACATGAGTTCAGAAGGTTCTACCACAGATCTGATGCAAATAGTCTATATGAATATGGAGTGGAACTGTCTCTAAATTTGTGCATCTCACCTTTCTTTCGAACTATTACAATTCTGCTTTACTCTTAGAGCACCTTGCTCCCTTTGATGCAGGCATCCCATGCTGGATGACCATGTTACCCACTCGATTCCAGCATTCTTCAGAAAGACCTGGAAGGTGTCCTTTTATCACTTCTGACCTTATTGTGAGTTCTTGCCTTGTGTGAGTTCTCCATAAACTAGTCTTTTAGGCAAACATAGGTTTGGCATTTGAATGATGTAGCCAGCCCATTGGAGTTGCACCTGTGCAGTAGATTTGAATGCTTGGCAGTTCAGCTCAAGAAAGGCTGAACCTCAGTATCCAGTACTTTATCCTGCCAAGTGATCTTTAGAATCTTCCTAAGACAATTCAAATGGAAGTGATTCAGTTTTCTGATGCCGGTACACTGTCCAGGTTTCATAGGCATACAACAATGCACAATATCTTCATTTTGTTAGGCATTCTAATACCTCTTCTCTCCCACTTTCCTTCAGAGCATCTCAGACTCCAGGCTAGCTCTGGCAGTGTGCATCAGCCTCATCATCTTTGTGTACATCCATGGAGAGTATACTTGGTGATGAACTTCCATTGCTATACTCCCTCCTCCCAAAGACAAATTCATTTTTGGAATATGAACACACAGTATCAGGCTCCTACTGGAATCCTTTTCAGCCTGGTGGAGCTGCTAGATCTTAAGTTCCCCTCAACACTGTCTTAACCTATGGTCTGTGAACTTAGTTTTTATTTTATTATCATTGTTGTTTTAAATTGATAACTGTATTTTGGTGTACTTGGTTTCCTTTATAATCCTTTGTGTTTTATTTCATGGGTTTAAAAAACAGTCTTCTAAGAAGGAGTTCACAGGCTTCACCAGACTGTCAATGGGGTCCTGAAACAAAAAAAGGTGAAAAACCCTTGCTTTAGAGGACAACATAAGGGGAGAATTGTACCATGTAGTTTGCAGAAAGATATTCTGCATTTATTAATTGTACTTTATGGTCTCAGGAAAATTATTTTTTACATTTTAATTGCTTTGTGACCATAGTCTGATAGTATTAGGACTGGAAATAACCATAGAGATTTTCTAGTCCACTTCCACCCCCCCTTCTATAACTAAGGAAAACTCCAGACTCCAAAGATGGAAAAATCTGCACAGAGTCATAGAAACAGAGCTGAGGTTTAAACCTTGGTCTTTTGACCAAGTTTCCTTGAATTCAATTGCACTTTTTGCTATGCCACTTTTTTAAAAACCCACCACCCTATGCCCCACCCCCTCCATGACTATGATGATAACTCACACTTAAGCAGAATAATATCAGGGTGCCAATTCTTAGATACTCTCATATTTTAGATCTGCTTCAAGTTAAATTTCTATAATGGGAAAGTACAATCTTCCTGGGTCTTGAAAACTATTTTCCATACCTCATGAAAAGTTAAGATAAGGATGCACATGGATAGACAGAATTTTTTTTTTCCTGATGTATTTCAGCATACTTTGGTATGTGTAAGAGGAAAACATCCTCCAAACATAGGTTTTCCTAATGACAGTGGTGTTGTTGTATTAGATATTTATATAGTGTATCTCAGGAAGTAGTGTTAGCAACTGAGGAGTTTTGCCATCTTGCTACGTACTAGTATCGCCAAGCCATTTGATTTTGGTTCCACACTATGGCCTGGTGGGCTGCTGAGAATAAGAGATGCTGTATAAGATGTTGTTCCATCGTACAATAACATAAGAATAATAATTAATAATAGCTAGCTTTTATATGGTGCTTTATGTTTTGCACAGTACTTTACAAAGAGTGTTCAGCCCATCTGCTGAGACAGTTTTACTGGGGTGTGGCCGCAGCCCACGGATCCACAGCTGAGATTCAGGTGATAGGTGGACACCCGAGGTGACTGAGCAGCCCTCCCACCAGAGGTGCTGGTCCTGAGCAGGAACGCAGAAATGGAGATGTGGAAGGGATATTTGAAATCATTTATTATTATTACTGTGACATGATCTCCTATGGCTAGAAGGTGACTCACACACTGGTCAGCTGCTGTGGGAGCCTTGCTGAACGCTAGGACAAGTGGTAGAGTGGAGCCTCCACTGTGAGTTGCCCGCCCTGCTGCCACATGTGCAGCAGGAGCACAACCAGTTAGTGGCCATGCTACTGCACGGGCACTGTGGTTACTTTGATATTTGTAAAACCACTGAAGACTGAGCCCCCTCCTCATTCCCCCCATCCCTGGGGCTATATACAGAGTGTAAGTGTTTATTTAAATAAAGTTCTATTAATTTCTTGTGAAACTAATAATAATAGTTTATATATAGCAGCTATAGAACACTTTAAGTTTTGCAAAGTATGCAAAGTGCTTTCTTCACAACTCTGCCCTAAAACAGGAGTAAAAAAAATAATCAAACACATTTAGTCTAACCGTGTCTTACCGCTGTTCAGAAAATAGACTCAGAGAGCTCGGGTATGTTGATCAAGCTTACACAGCTGATGAGGGACAAAAACTCATATATTTTGATTTCTTCGTCATTTATTCTTTCTATTACTTTATGCTCCTCTCTTTTTTTCATTTTTTAACTAAGAGGTTGAGGTGGTGCTAGTTACTTTTATCATTTAATTGAATTTACAAAAACATGATTTGAGTGATGAACTCATGCTGGAGTGATGAGCTCTGGTCTGTTTGTGGAATCCAAAAGAAGTAGAAGATGTAATCCTTGCCTTCAAATGGCTTGTCATCTGGTATATGTGTATATGCACACATTGTAGTTGTGTGATGATCATATGGTTTTGAGTTAATAGCTGGACAGTAGGGATCCCCCTTTAAATTCACAGAAAAGTCAAAATTGAAAAGTCTTGAGAAATACCACAAGCCATACTTGGAAGGAGCTATATTGTGTTTTTGTAAGTTTTCAAAGTTAAGAATTACTGCTGTAAGTTGTAGATCGCATACAAGACAGTTATTTTATCCTACACTACTGCAATATTTTTTTTGTGAGCTAGTAAAGCTTCTTTGGCACACTGATATTAGGGGCAAGCCATTTTGTGCTAGGCCATTATCATTTACCTGGGATCCTATCAAGTGAAATGCCTTTCCTATAAAGACCTACCATAGCTGGAAGTACTCCTTAAAAATAGCTAATATGGTGCATATTGAGATACTACCCCATTAGGACATTGAGAGTAGTTCCGTCTAAGCTCAGCAGCATGGCAGCTGATATAATGATGTATGACGGCAAAGAAAATTGTACCAAACTGAAGAAGGAAGTGTTCAAATGAATGGTCTCATCTGTCAGCCAAATGCACTACATGGCCTAAACAAGTGAATTTGTCTAATTTCACTTGGCATTTAAGGAAGAAATGGGAACAGAGAGGAAGTAAGCAATTTGCTGTCAATCACAGAGTAAATTTTTGGCAACTACATTAAGAGGTCCTAGGATTTTCTATGCCTAGTTCAGTGCCCTGACTGGTGGACTCTTTTAGTTTTTTTCAAAGGGACTATACCCCTAATTATCTTATGATTTTGATGAAACTGAGTGAGATAAAAACCACATGAATTGAGAGCTGCTTTGTCAAATTACAGCCTAAAGCAGACTAAAATGGTCAAGTTGTAAACCTCACCAAAAAAAAATAATAACCAGGCTCTTGGTGGCAAGACTGATGATGGAGTTGGACCATCACATGTCACTGTGGTTTGGAAGCATCAGTTTATCGGCACATTGCCTCAGCTGTGTCACAGGAAATCTGAAAAGTGCGCTTCCTCTCATCCCAGAATTGAATGAACGATTGTCATCCTAATTAATCTAACTGTGTCGGATTAGAAATAGATTTGGTCACTTAAACTTTGGGCTCATTTTATGAAATGCAAAGAAAGAAGTCTCTATGACATGTGTGGAAATCTTTCATTAGCTATAGAAGATGAAAATATACTGACCATCTGCAGATTAGGTGCTTGGTGAGACAGAGAAAGGGCTACTCTTTGTTTCTCATTGGAATCATACATTCTCTGAACAAAAGAAGAAAGTGCAGCCTGGTCATCGGACAGATAGGATGGAGTTTGAAGGCCAGCTTTTAGTTCAGAATGTCCCTTTACTTCTGACTTTGTTGGGATATTCTTTTATTTCTAATTTGGAGGTAGACCTTCTGAACTACAAAAACTGGTAACAATAGCATGTCAAGCACAGCCAAAAATAGTCTCTTCAGTTATTCCCAAATGGCTATAGATAGTGAGTACCCAGCAATCTAGTTTTTCTGGAGTTTTTTTTGTACAAGCAGATCAAGTCCTGAATAGTGAGCAGAGGAAAGGTCTGATGATTAGAGAAATAGAGGGAAAATGTACACGGTCAGAATGATTTGGGGAAAGGCATACTTGGGTTTTGTTACTGGATTTGATATAAGGGTAGTAAAAGTGAAATTCTGTTCAGATTTAATATAGCTACATGTGATTGTCACTTAAAATAGGAAATTGAATGTTCTTAGTGGTTTTCTGCTTGGCTTTGATCTGTTATATTTTTAAGACAAAAAAAGAAAGAAGACTATATGATAGAGAAGTAAGCCAGCCCCAAGCTAGTATTGTGATTTTTCAGATTGCTCATCACTGTGCCTCTGATTTCCAATCTGTACAGTGGATTATTTTCTCCTTATAGTAAGCATATAACTTAAACCCTACCTGTTTCTAATTCCTTAGGAGGAATGCTTGGAAATCATCGTTTCTGCAAAAAGCTTTTTTTTTTTTTTAACATTTTCAGATATACTTAGCAAAATAAATTCTTGTTGGATGCAGACCATTTTCCATTGCCTTTTATCATATTCCAATCTGTTCTTTTCTTTCTCCTAGTTGAAGCAAGGTTCTATATGATTCTTACTGGGTTTCCTTGATAGTTGACCTGTCTCTTGTTGGAACTTGGCAGTTACATTTCTGAATATATTCTGTCTAGTTTTTTTCCTCTGTTGCTGATTTTTGTGTTCATTCAATCTGTTCTTTGTCCTCAGGGTTTTAGTACTTCTGGGCAATTTTCTTTTGTGATTTTTTTAAAACATTTAATATTATAGTTTCCTATCTATATCATACTCTTCAATAATCTCGATTCTTAAATTATCTCTCTGCCTCCAGTTTTGTAGGTTGGTTATTTTTTATAGTGTGTTCTTCCTCAAACTTTATACTTATCATTCCTTTCTCTCCATGGACTTTATTGGCAATCTTTTCCACTATTATATCTTCAGATAGCACCTTTATATAAAATTATTTCCCAAGCCTATATAGGATCATGGATAGAAAACTGAAAAGGATTTCAAGAGACCCTAATCTAATTCCAACCTTTTCATTTGAAAAATGAGAAACTGAGATGCAGGGAGGTAAAATAAGCATTAAGCAACAGTTAAGTCTCAGAGCTGGTGTATGAGCTCATGTCCTCTTGGTCTGGAGCCTGTGCTCTTTCTAGCCCTTCTTTCTTTCCTCTGACCTCCAGTGTTGTGTTTGTATTGGCTGAATATCTCTAACAGGTTGTCTTACTGTCACCTGTAGCTCAACATGACTCATGGAGAATTCATTGTCTTCAAAAACCACCTTCCCTTTTATTTTTCCACTTCTGTTTCTATCACCATTTTCCCAGTCACCCAGACTCAGAACTTCAGAACTTTCCTTAGTTTTTCCCTCTCTTTTATTTCTCCATAAAGTTATAGTTTTTTTTTAAGCTCCCTAGATACTCACCTGATCGTTCTGTGCTCTAGCTTAGAAACATTTACCTGTTCCTTTTTGCCTAATGGCCTTTAAGGCCCTTCATATGCCAGCTACAACTTTGTCTTATCACTTCCATTTGAATACTTTAAACTTTAACCAGTGGAAATTCTTGCTATTCTCTAATGTTATCTTGTCCCATCCTCCTTTAAAAAAATGTTTTTTCTATTCCGAACTTTAATACCAAAAATAAAAACAAAACATTCCCACACATGTAACAGAAAACAAAAAGAGGATTCTATGTGAAACTGAATTTCCTTTTTAAAGAGTACACAATAAGTTCTACATGTTACTTTTAAAACTGTCCTTGCTTCCTTCTGAACTTCCTTTTCTTCTGTTATGTGTATTTTTAAAAATGTTACATTGTCCTTCTGATTTCTTTTTCCAGTCTGTTTTTAGTATCTGCTGACTTGTGGTTTTTCTTTTTAAAAATCTTTTTCTTTTGTTCTAATTTTTTTTTTTTTTTGCTCTTCATGGAGTCATTGATTTCTCTTTGGTCTATTCTTGTTTTTTAGGGAGTCATTTTCTTGAGTAAGGCTTATCACTTTCTTTTCTAAGCTCACTTGTCTCCTGAGGAACCAGCATGTAGGCCAAGAAGCATTAGTTAGATTTGAACATGGAGCAACTGATTGGTTTAACCTTGGGGAAAGAGTACGACAAAGCTACATATTGTTACTTTATTTAACTTACATAAGCAGAGTACATCATGTGAAATGACAGCCTGAACAAAGCAAAAGCCATAATTAAGGTTTCTGGGAGAAATATCAATAATCTCAGACATGCAGATGATACCAGTGTGGTGACAGAAAGTGAAAAATAATTAAGAAGCCTCTTGATGAGGGTGAAAGAGGAGAGGATAAAAGCTGGCTTGAAGCTTAACATGAAAAAAACCTAAGATCTTGGCAACTGGTCCCATCATTTCCTGGCAAATAGAGGGAGAATAAGTGGAAGCAGAGTCAGATTTTATATTCTTGGTCTCAAAGATCACTGTAGAAGGTGACTGCAGTCATGAAATTAAAGGAAGCTTGCTCCTTGGAAGAAAAGCTATGGCACATCTGGACAGCATACTGAAAAACAGAGACATCACCTTGCTGACAAAGGTCAGTATAGTCAAAGCTATGGCTTTTCCAGTAACAATGTCTGGCTATGAGAGTTGGATTGTAAGGAAAGCTGAGTGCTGCAAAATTGATACTTTCGAATTGTGGTTCTGGAGAAGACTTTTGAGAGTCCCTTGGACAGCAGGGTCGTGGTTTATCCTTCATTCTCGAAGAGGACCATGATGTCAGGAAGACAGTGCCATGACTTGCAAGTGAATTGGATTACAGTGAGGGAAGGCTGTGCAAATCACCAACCTCACTTTCTCCTCCAGAGCTATCTGGCTCCAGTGGTCAGATATGGATCAGGACAGCTGGAGATGGTGAGGATGCAGTGGGAGACCTTGGTTTTTTTAAAGTAACATCTTTCCAAATTCTCCCTTTGACTGAGGCAATGCCCATTCAGTGATTAGGGCTATTTAAGAAGTGAGTCAAGAGATGACCCCTTTAGTAAATAACTAAAGTGTGTGTGTGATAGGGTTAGGGAGAGTGCGTGTGTGTGTGTGTGTGTGTGTGAGTGTGTGTGTTTAACTGGGAGGAGAAGACCCTCAGGGTTGCTTTTGGCAAAAAGAGGAACAATTACTATTTACATTCCCTCTGAGTATCCGGGACCACAGACTAACCATTCAGCAATACTGGGCCAGGGGCCTATTGTTGACTGCTTAATGGGAGAATGAACTGGGTTTCAGGCATGGTCTTTAGGCCCAACTCTAGCCAGTAAACCCCACAATATCAAAGTTCGCCTTCTTTTGGACAGGTAAGGGCATGGACCTCCCCCTGCCCCCTTATAGAGAGACAGGAGAAGAAAAGGGAGGGGAAGGAGGAGGGGAGAGGAGGAGCTGAGTTGCTCTTATTAGTCAATACTTAAAGAATCTAATTTAGGCTATGCACTGGCTACATAAATGAGAAGACAGGACTGACAATGGAAAAGATTGAAGGTAAAAAGAGAAGGGAACAGCAGAGGATGAGATGGATGTATAGTGTCATGTGCACAACTAACATGAACTTGAGCACACTTGAAGAGATAGTGGAGAGGAGAAAGGCTTGGTGTTCTGTGGTCCATAGGGTCATGAAGAATCGAACAACAACCGTGTCAAGTTCACAGTTGTTCGCGCTGTGCCCTGGCACACTGCCTTGAACACAGTAGGTGCTTCATTGATGCCTAACTGTCATCAGAGTTCCTAATAATAAATAAATTCCCTATGTATTATTCCTGACAAATGACCATTCAGCCTCTGTTGCACTTCTAATGCAGAGAACTTACTGAAAGGCCATTTTATTATGACATAGCTCTAATTTTTATAGAGGTCTTCCTAATATTGAACTGAAATCCAAAGTTTTCCAACCTTTCATCCTATTCTTGTTCTTTGAAGTCACACAGACTAAAAAACTACATGACGTGGTTTCCATATTCTTGACTATATTGATAGCTCTCTTCTGGAGAAACTTAAGCTTGCCAATGTCTCTTTTCAAATGTGATACCCAGAAGTAATTGCAGTACTCCATATGTAGTCTGAGAAGTACAGTGGAGTTTTTATCTCTCTTGTCTTAGACAGTGTGTTTCTCTTAATGCAGCCTTAAATAGCCTAGATTTTTTGTCAACCACATCATAACATTGGCTCATTTTGAGCATGAGCACTCTTCAAGCCTGGAGGAAAACGAGAATTAGACTAAAGAATATTTGATAATATTTAAAAATTAGTAAGAGGATACATCCTGATCACATCCAGATTTTGTATTGAAACATTGCCTTAAATTGTGTACCTTATTTAAAATATAATGTTCATTAACATTTTTGCTTGTGTTTGAACAAAAATGTTTTCAATTTCACTTTTTGAAAAATGGTATAATTTTTTTATTCATATAATCATGTTTGTATAAAGTTTAGGTGTTTGAGTACAAGACCAGACGTAGGTATCATCATCTATATGAGTACTCTAATTGCTTCAGGAGGAAATGAATTGTTTTCTGAATGTTGATCTTGCATACACAAATATGTAACCTGATGGTGGACATCATAGTTCCATTTCAGCTGAGCTGTGAGTCACAGCTCTATTTGTGGATATTGGCTGCTGGTTTTGCCAGTGGGGTTGTAAAGGTGGTAGGCATGTGTCTGCCAGAAATAATTATGGGTTTCAGTTGCAACACCATTTGACTCAGGTTAGTGTTATATTAAATGGGAAGCTAACACTTCTCCTTCTTGGCGCTAAGTGTGTGTGTGCACGTGTGTATCTGTGCGCATTCACTGATGTGTGTGTACGTGTGTGTTTACTGTCTTGCCTAAATGGGATGGGATGTAATTGAAGAATAGGATTCCAGAAATGTTGATGGTTTCAGGGAAATTGTCATTTATCCTGATGTAGAACCACCACCAAATTACACATGAAAGGAATTCTTTCTATGTTTGGACTTTGGCTCTCCTTTTGCACTCTTTCTCTCTTTCTGGCTGTTTTCCTCCTCAGATCCCTTCATTGTGGACATTGCTTAAGATTTTATCCTTTGCCTGCTGCTCTTCTCTCTCAGTGAGAGCTCAGGTCTCACTCACAGCTTCAGCTAGCACTGCTGTATGTGCTTGACTGCATCCCTCACATCCCTTCCATCCCCTATTTCATTTTACTCCCCTGCCTATTGCTTATACACATCATTTCCTTTACCACCTCTTTGCCTTTGCACACTTGCTCCTCCTTTGTCTGCAATATTCCTTTATAACTTCTTGGAAAGTCCAAGTTTCTTCAAAGCTCAGTATGGCTACTGCCACCTGTTTGAGGCCTTTCTGAATTCCCCACTCCATCCACAAGTTGTTAATGCTTTTTCCTCTCTTGAAATTGCTCTGATAAGTATTGTATATTTATATTTATTTAACATTTTAAATCTTTATATATTATAATAATACAACTAGAAATATCTAATTATTTGTAATGGATAATTATATATAGAATAAATAATTAATATTTAATATGTTACTATTTGTATATAAATTATCCATTTCTGTATATGCTTTGTCCTCTTACCTCCAACATAAATAAACTCTGACAGCAGGGACTATTTTTTGTTTTTGTATCAACAGCACCTACCATGATGCCTCATATGGTAGACAATAAATGTTGCATAAATTGAAGTATATTCAATAATTCCCGAATCTTTATCTCCGTCTATGAGGCTTTCTCTCAAGTGCTGGTTGTACATTTCCCATTGTCTCTGTAATCTCCACTTGATTGTTCTTCAATTACGTTGGATTTAATACGTCTAAAACCCAAGCCATCGTCTTCCCCCAACCCCATGAAGTGGTTCCTTTACCCTACCTCCATACTTTTTCAGTGTTATCACTACTTTTCCTATCAACCAGACTTGAAATCTTGAGGTCATTGACCCTTTCTTCTCTTCTTACAATTAATTAATTGATGTCTCTTGTCACATCTTCCTTCACCATCTACCTCTCATCTGTTCCTACTTGGTATCTCTAGTTTTATTTCCTTACTCTGCCTCTCTACTTCTTTCCTGTCAGATGAGTTATATAAAAATGCTATTTTGATGAAGTTATCTCTTTGCTCAAAAGTCTGCACTGACTCCCCATGACCTCAGAACTCAAAGGGTAAAGCCTTTCATTTAGCCTGCCAGACCCTCTGTAATTGTAATTCTCATTGTAGCCTTCCCTCGCAGTACTGCCCTAAAGGAACTTTCTCGGTTCCTTCTAAGCTGATGTTATTTCTGTCCTTCCAACATGCCTCTTCATGCTCCACACTCCCTCTCTTCTGATGGATTGTCTTCTCCAACCCTGATTTACTGAATCCTGTTTATCCCTCAAGGCCCAGGTCAAATGTTTCCCCCATTAAAATATTCCTGAACACAGTGCCATAACTTAGGATTTTTCTCTATATGCCTGTATAATCAGTATCTGCGCCACTCATGTTAGAGTTATTTGTACATATTTCTTATCTCCCCTCAAGATTATAAACTCCTAAAGGAGAGGAGCTGTTTTATGTCTGTGTCATCGACAGTGTATAACACAGTGTCATAGACATAATGTGCTCAATAAATGTTGGTTGACTTTGTTGTACCCTCTGACCCCCATCAAATGGGCAAAAATAGTCAAAAACCATGAAATAATGCTATAAACATTATAGCTAAATGGAAACATCATTCCTTGATGGTGGAATGAAAAACTTCCAAAGTCTTTTCGAGGGCAACATGCAGTAAAGTTGGTAATGATAATCATACTTGTTGACCCAGTCGTTATTTCTTTAGGCATACGGCCCGGTAGTGTCATCATAACACAGATAAGAGAGCTGTCTGCCCAAAGGTTTTCATAGAAGCTTTCTCTGTACTCGTGAGAGAGAGAGATAAAGCAGCCTAAATATCCAGCAGCAGGGGAATGGGTATAGTGTGGTACATTCATATAATGGAGCACTACAAAGCAATTGAGACACAAACAAGTCTAGAAAGATCTCTACTAAATCATGGAAAGTAGAAAAAAAAACAGCCAGAAGAATGGAATGTTTTTTAACTGTAATATGAGGAAAAGAGGGTGAAATCAATCTGTGATTATTTGGGAGAAATAATTGAACAATCATAATGGAGACTTAAGGGCAAAACTCAGAAATGGTGTTAAGAAATTTTATGCATTTTAAATAATTTAAATATGAATCAGTATTAAGCAAATGTAGTTTGTATTGATGTTTAATGTTGTTTCTATTAAAACTCTTTAAATATTTGTTGATTAAATGAATGTATGAAGGATCAGTTGAAATGAGTCCACTTATTTAAAATTTTCTTTCATATCTAAAGCATCTCTAATTTCATTGTTGTAGTATGGCATTCTTTGGTTGCAGATGGCAGCTTCTCGCTCCCTTTTGTTGTGGGTGGTCTTCTTGAGTGGCTAGCAGTGGCCAGAAAGACATCCATGACCAGCCTTGGGATGTCCTCTTTAAATTTAGCATGGCTTATCTTTGAATAGTAGTCATTTGAGGACTTCTCCAAGTTGTGCTTTTCTGACATAGCTTTCAAAAATCCATTATCACTTCTTAAACCAAAATGAGCTATGATAGTAGGATTTGAATGGAGGAAATCTTGCTGCATTAATGAAATTAATTCTTTGTTATAGAGAATTTATCTTCTATGTTTATTCTTAAAACAATTAAATGTTATCTAAAAGCATGATGTATGTAAATCAGTGTTGGAAGACTAGATAATATTGAGTAATTCTGTATGCCAAATTGGGGCCTATTTTAGTATTTTATAATACAGTAAGGTATTAAGCTTTGGGAAGCAATGACAGGTGTTGCATATCAATAAAAAATCAGTGTGCAAATCTATATCATTTTAAATTAGATGAGACATTGTCCTTTTTTGGTTTTCAGTTGTAAATTCAAATTTTGTCATTATTTATTGATATTTTAAACCTGTGTTTTTTGTTCACTTAGTTTTTGTTTTTACTTTTTTTGTTTGTTTTTTAGGGATAGGAGGTCTACAAGAGTTTGTCCTGAAGTCTGCAACCCTGTGTAGCTCACCTTCTTGCCCACCCTTTATCCCCCTCAACTTTGAAGCCACACCCATTGTGAGAGTTGCAATTGAACCAAAACATCCAAGTAAGACAACTCTTTGTCTTTCAGCTCAGTTCTACAAACCTTTATTAAATGCCAAGTCTGCGAGACACTTGTGCTTTGCCCTTTGTAATGGATGCTAAATGTTATGCTTTTAAAAATGCTTGTCTTTAGTATTTATGGACTTTGTAGTACTCCCTTCTGTCTTGCTGGTGATTGGGGAAAATTCAGTGAACCTGAAGGTGAATCAGAATCACAGACTTTTATAATTGGAGGAAACCTCAAATGCCATGTAGTCCCACTGACCCTTAAAAAATTATCCCTTCCACAACATGACTGATAAGTAGTCTTCCAGCCTTTACTTAAAAAACCTTTAATAAAAGAGAACTCACGACCTTGTGAGGCAGTTTATTCCACTCTGGTTTGATTAATAGACATAAAATCAGAATTGATCGGCTTTACTTTGTCTCCATCATCATTTATCATTGCTCCATTTGTCCAAGGCAGATGGGACAAGGTTACTTCTCTTCTTCAGTCCTCTTCTTTTCCTCAGTTTAGTTAAAAGAAACTCTCTTTTTTTTAATTTCTTAGCATTTCTTGCCAAGATTAACACATTCTTACCTTTAGCCCTCCTGACATTCTTCACACTTCCCGCCATTCTGTTAATCCTCCATTCCCTGTCCTTGTTTCTGTTCCCAGTACATTTCTGAAAAATCTTAGCTGGTTGATGAATTTCTCCTTTGCACCCAAATACATCTCTTTAGACTACTCCCCCTTTTCCCTCTTCATCATTAGTTTTTCTCTTTGGTCTTCAGAAATATATTCTGGATGGCTTTCTATGCCTCTTATATTCCATAAAGTTCTGCCTATCATGAATTGGAAAAAGACTCTTCTGGGGAAAGGGCAAAATCTAAATTTTGATATAAGAAGATGAATAGAATCAGAAAGTTCACAGTATAAACAAGTGCAAATGGACTGGGCCAGAGGTTGGAGTGCTCCACAATTGTGCAGAGAGGAATAGGTCAGAGGAGAGTCTGTTTGGCTGTTTCCAAATGGCGGTTATTTCCATGAAGGATTCATTCTCACCAAGTTCTCTTTTATGGCAGCAGCATTAGCCACAGTTTCTCTCTAAAGTCCTCCCTGCAACTCAGAAGTGGTACTTGGTGGTATGACATTGGTCAGAGGCCTCAACAAACATGGGTGACAGTGGTTCTCATGTTCCCTCTAGGTTTCTGTAGCTTTCCCAGTCTCTTAAGTGTTGTCATTGCCTCTAGATCCTCTGGGAGCTGCATCCTCCTTTCTTATCCACAGTGGCAGGGTGGGTAAGAATCCTTTGGCCATAATTTGTGGTCAGAGTGGGCCCATTACAACAGAGACCTGGGAAACACAAAATAGGGTGCATAATCAGAAAAGTAATCCTTGTCATTACGTCCTAGGACTTACTACCTGTGTGATGAGGAAGTAGCCTTTCTTCCAATCTCCCAGTTTTGGGAGGATTTCAGGACAGTCATACTTGATTTTCTATGCCTGTGTAAACCCCAGGAATGATTTGTTGGTTCAGTTTATACTAAATTTTAAGTATCTACCTGACATCCAGGTGAAAAATGTCCAGTAAGTAAGCTATTGGAAATCCATGACTGAAACTTGGTAGAGAGATTTTGGCTGGATGGATAGATAGGAAAGAAATGATAGCTAAAATCATGGAGGCTGATATATCAATAGCAGAGAATCAATTCAAAGATAAGTCGAAGACTTTTTTTCAAAATTTGGAGATGACCATGATTATGAGGTAAGCTGTCACACAGGTAGAGAAAGAACCAGGGGAGGGAAGTGTCACACAAGCCAAGGAAAGAAGGAGGATGTAGGAGAAAATCTTACTCTCTGTGCTTTTTAGACCAGACCTTTTCTAGACCACATGTTGACCCACACCATCTGATTTCTGTTTTTGCTTCATTGCAACATCTTCCTAGCATCTTTACAATTTCAGATCCTATTTTTGATTCAGCATGTTTTCAGTGGTCTGGCTTCTGATAGTTCTAGGACAACTTCCAGGAAGGCTCATGTCATCCATTTGTGTGGATTCCTGTTAGTCTCACAAAGTGTTCCTTTTCTGACTCTCAACTATTTTGCTTTCTCCTAATTACTGATGTCCACTTTGGGAACTGCCTTAGCCAGTGGCCACATCCTACATGTATTGGATCATAGGATCAGAGGAATGTGAGCTGGAAGGAACTTTAGAGCTCAAGTCCACCCCAGTTACTTTGCAGATGAGGAAACTGAGGCCTAGAAAGGTTAAGTGACTGAGCTGAGACCTCATGTAGTTAAGGAGCAAAATAGGTTCAAATTCAGGCCACCTGACTAAATCCTTTGCTCTTCCAACTTCATCATACTCCCCATATCAAGTTCTTTGAAAACACATATTTTCCTTTATGGAATCTGTAGAACTCTGATGGCTGAGATTTTTGGGTTGATCTCTAGAGTGCAAACTTTTTGGGGGCATTATTTGTTTCTTCCAGTTTAAAACAGGAATAAGACTATATGTTAATATAAAATACTTAAAAAGTCTGTTTTAGAGGCTGCAGGATCCACACCCTAAGCAATCACTCCAAAACCAGACCAGGATTCCACAACCACTTTGTGGGCAAATCCACTCATTTGGCAGACTTCCTGTTACATAAGTAAAAATATGGTTATCCTAGGAAGGAGATTTTTGCAAGGATAGCCTGACAAGTACTCAGGTACTGCCATGCAAGGAACTTTCCTCTGATGTTACTCTAAGAAAGCTCCAAAATGTTGTTCTGCATACTCTATGTCCATATAAGAAGAGAGGCCTTTAGAGAGCTCTGTAAGACTAGAGAGATGACTTTTAAGAAGACAATAGCTAATAACTTTATCAAGATGCTGAAGCTGATACTTACAGGGCAAGTTTTATGCCCAGAAAAATTCTGATTCTGATATAAGCAGTTTTAAAGATTATTTGAGTTTTTCCCTGTTGTAGCAGCTCTGTGATAGCTATTTAGTCTCATCGTTCTTCTATCTAGATTCCAACTGAATCCTCCTTTGGTTATTATCTGTCCATGTTTTATCTGTATTTTGAGGGGAGATGCCTGTTATATATAGCAGTTATGTCTATTGAAGAGTTCAAGAGGGTGCTACAAGCTAGCTGTGCAGTTAATGTTGCATGTTTATTATGAGTGCTATGGCCAAAAAATGGCTAAAACTGAATTTTAAGTAATAAGTTCACACATAAGTGTAATTTTTGTAAAGGTTTTTATCCAAATGGGTTAAAAAAAATTAGAAACTTCAGTACTAATGGATTTCTCTTCTTTCCATTGGGTGTCGATCTTTTTTAATAGTCCTCCTTTTGCTGTATTTTTTATAAGCATTTTCCATTTGGTCTGTCTAGGTGAGATGCCACAGTTGGTTAAAGGAATGAAGCTTTTAAACCAAGCTGATCCATGTGTACAAGTTTTAATTCAGGAGACTGGAGAACACGTGTTAGTTACAGCAGGGGAGATCCATCTCCAACGATGCCTGGATGACTTGAAAGAAAGGTGGAGTTAAATGCCCTATTATATGTGTGTCGTTCAGTGGGTTGTTTGAGTATTCCTCAGTTACTGAAATCTATGACTGAGGTTTATCTTTGGTGGGTAACCAAAGTCTATGCAAGAATTTGGCTGCAACTGGATCATGCATTTAAATTTTAATAACTATAAAATAACTACCACCAGGAAATGTCACTTAATTCCTGTTTTCTTAAATGCCTTTTATTTTAATGTTATTTTTCTACATTAGTCATAAATTGTCATTTAATGTTTTATATAATAATAATAATAAATGACTATATCTTGCTTTAAAGTGCTTTTATATACATTATCAAGGTGATGTTTTCATAAAAGAGTTTACTTGTAAATGAAAAAGGAAAATCTTAGTATCATTTGATTGTGGTTATGAACAATTTGCCTATTTCACCATCTCATTCCTTGTAGTGTTTGTCTATTCTGAAATCTTCATTTTTGTGTATAAAATTGAATGGCTAGTGTTGTAAAATAACTTTTGCAATTTGATTTTTGTCTTCTTTTAGATACATTTTAATGAAAATATATATTTTTTCCCTTTGTCTTTTGTGAAAATCATCCTCTGAATCATAGGGAATAGGTTTTAAGTTTTTGTGGCTATTTAGATTAAGAATTTAGAATTTTAAAATCAAAAAGGACCTGTGGCTTAGAGATATCAGAAGAATTGCTGCTGGTCACAAAGAGGGAGTGACATGAGTTAAGGGTATGCCCCAGCACGTCTGACTTCTCGTCCTCTGCAGCCCTTTTCTTTTACCTGCCTTGATATCACTAGGTTTCTTTGTTAAATTGTCTTACTCTTTATGGAAAGGTTCATTGCCACTCAAAATAATAAATCACAAAACATAATTTCTTTTAAAAGTGAATATCAGTAATATTCAACAATTTTTTTTTACTTGTAGAGTTATTTAGTTTATCAGCTTTGGATAATCTTTGATAGAATATAAGCTCCATGAGGGCAAACACTTTGTCTTTGTATTTCCTGACTCCTGGTGCAATGCCTGACACAGAGTAGATACTGAAGCAATTCTTATATATGTAATAGATGATGTATTTCCTTGAACAGGTTCTTTAACATCTCTAAACCTTAGTTTTTTTTACCTGTGAAAATAAAGTGTTTAGCAAGATGATTTCTAAGATTCCTTCCAGCCCTCAAAATTCTGTACTGCTTGGTAGTAATTTGAAATAAATTCTCCCTTCACATTAAAATTAATTTTAATTTTTTTAAATTCTTAAACCATTACTTTTCTCTCTTCATGATATCATGCATCTTTTTTAACGTAGAATCACCCACCAGATACTCAGTCATCCACTTGTATCTTAGGTATGTATTCTTTGCATTCAGTGGTGTTTAGGTGCATTTTTTTTTCCCTTAGAAAAAAATTACATTTACAGAAAGAGAAATTGATTTTTTTTCTGAAATGTGGCCTTGACATGGTATTAAAGTATTTATAGAAAACCAGCTCACTTTGAAAACCAT
The DNA here is from genome assembly GCA_023548195.1 of Bettongia penicillata ogilbyi. Classification (NCBI taxonomy): domain Eukaryota; kingdom Metazoa; phylum Chordata; class Mammalia; order Diprotodontia; family Potoroidae; genus Bettongia; species Bettongia penicillata. The sequence goes on from JAJHZJ010000336.1 coordinate 8,451,571, forward strand.
TCAGCATGAAAGCTACTGGAAAGATCAATGTTACAGCTTATAAACATCATCAGAAATACAGACTGATAGTGAATGAAGGGAGCAGAGGCCCGTCAGTCATGCTTGGATTTATGTTCTCTAAAAAGATGCTGTAAAAAGAAGCAGTCTTCTCAAGTGCTTTTAGAGTTGTTCCCTGTAGTTTTTGGAGACACCTGTTTCTGGAGGTGATAAAGCTCCATTCTTTCATAGCTCTGATTCTTCTTAGGCGCATAATTTAGAGCTAGAAGTTTTGCCGCTCAGTACTATAATTTATTAGATGAGGCACTTGAGCCCCAGAAAGCGAAACTTGACATTCCCAAGGCCACACAGGTAGAGGTGATAAGTAGTAGAGGCAGGATTTGAATCTGGGCTTCTGGCTCCAATTATACTGCTCAGAGGATTATTTTTGTGAAAAAGAAAGGAAAATAATTATAATGTCATAAAAATTTTAATAGACAAAAATCAGATTGGAAAAATGATTTTATAATCCTAGCTAACATTCCATAACTTTATACACAAAAATGGAGATTTCAAAATACAAAAACATTAGATGGTAGAATAGGTAAATTTGTCATAACAACAATGAAATGATACTAGGATTTTTCCTTCTTTGTTTCATGGAGCTTTCCCTAATTCTGTGACATGGAGCTGCCTTCAGTATAGTCACTGAAGTCTACTGAAAGCTAAAGAAATCCTGTAGGACACAGATAGGAAAACCAGCCTCTGCCTTCTGCCGCCTGATGGAGGCCGATGAGAAGTTATTTAGGTCCTGAGGAGAGGTAGTTAGAAAAAGAAACCACAGAAAGAATAATTGGAGAGGCTGTTTGGGCGCGTGTGACAGGGTCGTTAGCAGCTTAGGTCTTGAAGCCCACAGAATCAAGGCTGACGTAGGCAAAGGTCATTTTTAAAGAAATAGACTAGAATAAACCACAACTAAAATTCCAAAGGAAATGAGAATCAGAAAGGAGAGAAATGCTAAAGCCCAGGGATGGTGCCGGCACTTGAGCCCGTACATACGTCATCTTAACAAGGTGTCACAGCAAGCCTTCACGGCTGGTTTGGCTGTCGGTCTTCATCTTCGTCTTTTCCATGGGGGATGCTTGTCCCTTGGTGGGGACAGACAGGTGCTAGGTTTTCTCTGTGAGGAAAAGGTAGTTCAGCAGAAACTAAAGCAAGGAGAGTATGACCAGAACATCAGCAGAGAGGAGAAGCAGAGTAGAGTGGAGAAAAGATCATTGATGTTGGCTGAGACAGTAGTTTGAGACAGCATTTTCAGCACAGTGATGTTGGCAAGAACCAGCTTCTAAAAGTACGTCAGTAGCATTAACAGCTGTCTGTTAAATGAGAGGCCTTGTGGGATGGTTCATACAGAGCTGGGTTCCAGCCCCAAGCAGAATATGCAACTCTAGTGCTCTCAGAAACTCACAGTTAAGACAGCCAGGTTGCAGAAGAAGCGCCACCATGCATCATTAAAGGTAGTGTCCTCCCTACAGATTCCCTGTACCAGGAAAATAACAGGTCCAGTCTTTGTCCCTGTGTGCAAAGCAACCTCTGTTTCTGACGCTGGAGGAGGTACAAAGATAATTTAGATATGGTCACATATATAAATATGCTGTAGTATGATAACTGCCAGAGGCAGGGTCAGATAGTGGTTAGAGATTTGGCCTTGGAACCAGGAAAACCTTAAGTCCTGCCTCTGAAATAAATCTCTAAGGTGTTTGACCCAGCCTGACACAAGCTCTCAGGGTTCCGGGCAGCTCTCTAAGACTACAAATTGCAAAGCGCTGACCTTCTTTAGTAGAGGGAATTATTTTTCTCCCTGGAGCTCCTTGTACCAGTGAAATCCCAGGTCTATTACTTACCTCTAAAATAGCTAAAAGAAATACAACTTTCTATAAAGTAGAAGTTGGAAGATAATCTGTTTTAGATTCCTAGGTAAGTTATAATTCTTATTTCATGTTAAACTTTAAACTTAAATCTTTTATATTTTATATATATATATATATATATATATATATATAAAATTATCTTTATATTGGCTTTTCTTCACAGAAAGATTTTAATTAATTTAATAATTCTTAAAAAAAAATTGGACTTTATTTCAAAATCTAGTTGGTTTCCCAAAACAGTTCTATAATCTGAATATACTGTAGAAGAAAAGCATATACTTACCCTCAAGAAACTTTCATTTTAAAATAAATGAGACAGGAGTAGCAAGGTGGTACAGTGGATAGAGCACTCACTGGCCTTGGAGTCAGGAATACCAGAATTCAAATCTGTCCTCACACATTTACTATCTGTGTGACCCTGGGCAAGTCACTTGACCCCGATTTTCTGGCCCCTCCCCCAAAAAAGGAAGCTAAATTAAAGGACACAGCCATGTAGGTGAACACAAATTATTTAACCAGATATGCCTTTTTCCTAGTTTTCCTCTTTGCTGTGAGAACAAAGAGTAGACAGGAGGAAACAAGGATCACTTTTGGGACTTGGAATAAATGCAAGGAATGGAAGCAATGAGAAATGAAACACAATCTGGAATAATCACGGCTAAAATGAAGAAGAAAGAAAACATCTGGTGGCAGCTCTCCACTGGGAAAGCCCTTTATGTTTCCCCATTAGAGCTCATAGAATGTCAGATGAGGAAACTGAGACCCAGCGGTCTTAGGGTCATGCTGGCGTTAACCAAGGTCAGGACCCAGATTTCCTCTCTCTCTTACAGTTCAGTGTTCTTTCCGTATCACTGCATTACCTCTTTTGTTGGAGGAGAGAGGGAGAGAAAAGCAGTCAGATGGTGATGATGGTTGACATTTACATAGTTCCTTAAGGCAACCCTGGGAAGTAACTGGTGTTATTCTTCCCATTTTACAGATGAAAAAACTGAGCCTGAGTGAAATTACTTTATTTGCCTGGTGCTACACAACTAGTGTCTGAGGCAGAATTTGAACTTAAGTCTTCCTGACTCTCAAATCCAACACTCTTATCCACTGCGCCACCTAGTTGCTTTTGGCATTAATTTAGTGCATTCACATACTGTGGTTAGCTGACTGCCCTCATAAGAATATTGGGAATTCTATTTTTGAATCTCTTTGGGGGAATATAATATCACTTTATTTAGTTTTTTGGCCAGGGTGCTTCCTGAGGAAATCCAGGAGTGTATTACTGCCACTAGTTGCTATATGTTGCTGTTTCTGTTTCATGACTAGAAAAACAAAAGTTCTCCACAGCACACAGGAACTTAGAAAGTGGTCCTGAAACAGTCGTTTTTCAGTTGAGCTAAGCTAACAGCATGATAGAGATTTTCCCCTTCTGTGTTTATGCTACAATCTACTTTTGGTCTTGTAGTGCCATTAGAAACTAAAGATAATTCCCCATGGAACCCATTTTATTATATTTAAGATATCATTCCTACATGAAATAATATATACTTCTTAGTAATTGAATGTAATGATTAAAAATGTTTTTACAAATAATTAACCGAGTTACTAGGCTTGGATGTGAGTTCCACTTTTGATACTGTGTGTGCTCTACTTCCCTGAGCAACATTTCCTTATCTTTACACTGGAGTTGAACCAAAATGATGTCTACCATCCCTTCCAATTCTAAGGTTCTGTATTCCACTTGGAACTATTGGATATTTTCTCCTCACGTGTCTTAGTAAATAATTTATTTTGCGTTATTTTTTTTTAAATATTGTCAAATTTCACTACAGTGCTTTCCAAATGGAAACATATGTAATGTGATAGCTAAGTCCAAGCAGGTAACTTTTTATTTTAAAGAATAACACTGTAATGCAGTTTGCGTACATGCACAGAAAGAGTTTAGGTACTCCCCTTGAAGTGTTATTTTTGTTTTCAAAAAGAATTTTATCATTTTGGTTTGAAATTAAAATGAGTCTTACATCCTGAATTTATGAAGCAAATTATTATAGAGTTCTGAAAGAAAAAGTAACTTTTATATTTTGACAGGACTTGGCTCTCACAAATATATGGTATTTTTTATTGTACCTTTTTCTAGGTCATTATCATCATCATTGTCATCATCATTGTTGTTTTTATTGATTTTATTTTCAGATTTGCAAAGATTCAAATCAGCGTATCTGAACCCATCATCCCATTCAGGGAAACAATTACTAAGCCACCCAAAGTTGACATGGTCAATGAAGAAATAGGTAAACAGCAGAAGATTGCAATCATCCACCAGACCAAAGAGGACCAAAGCAAACTCCCTGAGGGAGTCCAGGTTGATGCAGATGGGCTCATCACAATAACCACTCCAAACAAACTCGCCACTCTCAGTGTCCGAGCCCTGCCTCTCCCAGAAGAAGTCACTCAGGTCCTTGAAGAAAACAGTGATTTGATTCGTTCTATGGAGCAATTGACTTCTTCTTTAAGTGAGGGGGAAAATACCCAGATGATTCATGAGAAGACTCAGACTAAGATCCAGGAGTTCAAACAAAAGTTGGAGCAAAACCTACAGGGAAGGAAGTGGAGGAATGTCGTGGACCAGATCTGGTCATTTGGTCCTAGGAAATGTGGACCTAACATATTAGTAAATAGATGCATGGATTTTAAGAGCTCTGTATGGCAGTGCCTTGAGAGCAAATGTATTAAAGAAGCAAGTAAATACAGAGATTTTGACAATAGTGTCATCAGTGGATTTCAACTGGCAACACTGTCAGGCCCCATGTGTGAAGAACCACTCATGGGTGTCTGTTTTGTTCTAGAAAAATGGGACCTAAGTAAATTCTTGGGTCAAGGAGCAACTGAGAAAGCAGAAGAGGAGCACGATGGAGGTGAAACTGCTTCTAACCACAGTAGACCTCCAGAGTCAGCCACTGAAAATGAACAGTTTCAAGATGACTGCCCAGAGACCTTGGAAAGAAAGAGCAAACATAAAGTAGAGGCTTTGCTGGCCGACTGTTATGGCCCTTTCTCTGGTCAGCTGATTGCTACTATGAAAGAAGCTTGCCGCTATGCGCTACAAGTGAAACCCCAGCGTCTTATGGCAGCAATGTATACCTGTGACATCATGGCCACTGCAGAAGTACTAGGTAAAGAATGGGGGGGGTGTGCGTGCATGCATGTGCGTGTGTGTGTGTGCATGAGTGTGCAACATACAATGTTTCTGCATCAGCTCTGCCTTCCAAGAAAGAATCAGGAGGACAATGGTGACTTTTAGGAAGAGGGAAGCCAGTCAAGGAGTAAATCAGGCTGGGAGTGACAGTGACACATATCTGGAGGCTTCATGTAGGTTATTGGAGACAGACTTTTAGCTCAGGACCAGAGATGTGCTTGAGGAAGTCATCAGTGTAGAGGTGATGTTGGAACCATGTTTATATGAGCAAAAAACATGGAATTGGCCATGAAAGAGTCAAGTTTTGTCTAAAGGGAAAGGGCATTGGATTTAGGCATCCAAAGACCTAGATTCAAGATTCAAAAGATGACCTCTACATCTGCTTAGCTACATGACTTGAAGTAAATCACTTAACAAACCTCTCTCTGTACAATACAATTATATCTCAGAGGGATGTTGTGAGGATCAAATGAGATGATGTGCATAAAGCCTTTTGTAACCGTAATGTGAGTTATTAACTGTCATTAACCTGAGTGCTTGCATCTTGCAGTCGGGCTGGCTTCTGACTCTACCTCTTAGCTGAAGGGAGTCTCTCCAAGGTTGTCGGTGATTTGCCAAATCCATTGGTTTTTTCTCCATATGATTCTTGACTTCTCTGAAGCCTTTGACACTGTTCACACCCCCCTTCCTCCTGGACTTTCCCCTCCTTGCTTTTTGGGGACACCTATCTCCTGGTTCTCTTCCTGCCAATTTATCTGAATGCTTTCACATCTACTTTTCATAAATTACTTGTCCAGCTATATGGAACATTATCTCTCCTTTACTATTTGAATATCCCCAGACAAGTCTCATTTGTTGAGTATTTTTCAGAATGGTGTTTTTGCTGTTTCCTTCCTTTGCATTTTTAATTAGTCAGATACAGAATTTATCAGATAACTTTGCTTTTAGCAGAATAACATTCATCTGATGTCAGAAGTCCATCATCACCATATTTTGCCTGTGTCCCAGTCTGAGCATCTGTGTTCAGAAGGCACTTCTGACCAAGTGGTCTGTTGTATAACAATACTGTTGCATAACAATATTATACTTCTCTCTATCTCCCCTTTTCTTCTTATTCAGGTCTCTACCCTATATGCATTCAAGTTTGTGAATTTCAACATGAGTTAAAGTCTTATACTATTATATTCTTCTGCCTTAAATGTTAGTTTTGTATAAAATATTCTCTGCCATTATCATATTCCAGGTATGAGTCCACTTTAACACTTCTCAGTGATTTCTTTGAAATTGTTTTTGCCATTTTGTGTTAAAGTTTCAGGTTTATTTTGGTTATTTTATTCAATTTTAATATAAATGGAAAACTATTACAGCTCTGTGGGTTGTCACAGAGATACTAGAAAGCAGAGAATTTTTCTAACCGATTTTCCTGTTATTTTCAACTAAGAATTACTAGGTACAACTTCCAAGATGCTGCTTCTTTCTTAGTCAAGTAAATTGTCCTATATAGTATCTTATTTCACATTTTTATCTAAGTGTTTTTCTCCCTTCCCTCAGAATTCAGCTAAAAGCCCTTTTGATCAGATATTGCCAAATTAATTTTTCCCAGCCCTAGGCCACAAAACTAAATCCTGCTCTTTGACTTCATTTACGTAGTCAGCTGTTTGTTCCTGTATCCTTTTTCTTCTAAAGTCATAACTTTGAACTTCAGGAGATGAAAACTTTACCAGTTACTCTAAAATTCTTTAGTTTTCCTACCCAGAATTTCAAAATGTTTTAGGGCTATACTAGAGACCTGCTGATTCACCTTTATGTGAATCAGCAGAATTGAGTAGTGAATGTTAGGTTTATTTAATCTTTCAATTAAGCATTCTGTTCTTAAGCTGAGCCACACCACGATGAGAGGTTAGAGAGCTGATCTCAGAGTCAGTAAGACCCCCAAGCTGTAGTCCTGTCCTGTCCCCATAAATTGACTCTTTACCTGGTGCAAGCCCCTTAATCTCTTACTTACTCCAGGCACCTTCAGACATTGCAGAGAAAGTACTGACTTGCATTAGGAGAGGAAGTTTTTCATCAGGATCTCCCTTGGACTCATAAGCTAAAAAATATAAAACAAAACTCCTAATCTGTTTCTTCTAAACAAGGGCTCAACAGTAGTTTATTTTATATCTGTTAAATTGCTTTTCCCCATGCTTATACAACAGAATTTTCTGAGAAAATAAGTATCTCAAAATAATTAAGTACTTCCTCTGGAGAAATACTCTTAATAAAGTGGCTACACTTTTCTGCAGAGTTCATTCAGAGTATGCTTCCCCCAAAAAGGTTAAAACATGAAATCTTGTACACTTCTTAATACTATTTCCACCTCTGTTCAGATAGAATTCCTTTTTTTAACAAATATAGCTAATCATAGAAATTTTCTCAAGATAGCTTGGTCTTGATATAAATGGAGACCCATTACTACAATTATCAGTCGATAAATGTTTACTAGTTTTTGGGACACATGACTTCTCTCCCCCACAAATGTCAAGTGTATGCTTGCCAAAAAAGACTATTTTGTGGAAAATCACACAGACAAGCATTCACATGGTGGTCAGAAGAAATAATACAGGGACCCTTTCAGAGTCTTTCTTAAGAATTGTGAACTTGATTGTGTGGCATGAGAGACACTGGCACAGGACCGCTCAGCATGGCATGCCCACATGAGGCCCTGTGCTACATGAGCAAAGCAGAATTGAAGTAGCTCAAAAGTAACATGAGAAGCGCAGATTTAGGACATCTTCACTCCAGATGTTCATGTGGACTCTCCGTGCCTGTGGCAGGGTATTCCGAGCTTGTATTAGTCTGATCAGCCGCAGTTGGATACGCTGTATCCCACACTGTAATTTGATTCTCTAATGTAATGGTGTCATTTTGATCTTGATCGAGAATGAAGGACAACCAACTATAAAAACTCTTGCTCAGAATATCCCACGTATTTTTGCATTTCTTCTAATCCCAACCCTTTGATTTTCAGTGATAAATCTTTTTTTTCATCTTTTAATTGTCAGCTTTCTGCTCCTATGGAATCCCTTTCTCCTGCCCCTCTTCCCAACAAAGCTAAAAAAAACCTAGAGGCCTTTTGTAAACTTGTTAGGTTTTCAAACAGTCTTATGTTCCATTAAACTACAGTTATATTAAAGCAGTGTCTTCCATATTGAGCTTACCTTATATATAGATAGAGTCAAATGGAGACCTCTATTTAAGTTTGTGGGGTATTTTTTCAGAGAAATGCTTATAATGTTGATTTAAAAACAAGCAAACAGAAAAAACATCAGAACTCTACTACTCTAGGATATGTACAGGGAACTGAAAATATTCCCTTACACAAAACTAGAAATTATATTGGTCTTTACTAATATGGAACTCTATCACATTATGCTGGAAACTTGCTTTAAACATGGATCTTGAAGGTTGTTGCCATAAAACCATGTTGTAAATTACACAGTCTCATAATAGACTCCTAGTCCTTAAATTTAAACGAGGGAATTCTCCAAGCAGAACTTTGCAAAGCCTTCCCTCTCTAATCTCCTTAGTTCATAGAACTTGAATGTGGCAGGGTCCAATTTATATTTTTGCTGCTGCCAGAAATAAACCCATATTGGATGGGAAGGCAGGGTCAAAATGGATTCTTGTGTTACTGTGAAAGCCTGTGTTTTTAGTTAGTCCCCATTCCTCTCATGTGAATCTGGCATAAAATTAGATGTTTGAAAATCTCAAAAGAGAAGCATGGAAAGACTTAAATAAACTGATGCAAAGTAAAGAGTTAGGAAAACATTATGTATAATAACTGCAACAATGTAGATGGAGAAGACAGACATCACAAAACATTGAAATATTATAAAAAACAAATGTAGTCTCAAAGAAAAAGAGATGAGGAAACACTCTCCCTGACCCTTTTGCAGAGATTGAGGTCCACAGATATGGAACACTACATGCAATGTTACAGTTTTTCAATGTGTTTTTCACTTTTGCTAGCTTTTTTCTTTTCCCCTTTTTCCATAAAAAAATTATTTTAAGGGATAGGTTTGTAGGAAAAGTGAGGTTATAGGTGATATTAAAACGAAGTACAGGATTAATAGGAAATAAGTAAGACAGAAAAGGTACTGGAATTAAGAGGTTTGGGGAAAGGCTTACTATAGAAGGTGAGATTTTAGTTGGCGTTTAAGAAGCCAAGTAGGAAGAGATGATGAGGGAGAACTAGGCCTGAGGGACAGCCAGAGAAAGTGCCCAGAACCAAAAGGTGGAAGCAAATCATGCAACAGCAAGGAAGCCAGTGTTACTATATCAAAGAGTATGTGGCAGACGTGACGGCACAAGAAGATGGGAAAGATAGTGGAGGGGCTAGGTTATGAAGGACTTTGGACACCACAATGAGGATTTTACATTTGATTCTGGAGGCAAGGGAAAGTCCCTAGAGTTGAATGAGTTGAGGGACAGGGTAACGTGGTTAGACCTGACTGAGTAGGGAGAGGCTTAAGGAGAGCAGATCTACCAGCAGGCTGTTGCAGTAAGCCAGGTTTGAGGTGATGAGAACCTGCATTAGAATGGTGGCAGTGTCAGAGGAGAGAAGCGGGGCTACTTGAGAGTTGTTGCAAAGGTGAATAAGACAGACCTTGGCAGAAGATTGGATGTTAGGAGATGAAAGAGAAGAAGTGAGAATGATTCCTGGGTTGCAAACTTGAGGAACTGGGAGCTTGATGTCACCCTCTATAGTAATAGGGAAGATAGGCAATGGGAGCTTTTGGGGGAAAGATAATGAATCTTACTTTGGATATGTTGAGTTGAAGATGTCCGCTAAGGACTCAAGGGAAGTGGATGATGTAGAATTGAATTGGTTCAGCAAAGGTTAAAGATGGGGAAAAGAGGAAAGAGTGGCTAGTGCAGAGGAAATAGTCTGGGAAAGAATTGAAGGGGTGAGGAATTGGATATCCACCGTGAGGATAAAAGGTAGAGTTATGTAAAGGAAGGCGGAGGGAGATGTGGAAAGCCAGTAGATTATGGTTAGAGAAGAGGATTTCAAAATTCCTTAACTTGGAGGTGGTACATTTGTGCAAGGGCGTGACTAGGCAGCCAGGGCATGTGTGGGTGCAGTGGGATGGAGGAGCAGGTCATGGAAAGTGAGGAGGTGGAAGAATTGAGTGGTCAGAATTTAAGGAAACTAGAGACAAAATGAGTTAAGATGAGCCCCGTGTGAAAGACCTTGTTACAAAGAGTAATCATAAGGAAGGAGGATCCATAGGATATTCTTGATTGAATAATATGCTGAAATAGTGTTTTTTGAAAATAATTCTGTCACTCGTAAAGAATGGATTGAAACTAAGAGAAGCTGGAGGTCGGAGTGCTGGTTCGGGCAGAGACAGTGAGGGCAGCCTGAGTTAGGAGAATTTCAGGAACAGTGGAGAGAGAAGAGGAATGGATCTGGGGACAGTCTTCTTCTCCGAGTTAGTGAGAGGACAGCGTTAGTATTGACAGGAACCTAGATTTTTAGGGAAGATAAATTAAATTTAGGGCATATTAATTTTATAGTGAAGGTAGGATATCTGGGTGTGAGTATCTTGGTAATGGAAGGGCTTGGAGATCAGATCAGAGCTAGAGGTAGAAATACACAAGACATACAAATAGTAATTGAAAACACAAAAAATAGGCTAGTTAAAGCTTACATCTACTGGAGAGAACCACAGGACTGAGTCTTGATGAAAGCCTACAGTTAAAGGTTAGCAGAGAGAAAAAGGTAGCATCAGAAATCTTTTGGAAGGGTCAAAGGAAAACACAGTTAATGTAGTTGATGACCAAGAAGACGAGAGGAGAAAGTTTCAGGAAGGGAGGCTGTGGTCAACTGTTTTAACTGGCACAAGGGGTCAAGTAGAAATAGGACCTAGAAAAAATTGAAGGCAGATTGGCCTACTTGGTAGTAAGGGAGTCATTATTCAGCTTCAAAAGAGCATTTCCAGTAGTGTTGGGAATGGAAAATAGATTTCAGGGCGATGAAGAGGGAATAATAAGTTAATGTCCTGGATAGATCATTCCTTGGATAAGGTTTTTGGGTGGGTGGGGGACTGGAAGGGGCAGCAAGATCAAAAGAAATAATTTCTAAGATAGAGAATATTGCCTGAATATATTTGAAAGGTAAGAAAAAAGCATTAGAGCTAGAAAAAATGGAAAATATTGAAGAGATTAGTGATAAGTGATAGCAAGGTTCTGGAGGAATCATATACTCTTAGCCTGTCGCTCGTCATCCTGCTTGTGGATTAGTTATCTCTCCTTTACTTCTCTGTCCTTTCTACTATTCCCTGTTCAGTAACTTCATTACTATCACCACCAGGGGGCAGGCAGGGTCAGCAAGATGAAGTGAGGCTAGCCTGATGTGTTCTTTGTTGCCAAGTCTCATTAAAAAGTTCTATAGAAGAGGCCACCAAAACTGAAGTATTGGCCAAAATTACTCCTTAGCATTGTGTATGAATTTCCCTTATTCCTACACTTTACAATGGACAATAAGCATTGACCACCCTTCTAGGATAAAAATATACTTTCTATATAAATACTCATGTATGTGAACGTACTTTTATCGCTTCCCAAGTAAGTGAAATAAGTGTAATGAATAGGAAAAGCTTTGACCAAAAAACTTGTTTGATTCCTATGTGACAAGAATTATTAGGGGATGTGAAATAACTCAGAAAATAGCAGTTTTCCAGGGCTAATATTCTCTCATTCTCATACTTTTTAGAAGAGCGGGTTAAAGAAAATTATATAAATAAATGTTCCTTTTTCTTTGGCTCAGAAAGGTTGGTACGCTAGATGCTCCAGTAACTAGAACCATGTGATCAGTATCTCAGGACTGTATCACAGACAAGGTAATGTCACAGAGGCCTTTCAGAAGACATAAATCACAGAAGATGACGTTTGACAAAACTACACATTAGGGCTTCTTTGTGGCTAAAAAGTTGTGACAAGCTCAGCTGGTTAATAAGAGTTATGATTCTTTAGGTCGGGTCTATGCTGTCTTGTCAAAGAGAGAAGGTCGAGTGTTGCAGGAGGAAATGAAAGAAGGGACGGACATGTTCATTATCAAAGCTGTGCTTCCAGTAGCTGAAAGTTTTGGATTCGCTGATGAAATAAGGAAGAGGACAAGCGGCCTTGCCAGCCCACAGTTGGTGTTCAGCCATTGGGAGGTAAAAATAAAACAGTTTAATATTTATTCTTTCTCTTTGGGGGCTGGACTTCCTGTAGAGGTGCCATATGAGGGGGAAGGAAGATATTGCTAAGAACAAATTGGCTTTTTTCCAATAAGCCAAATGGCAATATATTTTGGTCACATCGAACTTCATGCTGTGTATCATATTTCACTTTAGTTTATTAAGAATTGCTGCACATGGTCATTGGCAGTACAAGTAGACATTTCTGCATAAGATCTGTATTGTTACCCTTTACTTTTCCAGTTATACTACATGCTATTATTATTAAAAATAAGCTTTTTAAAAATCAAATTAAAAGTTTCAAGCTTCAGAAGCATTCCCCTCTTTATTCACTGGAGGTGATTTTTACATTTGCATAAGAGAAGTTTAGTTCAATGAAAGAAAGAGTTGGGTGATTTCTGGGAATCAACTAATTTTTTTTTTTTTTTGGTTTCAAGGAACTTTTCTTGAAAAGAGGATTTTTTACCATTTCACTAGTAAATGAATATATTTTTTAAAATGTCTCTGGGAAGGAATAGCTGAAAAGAAATAGAATAGACTCCATACCCTATTCTTTTCTATCCTGTTGGGCTGATAACTGATTTTCTATCACAAAAGGATCTTGGAATATAACATCATCAAGGGTCTCTAAAAGGCAAAGGCAGGCAACAAAAATTACTGTATTTATAATTAGCAAACCAAGTTTTAGTGTTGAAGAAAAGGGGAAAACATTTTGGGCATTTTTTCTTTTCAAAAAAATGGGCATTAATTTGGATTTTTTTTTTAATCCAAGGACAAAAAAGAAAAATGAAACATTTTTTCCAAAAAGAATGCTAATCATTACATTTCATTAATTTTCATTATATTATCAATAAAGATCACAAATTCCTAATCCATATTCAACTACCTCATAGTAAACGTAATTCTAGACTCTCTAAAAACATACTGGTAGAGCTAAACTCAAGCAAGTCATACCATACCGGAAAGGTTTCAACAACTGTGGTCTGCGAACCTGCATAGTTTCCATTGGAGAGGCTCATAGAGTAGGCTGGCCACTGCTAATGAAATTTTTGGTTTTGACAGTGCAAAACAAAAAATGCAAAAAAGTACCCATTCCTTAGTGGCTATCTTCCAGTTCAGCAGTGATAGTAGTGGAGTGCCGCAAAAGGGGACAGAGGATTATACTGGAAAAGAAAACAGAGGATAAAATGGCAATGTTAGAGAGGATATGAGAAGATAGGGACATTCATGCATTTTTCGTGGAGCACTGAATTGGTCAAGTCATTCTGTGAAGTGGTTTAGAATTAGGCTCTTCACTAGCTTTATGCTAAGTTTTACAAAAGCTTTTTCTTTTTAAGGTCTCTGCTAAGCATATACTTATATTCCAAGGAGGTCAGAGACAGAGGAAAAGGTTGATATAAATATGTAGAAATATTTATAGCAGCACTTTTCTACAATAGCAAAATACTTGAAAAAAAATAGGTGCCCATTAATTGAGGAATGATTGGATGAATTATGGCCCGTGAGTTATTTCTGTACCATACATAAAAAAGAATTCAGATAAATTTGGGAAAACCTGTATTAGTAGAAGTACAACAAAATAAGTAGATATATATTATCTTTTAGGAAATAGACTATAAATTTGTAGGTAGCTAGCTAAGAAAAAATATCACATGCTAATTTTCAGGAAGTCATAGCTGTTTTGGGAGACTTGATGCGCCTTATTGTTTAAAGAGGAAAGTAGAAAATTATCATCTTGTGATTGGAAAGAGACAGTCACCGGCTACAACTGATATAAATGTGTGCTTATGCTCGTATAATATAGTTTCCCTCTTTCCTGCACTGTAAAAGAGGAATAACTCTTAGAAAATGATTGCTAGAGAAACGATGCTTTCTTTTTCTCTTCTTTACCATCCCCATGCAGTCCTACTTCTGGTAACTGAGTGAGGAAGAGATTGAAATAGCACATACGTGTGAAAGAAACTGGGAATGGGGGACAGTAAGGTCAAGCAAGGAAAGCTCTAGAACTGGCAAAAGCAAATGAAGGTATTATGACTCTTGAGCTGACATCCTTACAATGTATACCAGCTGTGGGAGGAATCTGAGTGCAAGGGAAAGATTCTAAGTGATATATAGCATTCTAGCAATTGATGCGTAACAACTTGATCAGGATTAGGTGTTTGTTTTTAATAGTGGCAGACTTTATTGTAGTGTTGACCAGGCTAGCTAGAGGCAGCTCAAATGATTCCAATTTAGTTGACAATAGTAAAAGTATCATAATCTGAGGAAAGTCGAACCAGGCTTTCTTCCCTCCATCAGGCTGCATATGTCTCATACAGCTTCTTTATGGCCTGCTTTATCTGATTATTGTTGGCATTAATGCCTGTGGTGAACACCAGGGTGTTGAATTCTGTGAAACTTGATGATCACATAGTGATCTTGTTATATCTTTTCCCAGGCTGCTTGGGCTGCTTGTGAAGTCAAACTGTCTTGGGTCTCCATAAGGTGGAGGATGTTTGGATTTTCTAATTTTTGTGGTTAGGGGCAACCTTTAACACTTAATTTCTTGGCCTTCAAGACTTGACTTTCTTCCAGTATTGAGGAAAATAACTTCCTTCTTTGCCTCAGCACCATCATAACAGAAAAGCTAGATACAACATTAAGGAAAAATTCCCCAACACTTAGAGAAGAGTCCAAAATGAAATGAATTATCAGGTGATGACATGGGGTCCCACCAGAAGTCTTAAAGCAAAGGCTGTGGTCAACTTTTTGAGTATATTATAGAAAGAATTATTTTTCAGGTATAGCTTGAGCTTGATGGCCACTGAGTTACCTTCCAACTGAAAATCTATGATTTTCTAAGTGATAATGGATAACAATTATTATTTTCCATAACAGTGGAAAAGTTTCGAGATTAAATGTGTAGATGTGTTTTTTCTTCAGGTATTACTCTATATGTGTATCTTGCTGTATTGTTAGTATTAAATTGTAAGTTCCTTGAGGGCAGGGACTACCTTTTACCTTTCTTTGTACTGCCACAGTTTGGTACAGTGCTTGCCACATAGTAAGTAGGGGCTTACTGAATGCTAGTTGGCTGACTTTTTGTTTAACTGTTTTAATAAAGACTGATATTTTTATTTTTAAAAGAGAAGAACTTATCTGTCCATCATATACTTTTCTCAGGACAAGCCATCAGTGTGGCACAATGGAAAGGGCACTTGTATGCATAAAAACCCAAGCTTGAGTTCAAACTTTGTCTTTCAACAGCTGTAACATCTTTGGCTAAATCACTCAGCCATTCTGAGGACATATTCTCTCATTTGCAAAAGAAAGTGATTGTACTAGACATTTATTAAAGTCTCTTCCAATGCTGACAGTTTGTGACTGTGTGTGAGCCCATAGTTGACAGTACTGGGTGCATGGTCTCTGCACAGTGTCACATTTTAACAGTTTATGTTCATTTCAGCCAAGTACCTGAGAGGAAATAAAATGGTGCTAGAGTACCGAACTTACAGTCTTAGCCATATCAGGTGATATGGCAGAGGTTACATGACGGATTCATGGTCAGGGAGGAGTGGGGGTCAGGGAGAGAGGTGTTTTAGTATAGAGATAATGATCATCATGGTGGGTTTTTATTGTCTTTGATTTGATATTACATCCAATCTGTGTAAAAAACCTTGAAGGAAAATTAGGGTTTAGTGATTAATTTACCTAACATATGTTTATAATTTTATTTTTATAGCTCCCATTGTGAATAGAACCTGCACTGGTGCTATGAGATACATAAAAGTATAAGAAATTGGAGTACTAGCTTAGTACTAGTCTGCCTGGGGGGTAAAGAATATGACTTTCTTATTTCTTGTTCTGTACGTGGAATGGGAAGCTTCTTTTTTTCTCTTTTATACCATTGGCATAGCTATTGAAAGTATGGAGAGATACAATGGAAAAAAATATCACAAGTAACTTTAGCTATTTTTTTCTAATAAGAGAATAATATGAGATATTCTGTTTCCCTTTTAAAATTAAGAATGTGATCCATAAAGGCTGATTTATTAAACACAGCACACAATTTGAAATATGCTTCATTTCCATAGTCTGTATGTATAGTTAAGGAAACAAGCAAGATAGAGGGGAATTACTATGGAAAGAAAAACTTGAAAAAGGAAAGAAAAAACATGGAAAGGAAGGTAAGTGTGAGAGAGATAACAGAGAAAAGGAGGATGGGGAAGAGGGAATGCCAAAGGACAGAGGGGCGGGGGAGGGGAGCGGAGGAAACAGGAAAAATGTCAGAGAGAAAAAGCAGCATCTGCCTGCCTGGCTGCCTATCACTCTTGGTAATTTTTCTTGATGTCCCAAAGGGGTTCCTTCTATAAAAGGAAAAAATAAGAGCACCAACTTCTTAGGACTGCTGTGGGGGTCAAATGAGAGAGCATATGAGAAGTGCTGAGCCAGTCTTAAAGCTCTGTTCAAATGCTGACCCTATCATAATCATCATCATTAATTCCAAATCCCTCCTTTCCCATCTATGATGCTGTAGTTCAGGTCTTCCTCCCCAAAGTTCTAAATTGTATGTGTATGTGCACCATGGAAGCCCCACTCCTTCTTTATCAAGAGAAAACATTCCTGTCTAGCTTTCATTTCATATATGTCCCACCCTCTGGGTCAACCCTGATGACTGTTATAAAGACGGGATTTTATTTTCAAATTAAAATCCAGCCCATGTTTCCAATGATATTCTAGGCTTGTTGAGGTTGTTTTCTATTGAGTCTGGTTCCCTTTTTCTCCAGATTGGTTGCTTTCAAGCAAGGAGACTTAAGTTTTAGAAATACCCTTCTGATGGGCTTAGACCACCATAACTTCTGCCTGGCCTTGCTGTGGCTTTCACTGGCCCCAGGCAGTTGGACAGAAAATTTTAAAATCCGATTGGCTATCAAGGATAGGTGAAAATTTCTTTCTCAGAAACAAATGCCCAGCTGATATTGATAGTACATGACCTTGTCACATGCATACCCACTGCCAAATAGAAAGAGTGACAAGAGGGACAGCCTTAATCCTGGGGTAGATGACTTACTTTAAATCTGCAACAGGCTTTACAAAATTATGATAGAAATGGCAGTAACTTATTCAGATTAGCTCCAGAAAGTACTAATGGAAAAAAGATGGGTCTTACCTAAAGCCTTAAAGGTTGGTAGGTTCTGTCTAATCTAAAGGGGAAGAAAGTTCGGACATTTCATTATTTTCTGATTGCTGCCTGTGAATAACTTTTCTGCTTTCTGTATTGGTAGATATACTAATCTCATTACTTAAAGAAGGATATAATGGTTCCAGAGGACTCGTGATAACACCTACAACCCACTCAGAGGGCAGATAGAGACTGTTTTTTGAATATGGCCAGTACTGGAATATGTTTTGCTTCACTATACCTCTTTGTTGTAACAGGGGAGTTGTTTTTCCTACTTTCTCAATAGAGAGGGAGAGAGAAAAAAGTAGATTTTCATTGGGAAAAAATGAAATTTAAAATTTTTAAAAGGCTAAAAAAAAAGGATCCTTGACTTTAATCCCAAGTATTGTAACTGTCACATAACATTCTCTTTGTCTTTAGATCTGTTTCTGGGTAACTCACCTCCTCCTCTCAGTCTGCCTTCCTCTCCCCTCCCCTTCCTTCTCCTCTCCAATGGAAGGTAAATTTGGATGGCCAGAGGATGCCCAGTTAACTTGGGGTTTACTGGCTAAATTTCTTCCCTTCTCTTCCCAACACCTTAAACCTCCTACACTCTGAAGTCCATAGATGAATATCTGGTCACTGGCTAGGAGAGGGGCATCTGGCCAGTAAACCCCAAGTCAGCTGGGCATCCTCTGGCCATCCAAATTTATCTTCCTTTGGACAGGAGAAGGAAGGAGAGGAGGAGACAAGACAGGAGATGAGGAGTTGAGTTACCCAGCTAGCTGGGTCCCTGATTCAGGCAGCTGCATCTACTCACAGATTATTGTGTTCGTCCTTTATTGCCGAGGAAGACCATGCCATTAGAGAAATGATGATATGACTTGCGCTTGACTTTGTTTTGAGTGAGGGAAGGCCGTGCAGGTGATCAGCCTCACTTCTTCTCCAACAGAGCTATCTGAATCCAGTGACCAGATGTTCATCAGGATGAGTGGAGATGACCCTGGATGCACTGGGAGACCTTGGGCCCTTTAGGCTGAGGTCTATTCAGACACTCACTTAAGGTGAGGCGGTGCCCATTCAGTGAGTAGGCCTGTTTAAGAAGTAGCCAGAGGATGGCCCCTCTGAAGAGGTCAAGAAAAATGTCTACATCAGATTGGGAGGGAAACAGCGACAGTCACTATGGATGCTCACTCTGAAGCCAGGAGGGTCCAGGAAACAGCCCTCATGTGGAGCTTGGGCAGGAGCCTAGAGCGGTCCAGTCTATGTGAAAGTGCCATTGTTGTTCGGTCAATTTCAGTTGTGTCGACTCTTCATGACTTCATTTGGGGTGTTCTTGGCAAAGGCGCTGGAGGGGTTTGCCATTTCCTTCTTCAGCGCATTTTACGGGTGAGTGACTGAGGCAAATATTGTTAAGTGATTTGGCCAGGGTCACACAGTTAATAAGTATGTGAGGCCAGATTTGAATTCAGGGAGGTAAGTGTTCCTGACTCTAACCATGGTGCCACCCGGCTATCATATAAAGTGCTATATAAATGCTGGTTGTTGTTGATGATGATGGTGCTTAAAGCAGTTTATTTACTCTAAATGTACCTCTCAAGTTTCAAGTGGTAGTCCCTAATTCTGTTATTCCAGAATTTGAGAAAATAATCATTTTAACCCAGTAATATAAAAATTGGTAAACTTTTTTTTAGTATTATAGCTTTCTGTATTTAGAGTCGTGGTATATAAGGATGGAAGAACTTACAGGTCATATGATCATAGACAGTAGAACTAGAAGAGGCCTTTGACATTATAGAATCCAACATCCCCATGATACAGATGAAAAAACTGAGACTCATTAGCAAAATCTCAGCTCAGGTCTTCCTGACTCCCAGTCCAGTGCTTTTTCCGCTGCTCCACACTAATAGCAGGTTTTCTGATAATGCCACTATTTTTCCTTCCTCTCTTTTGTCTAAAGTATTTATTTCAAGGCTCTCTGCACAGCCTTTTTCATATTCCACTCGCCATTTTAGTTGTTCATCCTCCAACCTTAAGTGGGGAAAGGCAATGTGGTTGTAAGTAGCTCTTAGACATTTTAAAGCTTTTCTCCTATTAACCTTTTGAAGCATTGCTAACGTAGTGTTCTTTAAAAGCTAATTGTGGCCCTGGTATTTACATTGCCCTCTGATAATACATGGATGTATAACCCAGTGGCATCTCCCCTCCCCTCCCAGTGTACTGTCATGTTACTTAGCGACCGATCAGCAAAGGAAGTCATTGGATGCACTCAAGAGCTTACATGTGTTACGACCAGTGCTCTCTACAGTGTGCCTGTTCACTGCCATCCCAGGGCACTCTGTAAGGAGGAAAAAGATGGAAGTGTAGTTACCACATAGCTTGTGAAAGTATGAGAAGCCTGTTACCTTTCCAAAACATAGAAACATGGTCAACCATTGGATCATCATATTTTCTTACTCCGTTCCTTTGTAATTCTGGATAATGCCCTCTTCCAAAATGATTTTTTTTAAGACAAATGCTTTAACAGTATCAAGAGAAACAACTCATGGTAGCTTTGTACTTCTTACTACTTACAAAGAGCAGATTATAAAGAGGAAACTAGAAACAAACCCAAGTTGTATAGAAAATGGGAGTAGGTATACAAGTTGATCCTCCCCATGCTTAAATTACATCTGAGGCAGCCTGCAGAATTATGGTATGCTTTACTTTTGACTGAAAACGCTTTACTTTTGGCTGAATAAAATATCCTGCAAAACATACAAAAGTTAAAATGTTTTCTTGTATCATTAAAGTCGGAGCCTCTAGATTAAAGGGGAAAGTCAGCTGTGGTAGACTCAGAATTCTGCTTATCATACAATCAAGGCATGTGGAAATGTTTTTGATTTCATTTTCTGGTTATATTAGTAACTGCAAACAGCTTCAGTGTAACTTTTTAAGATTGCTTCATTTATTGCCAATGGTCAGAACCTGTTCTTCATCTAAACAGAAAATCAGTCACAAAGAACAGTTCATTGTGATGTCTGAGATGTGCCCACAGGTGCTCCATATGCCGTACTGAGGTTTCTGATAAATGTGTATATTCTTTTATTTCTATTGAGTAAACAGTTTACTCATGTTATTTAATTAACACGTATATTACTTGATTGATGTTAATATTATAGCAGCTTCATTGTTCCCTTTGATTCACATGAATTTTTTTATTTTTTACGGTAACAGGTGAAAGACTGGGTGGTATAATAGGTAGGGAGTTGTCCTCAAAGCCAGGAAGAACTGGTTTCAAATCCCCATCCTGACATACACTGGCTGTGTGACCCTTAACCACTTAAACCCTACATGCTTAAGGCAATTCTAACTAGGTTACCAAGGAAGTGCTGCCCCATCCTGGTGAAGGGAGTTTTCTGTTCTCGGCGTCCCCCGGACATTTCGATCACAGCTCCATTTCTCCCTTAACAATAATGAGTAAGCATCTTTGGCCCTGCCAAAGGGTTCCAAAGGCAACAAAAAATTTGAGTATCGCTGTTCTCCAGTATTAGGTTGTAAGAACTTCAGAAGAATCTGTCCTCAAAAAAATTTTACCAGAGGTTTTTTTTAACTTCACTCTCACTTCCCAATACTTCCCCATTCTTCTCTCCCAACTTCTCTTTCTCTCTCTTTCCCCCCTCACTCTCTCTCTCTCTGTTTCTCTCCCTTTTTTCTCTCCCTCTCTCCCTCCCTCCCTCTTCTTCTCCCTCCCTGTCTCTGTCTCTGTCTCTGTCTCTGTCTCTCTCTCTCTCTCTCCCTCCCTCCCTCCCTCCCTCTCTCCCTCCCTCTCTCTCCTTCCCTCCCTCCATCAAAAGGAGGGGAAGCATATTTCATCATCAGTCCTTCAGAGTCAAGACTGGTCATCATATTGATCTGAATTCTCATATCTTTTAGTGTTTTCATTTACGTTATTATGGTCATTGTATATGTTATTTTCGTGGTTCTATCTTCTTCCTTCTGCATCAGTTCATATCGGTCTTCCCAACAGTTTCTCTGTATTCTTCATGTACAGGATCTCTTATGAGACGTCTTTCGTTACATTTGCATACCATAATGTGTTCAGCCACTCCCCAGATAAAGAGCATTTACTCCATTTCCAGTGTAAAAGTGCTGCTGTGATTATTTTAGTGCGTATGGGACCTTCCCTTCTGTCTTTAACCTCTCTAGAGCTTATACTCAGTACTGGGATTTTTCATGTAACTTTTTAGAGCATGTTGGAAACATACCCACCAAGGTAAATCACAAAATCATAAGATTTAGAGGTAGAAGGGACCTTAGGCCATCCGGTGCACATGCATGCACGTACGCGCGTGCACACTTACAAACACACACACACACACACACATTTTACAAGTTAGGAAATTTGAGGTCCAGAGCTCATAAATAATGTGCTCCAAGTCACACAGATGGTAAATAACAAATCTGGGACTCCCACCCACGTCCACTAACTCCAAATCCTGTACTTCCCCCACTCTACGATGTTACTTGGGGTTTCTGCATGGAGAAAAATCCAAGTAACCTTTTTTGGTGGGGGAAGCATATTTAGCATTTTAATGAGAGAAATAAATGTCCTGCAATATAATGTTGAGGGTTTTTTTTTTAACTAACCTCAGGATAGATACATCTACTATAATTAAAATTTATATAATGATAATTGATGTTTCAATTAGTAACTGAGACACTGAGATTCCAGAATGCCTACAAAAAAAATTGTTACATTTTAATACACTCTTTTACTGTTTCAACTTTTTGAAAATTGTTGCTCTTTATGCCATTAATAGTAACTTTGTATTAATCAGAATATCTCATTCCTGACCTTGCTGAATAAGTTTTTTACAGCTCTGTTGAAATGTTGAAATGACCATAATTAATGTTCTGATGATCATAATACTTCAAATTAAAGAACAGAAAGAATGCTGAAATTTCAAGCTTCTTCTTTGCACTCTTATGTAACCATAGACATCATAATTAGGAAAAGTACCTTATAAATCATAGAGCTTTAGTCTCACCCCCTTCATGTTACAGGTGAGGAAATTGAAACCTGGAGAGCTGAATCTGACCAACATTTATTAAGCATGTACTGTTTGGCAGGCACTGGGCTAAGTCCTGGGAAGGGGGAAAGAAGTGAATCAGCCCCTGCCCTCAAGGAATTGACACTCTAGTGGGAGACACAACATGTAAATATATGTAGGCATAGTCAGAACATACACACGCACACACACACACATAAGACACATGTAAAACAAATACAGAGTGTGATAGGATCTGTGTCTCTTACCTCCCGGTTATATAGGTTGGGTTAGCTTTTCCTAGAGCCCCACTCCACTCAGTATAGATGGGTTTTTTCTTACAAGATTTTAAAGCCACCTTGAGACGTAATTGGCCCAGGAAACTAAAGCTAGAAATATTGACATAATAACCTCCTGGTTACCTAAGTACAAACCCAACACACCAGGAATTATGAGCTCCTCTCAGCCTGCACACATGCCTCTGACCATGCAGCATCATGGCAAATACAGAATCAGGGAAGCTGTGCCCAAATCAATCAATGCTTTGTCTTTTCTTAATACCCTTTCTTGCTATAAATACATAAACCTCCTTTTGTTAACTACGAAATCTGGGATTCTTATTCCTTTTTTGTCATGGCTGTTTAGTGAAGCCCATGAACCCCTTCTAAAATAATGTTTTTGAATTCATAAAAGTAAATGCTACATTTCATATGGCATAGTGAAAATAAAGATGTAATTTTCCTCCCATCCAAGTTCAGGGAGTCCCTAAAATCTAAGAACCCTGTCAGTATCTATCTCATTTTCGAACCTAAATCAATCAGGCCAGACCAAGTGAGTTCAAGCCTACAACACAAGGTAACCTTGAAAGTGAAGGTGCTAGCAACTGGAGGAATCAGGGAGCTTCATGCAAAAGGTGTTGCTTGAACTGAGATTTGAAGGAAACTAGGGATTCTAAGAGGTGAGGTAAGGAAGGATCGAATTCCAAGATGAAAGCTAAGGGGAGGTGGGGAGCTTATACAAAGACACTGAGACGAGATGGCATGTTACTGTGTGAGTCACTGAATTACCAAATACTGCAGAGAGCTTAAGAAGGTTGAGGATTGAGAAGAGGCCATTAGATTTGGCAGATAAGAGGTGATGGGTAAATTGGGAGGGAGCAATTTCAGTAGAGCAATGCAGTCAGAAGCCTGATTGCTTAGTTTGTTTTTAAAGGAAGTAAGAGGAGCAGAAGTACAGGCTCCTAGTAAGATTGCCTTTTTTCAAGGAGTTTGGCTGAAAAATTGGGGAAAGATCAAGGATGATGCTGTGCTGGATGGTGAATCTGTGGAGAGTTTTTTAAGAGTAGAGGGGACATAAGTGTGCTTTTAGGCAGCAGGAAAGGAGAAACTGAAGATTACAGAGAGATGATAGTGGAGTCAGTCTGCTGGAGAAGATGGGAGGGGATAGGCAGGCTGAGAGAGGGAGAAGTATTTGTAAACAAACATACATAGTCAAGCAAAACAAGTTCATTAGCTGTGTACAAAAATATCTCTGTCTCATTCTGCACCCTAAATCTGTCAGCTCTGTCAGAAGGTACATTGCATATTTCATCATCAATCTCTGGAGTCATGAATGGTCATTGCACAGATCATAACTCTTAGAGCTTTCAGAGGTTTTTGTCTTCACAGAGTTGTTATTGTATAAATGGTTCTTCTGGTTCTACCTTGTTCTGTATCAGTTCATATAAGTCTATTTCTCTTTCATTAAATCATTTATTTCCTCGTTTCTTTACAGCACAAGTAATACTCCATCATATTCATACACCACAATTTATTTAGCCATTCCTCAATTGATTGGCATCCCTTTAATTTCCAACTTTTTGGCTATCACAAAAATAGCTTCTATAAATATTTTTGTACATATAAGATCTTTTCCTGTTTTTTGGTTTTTTTTTAATTTCTTTGGGTATAGACTAGCAATGGTATAGCTGCGTTGAAGGTCTTGTACTGTTTAGCAGCTTTTCCTGTATAATCCCAAGTTGTTTTCCAGAATGGTTGTGCGCATTCACAGATTCACCACCAGTGCATCAATGTGCCTGTTTTCCCACAGCACCTCCAACATCTATCATTTTCCTTTTTTTTGTCATTTTTACCAGCCAGGCAGAATCTCAGCATTACTTTTATTTGGCCTTCTCTAAATATTAGTGCCTAGAGCATTTTTTCATATGGCTATAGTAGCCTAGGTTTCTTCCTTGAGAAGTTCCTCTTCATACTTTGGTCTGTTTATCAATTAGTGAATGAATTTTATTCTTGTAAGTTTGAATCAGTTCCTTAAGTACCTTGGAAATGAGACCTTTATCAGAAAAACTTGTTGCAAAGGATTTTTTCCCCTCACTTAATTGTTTCCCTTTTAATTTTTCCTGGATTTAATTTTATGTAATCAAAACTACTCATTTAGTTGTCTGTGATCTCTGTGTCTTGTTTAGCCATGGATTTTTGTCCTCTCTATAGATCTGATAGGTAAATTTTTTTTCATGTTTCCCTGATTTATTCATGATGTGATCTTTCATACCTAGTTTACATGGCTTTTTGGAGTTTATCTTGGTGTAAAGTGTGGGGTATTGGTCTGAATCTAATTCAGGTCATTGAAAAGGCCAGGGTCTCCCGCTGCATCCTGGGCCATCTCCAGTTGTCCTGATGAATATCTGGCCACTGGACCTAGATGACCCTAGAGGAGAAAATGAGGCTGGTGACCTTGCACAGCCCTCCCTCACTCAGATCAGAGTCAACTGCAAGTCGGGTCATCATCTCCCTGATGTCATGGTCCTCTTCGAGAATGAAGGACAAATGCAACAAAAATTTAGGTCATCATATGAAAGGATGGTAGGGAAAAGGTGTTATGGAAAGCCTGAGGAGAGAAGAAAGGGTTGGGAACAGCCACTCTCCTTAGGTGGAAAACATGATCAGGGACAAATGAAAGGAAATCCTTTCTGTATTGAGGGCCTTCTTGAGATTATCTAGCATAAATGTATATTGTCTGTGGGGTGAGGGAAAATAAAAAGTAACAGTGTCAATGACTGGGATTGCAGAGTTCCTGTAGCTCCATTCAGCAGCAGGAGAGTAGGAAGTTATGACTAACCCAAGATTATACAATTGAATAGTGACTAAGCTAGCAATTGTCTGTTCAGTCTCTCCTCTTCTCTCCATTCCTTTTGGGAATGAGGCATACCACATGCTTTATTAAGTGTTTACTATGTGCCAGGCACTGTGCTCTGAGCATACAAACACAAAGAAGGAATTTGTCTCTCCACACAAAGAGCTTACGTTCTAAAGGAGACAATAGGAACGTGTCACATATAAGTATGTACAGAACAGATATCAAAAGAAGAAATACAAAGCAGTCAAATGCAAGGGACTGCCTTAATGATAGATGCAATTAGGTAGTTTTAGGATCTGTCCTGGTCTCTCTTCTCCTCTTCCTCTGTACCTTTTCACTTGGTGATTTTGTCAGCTTTCATGGAATCGCTTATTTCTCTGCAGATTAATCCCAAATCTGCTTATTCAGCCCTGACACACTCTGCTGAACTTCATATTGTATCTCTATTAGTTATCTTGAACTGGATGTCTTACAGACATCTTAAACTCAGCATATCTGAAACTGAGCTCATCATCTTTCCCCCCTAAGCCCTCCTCCCTTTCAGACTTCCCTATTACTATTAAGGGTACCACCATCCACCAAACCCGGCCCATGGACACCTCGCTCAGATCCCACAACCTCTATCTTCAGTCTGTTGCTGAGACATGTTTGTTTCATGTTTTACTTACTAGCTGTGTGACCCTGAGCAAGTCACGTAACCTCTGTTTCCTCCGTTTCCTCAGTTCTAAAATGGAATGCTTCCCAGGATTGTTATGAGGATCAAAGTGTAATACTATCTATGAAGTACATAGCTAGTGCCTGGCACAAGTTCAGTGCCACCGAAGTGCCAGCTACTGTCACTGTTATTAACCTTCCCATAAGAGCATTGATCCTCTAAGTACCACCTGGGAAGATGTGTTCTTATTCTAGGGATTTTGCCATTACTTAAAACTTGTTTAGAAAATTTTCCCTTAGGGAATTGTCTTTAGAACTGGCAGTGCACTCTTTGAATGTCCTTTATGGTGAATCATCTTTCACTCTTTGAGAGGGGATTTCATGTCTGAAATCAGCCAGAAGTTGGTTTGAGCTATTTCTGGTTAATAAAGCAAATAAGCCAACATGATATCATAATTTAGGATGAAAAATAGGGTATGACCATAAAGTATTAAACATATTTTCTTAGTGTTTTGAAAGCTTGCTCTAATGGCAGTTCCAAAAAGCATTTCCCAAAAAATTTGAACTATACTAGTCTCGATGGGATAATTTTATATATTTGGATGTATAAGTTCTGATATGCTTATTTAAAATAAAAATAGTTATTGCTTTATAGTCACACTTCACTTTTGAAAGTAATAAAATTACTTTTTTAAAGAGAAAAAAATCTGTGATTCAAACTTTATGTCATTTCCATGTTGGTGAATTCCCAGAGGAAACAGGAGTTAAATTAGATCAAGGGCACAGGTAGTGCAGATTTAGCCTTCATGAGGAGTAGACTCACCTCTTTTTCCGTAACAAGAGGTAAAGGAGAAAAAATAAGTGACAATTCTGGGAAGTGTTGCAGAATAGAAGAAGGGCAATTGGGGGAGCTTACATCCAAAGGTATCAGTCTTAGTGAAGTGCAGAGGTGAAAAGGAGATGTGCTTGAGGGATGAGGAGGATTGGAGCCTTAAGAAAGTATTTGGAATAATTGTCTTGTGTGATGAGATAAGGATCACCAGGGGTGGGAATGTATTAGGAGAGCCAGTAAAAGGTAAGGTCAAAAAAAGAAACTCTTCATTTGCAGGCAATACCGTATTGGAAGCTGGGCTCTTAATAAAAATCTCTTAGAATAAAATGGTTTTTTTTTTAAATCATCTTTGAAATCTTCCCCATTTTTCTGTGGTCCTCTTTCCATCTGTCACCATGCTATTTTCAGAAGCTTCAAAATCTTTAGAAAACTTGAAGCAATAAATTGTAATTATTGTTGATCAAGTACTTCTTGATTCTGTAGGTTCTTCCCTTCCCCCAGTGAGCTTTAGAAATACCATTGTCCCTGCTGTCTTACTTCAAACATTTAAAAAATATTTTATTATTTGTGTGATTGAGGGGAAGTACTTCAAAAAACAGAGAAAATAAAATTAATGCCTTTTCCATGTGGAAACCACTGAAAACATCAGTGTCTTAGAATTCCTTTCTATGTAGTATCTTCATATAGGGGAAAAGGAAAAGAAACTGATAATAGACTAGATATTAAGTACGTCTTAAGAATATCAGTGAACGAATATTTTTTAAGGCCTTATGTACCAAGCACTGTGCCAAGTGCTACAATTACCAAAAGAATCAAAAAAGTGTCCCTGCCCTGAAGGAGCTTACAATCTCATGGGGGAGATAACATGCAAGCAAATATATACAAAGCAAACTATGTATTGGAAAAATAGGAAGTTAACAAAGAGAAGGCACCAGAATTAAGAGGGGTTAGCAGAAGCTTCCAACAAAAGATGAGATTTTAGTTTTGACTTAAAGGAAATAAGTGAGGTCAGTAATTGGAGCAGAGGAGGGAGAACATTCCAGGTATGGGGGACAGCCAGAGAAAATGTGCAGAGCTGAGATGGAATGTAATGTTTGTGGGACAGGCAGAACAACAGTATCACTGGAGAAAATGGTACCTGTTGGAGGAGTAAGGTGTGAGGAGACTGGAAAGTAAGAAGGGAGTTAGGTTATAAAAGACACTAAATGCCAAATACAGCATTTTGTATTTGATCCTGGAGGCAGTAGGAAGCCACTGGAGTATATTGAGTTGGGGAGTGACACGATCGACCTGTGGTTTAGAAAAATCAGTTTAGTGGCTGAATAAAGGATGGACTGGGGTGGGGAAATATTTGTGGTAGGCAGATCCATGTGCTATTGCAGTGACTTAGGTGTGGGGTAATACAGGCTTTTACCAGAGTGATTGTCAGGGGAGAGAAGGGGCCTATTTGGGAGACGTTGCAAAGGTGAAATTGACAGGCCATGGCCACAGATTGGATATGGGTAATGAGATAGAGGAGTAGTCCAGGATGACTCCTGAGAGATTGGGTGGATGGTCTTGCCCTTGACAGTAGGAGGATAAGGAAATAATGAGTTCCATTTTGTACATCTTGAATTTAAGATATCTACTGGATATCCAGTTCAAGATGTATGAAAGGCAGTTAGAGATGTGAGATTGGAGGTCAGCAGCAGATGATTTGAGAATCATCAGCACAGAGATGGTAAATAAAATCCATGGGAGCTGATGAGGTAGTATAGAGGGAGAAGACAGCCCAAGACAATACTATGGGGGACATTTATAGTTAGAGGGTCTGATCTGGAAGAGGAGACAGAGAAGAGGCAGTCACATAGGTAGGAGAACCGGGAGGAAGCAGTGTCCCAAAAATCTAGCGTAAAGAAAGTATCAGCGAGGACAGTGATTAAGTGTCAGAGGCTGCAGAGATATCAGTGAGGAGGACTGAGAAAAGACCTTTGGATCACTGGCAACTTTGGAGAGAGCATTTTCTGTGGAATAATAAGGTAGGAAGCCATATTATAAGGAGTTAAGCGAGTGAGCTGAGAAAGTGGAGACAACCTATTGTAGACAGCCTTTTCAGGAGTTTAGCTTACAAAAGACAGAAGAGATATGGGATGATAGTTAACTGGGATGGAAGGATTAAGTGAGGGTTTTTTCAGGGTGAGAGAGATATAAGCATGTGTTTAGGCAGCCTGGAGTGAGATAGTAGATAGGGAGAGACTGAAAATAAATGAAAAAAGGAACAGGTTTTTTGGAGGAAATGGGATGGAATGAGGCCATTTGAACAGGTAAAGGGATTGGCCTTGATAGAGTGAGGCCTTTTCATCATGTGAGACAGGGGAGAAGGAGGAGCTAGTGGAATAAGGCACCTGAGTGATACAAGATGGGGAAGAGGGAAAAAAGAGGTAGCTCATGGCAAATAGCTTCAATTTTTTCTGAAGAATGTGAGGCAAAGTTCTTAGCTGAGAGAACAGGGAGAGGAGAGATGAAAAGCTTTAAGAAGAGCCCTTGTGAAGAGTAAGATAGTGAGTTGATAAGGGGGTATAGTAGAATTTACCCAGCTGCAGAGAGGGTCAGGTTGAGGTTATAATATAACATAAATTTGTGTAAACCTCATAAAAACAGTTGCATGATTTTCTCCGTCTTCATTCAGCAGCACATATCTAGAAGTGAAGGCAGCAAATGGTGGGAGTATTCCCAGGCTTAAGCTTGGTTGAACCTAATTGACAATATGATAGGGAGGGATAGGGATTCAAGAGAATAGGACCATGTAGAGTTGAGTGGATTCACCAGAGGATCAAAATGGAGAGAAGAGAGTGATTAATGCAGGGGAGGTGGTCCTGAGTGCTTAGGGTATTTGAAGGAGAGTTACCATGAATGTTGAAGTCCTCTAGTATGAGGTCAGGAATTGGAGAGGAAAGAAAAGTAATGTTCCAGCTATCAAACTCATTGAGGAAGAAGAAAGGGAAGTGACCTGGGGGGGGTCTACGGATAACAGCTACCAGGATTTTGATTAGGTGGTAGATAAAAATAGTCTGAATTTCAAAGGAAAAGAGGTTACTCAATGATGGAGGAGGAGAGAGAACTCACAAGTGACAGTGGAAAACAGAGTATTCCAATTCCCCTGCCTCAGCCAATGAGTCTAAGGAGAATGAATAAAGGTACAGTCAGTGCTGCTGGATAGGGTAGCCAGGGAGAGTCAGGTTTCAGTAAGAACTACTAGATAGAAGGAGTGGGAGAGCAAAAGATATAATATGAAGAGAAGTTTATTGCCCATGGAACAGGCATTTTAGAGGGCACAGTGGAAGGGCTAAGTGGAATTAGCATGAAACTTTGGGGTGGGAAGGGTAAGAGAGATAAAAATGAAGAATCAGATGGTAGGGAGTGAGGTACTTGGGTGTGGATCCGAGCAATGTCAGATAACTAAAATCGAGTTAAAACTGAGGGGGGAAACTTAACTCGAGTGCAGTAGCAAAGTGAAAAATTAGGAGGGAAAAGCATTCTCAGGACTGCTATGGCATTTGTGTGGTGGTCTGCCACAGTTTGGGAGTCTCAGCTGTTCAGCTAAGGTCACTGTGGCAGTGTTGTGGCAGTGGGAGTGGGGGGACTAATGGAGACTTTTTTCTTAACACTTTATTTGGAAAAATATAAACCCCAAATAGTTTTCCTGCCCTCCTTGGTAGCAGTCCCTGCTCTGCCCAAATTCAAAGGTAGAACTAATATCTCTTTTTCACCTCCATTCATTAAATCTGTCATTTTTGTGGTCATTTGCCAAAATGTATTTAGCTGTGCCCTGGGAGAGTGGATATAAATAAGTCAACATCTCTGCCTTCCAGAGCTTTTATCTTATCAGGGGAAAATACAGGAAGAACACAACAGATAGTAAGAGGTGGTACATGACGAGTGCTGGGAGAGGAAGTTTAGAGTGCTTTGAGGCTCCAATTGGCAGAGGTTTGAAGTGCTTGGTGACTCAGAGGAAGTAGGGACAGCCATTGGATTGGAGTCCTGAAGGAGGTGGCATCCATACTGTGAGTAGAGATGTCAGGGGGAAGTCTTTGTTGGCAGAGAGCACTGTAAGCAGAGCTCTGGAGGTGGGGGCAGCCTAGAACATGCTCAAGACACAGCAGAATGCCCAATTTGGCTAAAACTTCAGTTCTTGTAGGACACCAGTAAATTATCAAACTAGACAGGTCAGGGACATCCTACAGGCCTCAACCAAGGAATTGGCCCTTTACTTCATAAGATAAAAAGTTGGTACTGTACCTGTGAGCCATCAGAAGTCTTTTAGAGGTTTTTGAGCAAGAAAGTGGTATGGTTTTGCCCAGAGAAGAAATTACAATCTGCCACTTTTATGAATCCTGTAGAAAATCTAAAATTTGCAAGCTTTCCAAATCAACCTGAGCTGAATTTGTCCAAATCTTTTTGGCACTTTGGGCCAGTATTAAACAGATAGTAGTGCTAGGCAATAGTTATAATAAATATGCACTCCTTATTTTTAGATAATAGCCTAGTATTTATATAGCACTTTATATATGTTAACTCATTTGATCTTCACAACAGTTATATGAAGAAGATAGTATTAATCATTCCCATTTTACAGTTAAGAAACTGAAGCATAGAGAAGTGACTTGCCTAGGGTCACACAGCTATTGTCTAAGGCAGATTTGAACTCAGGGCTTCTTTAGGTGATTTTAACATATAGATAAGGAAGGAAGGAAGGACGGAGAACAGGAGAATCTGCATTAAGCAGCTAAACCATTGTTGCATTCAGATAATATGAAAAATAAATTGTTTAGTCTCAATCATTGTAGATGTTAGGTCTTTTATGATAACTATTTTTTAAAAAGCAGAATGAATGGAAACAGAATTAACTTACTGGTTTGAATTTTGCATAAGTTTTTATTTTTTTGAATTAAGTTGTTAACTCCCTTCCTCACCCCTTGTATGCTCCTTGGGGACAAGGATTGTTGCATGCCATGTGTAAAGCCTTCTTCATAAATGTTGTTGCTTTAGTTTTCTTGGATTTAAAAATACTTCTTTGAAATGCTTTAGGTCAGTATAACTTACCAATACAATTAGTCTAGTCTGAGCAACTCAACTGGCTCTTTTCTGTTAGCTCACAAGGACCTTTCCTTAGTGGTATATTTCCCTATGTACCTAGCACAACGCTTTAAACAGAGGGGTTCAGTAATGCTCATTGAATCACTGATAGTTACGATCCTTCCCCACCCTAACACGTCGTGCCAAAATTCCAAAGACTAATCTTCATTCATTCCTTGCCCCTCCAACAAAGCCTTCCCAAACCACATGAAGTTCTTCTGGCCCAAATCTCTCATTCCCAAAGTTGATTTTAGGCTAGCTGTTTTTCCCCCCCTCACCCTTTTTTGGTCAGAATAAGTTATAGGATGGAACATTAGCTAAAAGTGGTTGCAAATTCCTGTTCTGTATTTTTAGGTTGTAAGTCTGCCCCCTTGTTAGCAGGATTATATGGCTACAGTGAAGATTGAGACATCATCTGGTCCATTTCCAGGCAGCTTTGCTCCTAAACCAATGGTGGGGAAAAACATTTTTTTCTACAACAGGCTAATGGCCCACTAGGAAAAAAAAAGAAACAATTTTTTTCTTAACAAAAGATAAATTATTTGACTCACCTACTTGAAAATATAAAGGCAGATATTTTGACTATGCTTATAATACAGGGGCCCTTTTTAATTCATTGGGTGGAGTAGGTGGAAAGGAGAAAAACAATTGAATGATAATTGGAAAAAGTACAAATTAAATTTTTAAAAATAAAATTTTAAAAAGAGTCTCCAAGGCTCTAAAGCTTTATGAAATGAAATCATTTTAAGTGTAAATGGTCACTCAGAAAATTTAGTTCTTTGTATTGTTCAGAGTTCAGTTTTACTAAAATACAATTTTTTTAAAGGACAAAGAACCTAAACTTTATTAAAGATAAATATGCTACGTTGTCTCCACATGATAGGGAATTGAGAGAGTGGGGTTACAAGAATTATAGGAAGAAATTGGAAAGAAGAATGAAAGAAAAATAGAGAGAGAAATGAAGTAAGGGTAAAATAAGGAGATAAAATCAACATAGGAAAGTAATGATCACAAGCCTTTTTGTCATACCTTTCTCTTCACCTGGTGTTAAAATAAGTCATTTAATTCAGTGTAGTTAAATTAAGGGCCTTCTTTGTTAAGTGCTGAATAAGATACATCGTTTAGATGGTGGTAATAATAATGATTTGCATTTATATAACACTGTGGTTTGCAAAGGGCTTTCCTCACAACAACCCTGCAATTTATCTTTCTACTTTCTAATAAGAGAGTATGACACATACACGAATAACTATGCTTTACAATGGTATACAAGTGAACGAGAGAGCTACAGGGAAAGTACTTAAAAAATTTAGAACGGTCGCTACCGACTTGTTAAGATAAGTCTTAAGTCTTCCTGAATGAGGGACTTGAATTGGATTTAAAAGGAGTAGGTATTCAGCAAAGTGGAGAAGGCTTCCCAGATAGGAGAGAAAGCATGCAGCAAGAAAAGAAAGTATAAAAGAGGACGACAAATGATCTAGATTAGCATAGAGTGTGTGGAGGGGGAAATAGTAGGAGATAAGGTTGCAAAAGTAGGCTAGACACAGATAGTAAGGAATCTTGAATCTTAAGCGGCTATGAAAGGGGGAGAAAAAGTCGAGAAGAATGGTTTAACTGGTCTAGGGAATAGGGAACCATAGAAATGTTTAAAGTAGAATGAAATAACCGAATCTGTGTGTCAGATTGATGTCTGGCAGAAGTTCAGAGGAATGTGTGGAGGTGGGAACATTGGTTAGAAGGCTTCTTCAGTAATCCAGTTGGTAAGAAGGTAGGGGCAATGGAAGTAGAGGGAGGGGATAGAGCTACAAGTGACATTTCAGAGGTGATATTAACAATACTTTGTAATGGATTGAATTTGAGAGATGAAGGAGAGGGAAAATGAAAGACAATAAGCTGCACTTTGGCCATGTTTTAGCATTGGTGCTGGTTCAGGTAGAAAGCTCTCATAGGAAGTTGGAGAGAAGGGTCTAGAACTCAGAAGAGAGGTCAGATCTAGAGGGTAGAGTTTTTGAAATCATCTCAATAGAGGTAACAATAGTTGAAGTCAGGGGAGTGAATGAGATTGCCAAGGGAAAGAGTATACAGGGAGATAAGGCAGCTTAGACTAGAAGCTTGGGGAAAGCCATCCTTAAAGCCTACCTTAAATGATGAGCAGCAGGAAAAAAAGATACAGAGAAAGGATAGAGAATGAGGAAAATGGGAATACCATGTCCTGTAAGTCATGGAGGTGGGAGGGAGGAGAAAGTATCCAGAAAGGGAACAGAGCTAAATCTTGCATTTCTGTTGGATGTGGTGGTTAGGAAGTCATTAGTGACTTTGCGGAGAGCTAAGTAGTGTGGCAGAAAAAGAAGCCAAACTTTGGATTGAGACAGTGGATGGTTGTTATCATTTTCCTTTGAAATTTTCATTAATTTTCATAGGTTTTTGACTGAGTCCTTGAATTTTTAAGAGACCCCATCTGAATGTGAAGGAGCCTACCTGGAAGAAAATTGTTCTTTGGATTGCTGCCAAAGCAATGTCACCTCTTCTTGTCTGTTTCCCCACCATTGTTCTAAATAATACAAACCAAATCAGTCCAACCCCATTGACATTCAAGCTTAAATTTGAATTTTTGAAAGAGCTGAAAAATATTGTTAATTGATTCCCTTTAAAAGCCAGCTCAGATATAATAATATACAAAACAATGAGTAGTATAAAAATTATTCTTATTTTACTTTATACTGAAATATAACCCAATCAGCCCACATTGATTGCATACACATACACACACTTCACGGCAGATATTCACACGTTCACCCCCACTCTGTGTGTCTAACAGTTTTAAAATTGTTCATTTCTGCAACTGTTCATGTTTTAAATTACATATCCTTTTAGGACCATAGGATTTAGCCCTGATAAGCAGCTTAAAAGATCACCTAGTCCAACCCTTTCATTTTACAAAGGAAACTGAGGCCTATTTGAAGAGAAGTAGCCACTTATCCTGAGTCATAATAGGAGAAGAGCCAGCATTCAATCCTTTGTTCCTCCTGCTGCTCCACACTATGTACAGGTTCATGATTAAGATGCCAATAAGATTTCATTGTTTTACTCTTCGGAGTATGTGCATGTCCAGCTGGGAAATAAGATAGACATGCAGTGGGGTATAGAAATCTGGCTTACTCTTCAAGAGGATAAGAGGGGGAATGATAAAAGGGAGGGCAGACTGGAGGAAGAGGTATTCAGAATGCATGCCATATGGGGGTGGCAGGAGGAGAAAGATGGGGAGAAAATTTGGAACTTAAATCTTGTGGAAATGAATGCTGAAAAAATAATTAATTAATTAATGGGAAAAGAGCAAAGCCCTTCCCTTGATGTTGCCAACCTCTAAAACTACCGTCTAGTCCCTCACTACCAAGCTTCTAAAAAGACTATAGTCTTCAACAGAGAGGTCAGAACCACAGCCTGAAAAACTCTGGAATGACTAGAATCAGATTAAAATGTAATTGGGAAATGTTTTAACAAAATAAAATGCACTAGAACATTTTTTTTAAGTATGTGCATGTCCTCAAACAATCTTAATTTTAAATTCATTTATGTTTGGATTTTTGTAGAATCATACAGTTTTGAGAGACTTGCAGTATTAATTTAATTTATCCAACACCACCCAGGTTCTCAGCAAAATGTATTTTAAAAGCTTTCCAATCAGATGGCTCTTAATGTGATTCTAAGAAATCTCCAGGGAAACTGATTTCATCTCCCTCTTTGATGAGATCTAGTGTTTAATGCTTTTTACTGCCAAAATATTTTTTTCCCCATAAAACTTAAGACAGCTCAATTGAGCAAGTTGTTTTTCCTTTGTCTTAATGTTGTTTCCATTCAACAAATAATTATTAAAAGCCTATTATATGAGCTACTGTGCTTAGTACTGGAGAATACCAAGACAAAACAAACATTGCCCTCTGAGAACTTACTTTGCACTTGGAGGAAAACCCAGCAAATACACAGATGAGTAAATATAAAGTGGTTTCAGAAGAGGGAGAGTACTAATAACTAGGGGAATCACAAGGCCTCTCCTGGGCAGAGCCTTGAACTGAGTCCTGACCAAGACTAGAGATTGCAAGCATGGGGGCCAGTCTGCGGCAAGGCATGGAGGCTGAAGATGGATCGGTGTGTTGGGGACATAGAACCCGCAAGCCATTTTGCCTGGAACAAGGCGAGAAAAGAGTCTATAAAGATAGACCAGGTCCAGGTTAAATCCTCTAATACTACACACGAGTCTGTATCCTCTCCTAGAAGCAATAGATAGTCACTATCATGGCTCACCTGTGCTTTCGAAATTATTCTGGCAACCATGTGAGGAGATGAATCGGAGGACTGTGGAAGCAGTCAGTGAAACATTGCTTCAGTGTCTACTTAACCTGCCAGGCAGTACACTAGATCAATTAAAAAGGCTAAGAATGCCAAGACATTATGACCTGAACTAGATTGGTGGCCATGTGAATGGAGAAAAGATGATGGATGAGAAAAAATAACATTTTTTTATTTAAAAGCCTATTACGTGTATCATGCTATGTAGCATGAAGAGGAATGCAAAAGAGATATAACTCACAGTCCCTCTCGTCTGGATGTTACAGTTATTTCAAGGCTGATCTGTGTAAATGAACAATTTTGATAGTTTAACTCAATTAAAAAATAAATTAGTAGGAAATGCCTGCTACTGCAAAAGTAAAAATCACAGTCATTTACGACTTTAAAAGGGGAGATGGTTTTGTTTGTTTGTCGTTAGTGCACTGGACTGCATTATAGACTTCTCCTAGAATTCCAGGTTGGAATAGCAGCTTGGTCCCCTCCCCATAAGGCCACAATTAAATTTGGTTAGCATTCAAAGAAACTTGCATTTTAGATAAGGAGGACTTTGCAAGAATTGAAAATATAACCAATAGCTTGGGAATTTTTTGGATCTATTTTCATTAACATCAAATGTGATTTTATATTTTTACTCCCAGTGTTATTCCAGTGATGGTCATTTTCATTAGATCATAGTACTGAGATCTGGAAGTGACATTACTCTAATACAGTTCCATTTCTCTCTCCGCCCCCACCCCCACCCCCCATCCCCATTTTTGAGACTAGGCAACTGAGGGCTTGTGGAAACGACTTGTGTGGGAGTTACACAAGTAAGTATTACTACTGAGCAGAGCTAGGTGTTTCTCATCTCACTCATTTTTATTTTGTTTTAAATGTTTGGGCTGGGAAGGAAAAGGAACTTTAGTGAATGTTCGAGATTCCTTTTGTTAATCTCTGGGGTGAGTTGATGACCCTTTGGGTTGCCAGTGTGAATTTGAATTTGGAAAGATGAAATCACAGGTCCAAAGGAAAGGGGGAAAACAATAAAGGCATTTAATACACCTGTAGCCCAAAGGAATTCATCTAATGCTTGGGATTTTAGGGCCTTTACAAGATAACGGGGATGATAATCTGCGGATAGAGGGATTGTCTGGCTTCCCTCAAGTCACATTCTGGAATAGGCATACGGACAGGCTCTGATATTCTCTAATATTCATTACAGAAATGAATTCTACCATTGTAGAGTCTATTAAAGAGTTGCCACTTATCTTTAGAGACTTGTCATTCACCACAGTCACACAGCTTTGAAAATAGTTACACACTGAAACGTTTATATATATATTCTAAATACTGATTATGTTCTCAACAGTGTTTTACTTGGGGCATTTGGACTAATTTATTGGCTTATTAAAAATATGTCACCACTGGCTGATTAAACACTGCTCTATATTTACAATTGATTTGTGTTTTTAGAGTGGAAGTCTGAAAGAAAGACCTTAACCATTATTCTTTTTTGATGTTCCAGCAGTATTTTATTGTCACATTTATCTTTAGTAGGAATCTAGCCAGAATGATGTGGGTTAAAGGAGGGAAAATACCTTTTATCAACTTTATTAAATATATCAAGGAAAAAAGTCATTAAATGACTATCCAAAAAGATTTCCTTCATAAGAAAGGTTGTATTACGCTTTAGTTATGAGATTTCACCGATTCCTAGGGGTAACCAGACACAATCTGCCTGCCTTTACAGACTGTGTGGGTAACTTGCAGCCTGTTGATACAAAAGTGTTCAGTGGGCGACTCAGAAGCATACACTCTAAATGGTTTTTACATCAGTTACCAGACAGGTTCATTAATCTTCATCATTTTTTGTAGATATTGGTAAGTGGTACCTATTGATAAACAGAATAGGTACATTCCCAGAAAGTTTTTTTATGAAATAAATATCTGTATATTGAATCCTATTTTTCCATTGATTTTAATGGTTTAAATCAGTGGTATGTTCTTGAAAAATAGGGACAGTGTGAATTGTGGCCCTTATGATATGTTATTTAGCAATTACATCAAACAGGAAATGTGGCATATTATAAAGAACATTGGATTTGGATTCAGGAGACCTGGGTTCAAAATTTGTCTCTGCCACTGGGTCTAATGGAATGGATAGACAGTTCATTCATATTTTGGAGTTCCATCTCATACATTACTACCTGAAAGAGTCCATGGAAGAGCTCATTAAAGGTGTAGAAACAGAGGGCTTCCAAGATCTTTTCCAGTTTAAAATCTGTGATCCTGTAGAAATGATACGTAGGGCATCCATCAGATTAGCCAAGTATCTTTTTCTGTTAATGACCATTGTGTTTTTGAGGCCTCTTGAAAAGCCTACTCAGTAGTTTAAACAAGAGGAAGTCTGCTTGTTGTTCATTTTTTTGAAAATTTGTAGTCATACTGAGAATTGTGGTGAAAGCTCTATGTCCAGTACTGCAAAGAATTCTGAGGTCAGTGTCCCAATTCCCTGAATTCACAGACTCGCGAGACAGATGAGACACAAATCATTGAGATGGGAGGTAGAAAGGTAATGGCAATAAGATCTTTCTCTGGGTTTAATCCTTAAAAAAAACAAAAACCAATCAGGATGGTGTTTCTCAGCATGTTTATGCTGCTCTAGATCATGTCCTTTGGGATTCTCTTCTTAACTGCTATTTTTATCTTCCCCAAGTGGCTCATGCAGAGACTCAGTTAGACAGAAAAACTCATTGGGTAGATTATTTACATTTTTTGCTATTATGGAGTAACAGCTCTGATTCTTGTGGGAAACTTGAAATCTAGTTCCAGATTATATGACTTTAAGTAAGGCATTTACCATCTCTGGATTTCAACCTTCTTGTGTACAGACAGAGCAGATTAAAGTGGGTTATCACTTTCAGGTTAAAAATGTATGAAATGGCACTTTAGAGGCTTTATCTTCAAAAAATGAATGATCTACCCAGACTTAGGAAAGACCAGAATTAAACTTACACTGTGGGATTTCAAGAAGACAAAAATAGGGGCACATTTAAAATTCAGGGTAAGTTTAAGGGAGCTTAGAGGACATATGAGGAAGCAACCCATTAGGAAATGCCTGAAATATGGTGTACTCACAAGGTATGAGTTACTTGGAGAAGAGCTAAAACAGAATTATATGTTCTTCTAACAATGTGAAATACAAGTGTCAGTTTCTTAAGTATTTACTTGTATTTCATTCTTCACTTTCATTTTTAACCTTCCAACACTATTCTGACCTATGTGCAATAGTCACTTGTCATAGATACAGATGTTTGTCATCAAAGCTAGAAATTTTAAGTTCATTTGAAAAAATAAATTTTGGACACAAATGACCTAAAAAAGGCTCTCAGTCTTCCTTTCATTTTTTCCCCGAGATAATTCTCAACAAGGTTTATGGCATAACGGCTCAATGGACTGCTTCAGAAAGTCACAGAACCACACTCTCTAGGTCTGCTACAAATGGTGCTTTGTAGCTCCAACTCTTTGTTTCATTGAAACCCTTTTCTCTTTCCATTACTTGCTTCCTATCATATTCCCTGCAGTGTTCTCTTCCACTTCAAGTCCCAGCTCCATTCTCTGTCTTACATCCTACTTTAAGTAGATGGAGGCCATGCAACATGAGCTCCTTGAGTTCTCTCCACCTCCACACCTCAAAACAGAGTCCTCTGTTTTGTCTCATCTATTTCCCTTTGGTCTTCAGTTCCTACCAGTGCTAACTCCTCCACCTGTTTTCTTGATCCAGTCTGCTTCTGGCTTCTCAGATCGTAATTCCATCCCAGCCATTACCTCTCTCACATCCTCCATTTTTCCCTATCAACTCAAAATATACTGTCATGGCTGATCCTCCAAGGAAATTTTTGTAGTCATTGTGAAGTCAATAGAAGTGTCAGCCTACTGAGACTTAGAAAAATGTGTCTATAGTGCCAAAGGATCAACTCGTATTTTACCCTCGTTAGCAACATTAGTTTGCGTGTTTTGTTCTGCGTCTTAATAGGAGTTGCATGGGTGTGGGGGGATAGCATAGGAGGAGTGTCATATACTTTCTTCAGAGAAATAGCTTTGTTTTACTACTTTATTGCATTTGTGAGTCCTAAAGGAGTTTCTTTTTCTTTGGTCTCAATAAGCGTACTACAACTTTTGAAGCTTTTCTTTTTCTTTTTAACTACATACTGTATGAATCAAGAAGCTCTTGTAATGTCTGAAATAGATTAAAAGCCTGACATGCTCTATTTTCTTTTGAAAAGATAATATCCAGTGATCCATTCTGGGTTCCAACTACTGAGGAAGAATATTTGCACTTTGGGGAGAAAGCTGACTCAGAGAACCAAGCTCGAAAGTACATGAATGCAGTACGAAAGCGGAAAGGACTTTATGTGGAAGAAAAAATTGTGGAACATGCAGAGAAGCAAAGAACACTTGGCAAAAATAAGTAACTGCCTCTGTTTTCAGTTCTATACACTGGTGGATTATTTTTTTTTTCTCTCTTAACAGATTAAAAGCATTAAGGGTTTGCAATTTTGAAATTTTTTCTTTCTGCTGCAAAATTTGTTCATTTTTAATAAACTTGAGGAAGCTTAGTATATTAAATAAGGTTATTCAAAAAGGATGTTGATAAGGTTTTTTTCAAAGACTGATTTTATTCTATGGCAAGCATGTCTTACAGATATCTAAATGACTTGTCAGTTTTCTATATAACCTTAAAACTAATATTGAGCAGGACAAGATTTTTAATACAGGGATAATAAATTGTGAATTTGGTTTGTGTTTGTTGCTTTTTCATTTTTTGAAAAATCCTCATGGTTCTACCTTGCATCCTGAAATTTTGTACATCCATTTGATATACTTTGTAGAAAGAAAACATTGAGGAAAACATCACCCACAAACTGGTAGCAGAACTGTGCAACAGAAACACTTTTAGCACATGAAAGCCAAAGCACACTTGGCACATTGTATGG
Organism: Bettongia penicillata ogilbyi; assembly: GCA_023548195.1. Lineage (NCBI taxonomy): Eukaryota > Metazoa > Chordata > Mammalia > Diprotodontia > Potoroidae > Bettongia > Bettongia penicillata. The sequence continues at coordinate 8,493,120 of JAJHZJ010000336.1, forward strand.
AAATTATATGTCTAGTAGAAAAGTAGCCGTTTTAAACTCAGGTTATGATTCATCAAATTTCAAACAATTACAGTAGATTCACTTGACAGCATTGCTTAACAGGATATTTTACGTGTACTATGCCAGTAATTTCCTTGTCAACTGACTTTTTGAACATCCTTCGTTGATTATTGTGAACAGTGTCTTAAATTCCTTTAAATTGTAATAGGAATAAGTTACATATATGCCTTAAAAATAATTTTACCATCATTTCTTTCTTGTGATTCTTAAGTTGCTTATTTCCCCAATTTTCCAGAAAGAATCTTAACCAGTGTGCATAGGCTTGCTAACTTTCAGCATAATTTTTTTTTTTTTTTTTCCCAATCTCAGTAACTGTCTTCAGAAGAATTGGAATTTAAAAGGGGAAAACCAGTTGGGCTACAAGTATAGACTTGGCAGTCGTTTTTATTCAATAATGTTTTTGAAGATTACTTGAAGAAAAAAAGATTCTATTTTGTTCCTTTTCTTCAGTGTTCTGACTAGACTTTGTTTAGAGTGTTTTTAACAGATGTCCTTGAAGACCTTCCATGGTCATTGTTAACATTGAATGAAAACATTTGTTGTTTTCTTGCACCACGGCCTTGGCGATTTCTGGACCAGTCTGCTTGGTAGAGACTATTTGGTAAAGTCCAGACAGATACTACACTAACTGTTTCAGTGCCTCAGTTTAACAGTACATGGTTAGGATAAATTGGGGCTGTAGTCATGCTTAATCCCAAATTATACGGGAACCAAATCATAGCAGTTAGAAATAGTGGCATTTAAACTACTTGATGTGCTAAAGTGCAACATTATTAGAACATATTGCCATTATTATTATTCAGCAGTAAAGGAGTACATGGTGGGTGTGAACAGGTCATAACATATGAGAGGAAAATAAGATTGTCTGGTCCTGTGGTGAGTATAAGTCATGGCAGGAAAATACCAGAGTGCTCCCCTGGTACCTTCCTGATGTCAAAAGATAGTGAGGAAAGCCTACAAGCCTTTCAGTCGACCCTTAATAGTGAACTTACTGGAAGGCATGGACAAGGGATATACGGAATGGGCAGGCATGGGTAGGTTGCCATCCGCATCTTTGGAGGAGACATCCAAATTGATGAAATTACAGAACTAATACAGTGTTGTTGAAAAGACATCAAAGAAACCACCTTGGTACTCCCCATAAAGGAAGGAAATGGTTGGGTGGTCTTCTGTTGTTCCATACTAGTGTATTCTTCTGACTGCTCCAGACAGAGTTGATACTGAAACTTAGATTTTTGTGTCACTTGTTCTGTCTCATTCTTCCTTACCTTTTTAGTGTAACTCATCATAGAAGAGCATTAATAGAAAGTATCATCTTTAAAGAGTCAAGGCATTAGCATGATGATCTCTAAAGCTTTTTCTAAGTTTAGGGTTAGGAGTTGGGAGTCAGAATGTGTATAGGTTTTGTAGCCCCAACCAGCCCTAGCTGTGCTTCTTACAACACAACCAGATTACAGTTAGGACTATCAGGTAACTCCATGAAAATCTAAGGTACCAAGTCCCCGGTTGCCTGAATGGAGTTGAAAGGATTAACAGATTTGGGCAAAGAAAAAGATATTTGACTGTGAAGTAGCCAAATTTGCCCCCCCTTTTAACTAACAAGCATTTCTTAAAAGTACTTACTACATTACAGGCCCTATCTGAGGCCCTAGGATATAAGATCTGTTGGGGGAGACAACATGTACATATGTAAATACGTACATAATAAATACAAAGCAGTTTGGAGTGATGGAGGTAATTGTATTCTAGGGAATCAGAATTTTTATTAGATTACTAAGTATTTTTAAGTATTATAAACAACATAGCAAATTTTCAGGTGCAAAATAGTGAAAGCCCAAAATTCCAATCAAGTTTTAAAAATATCAAAGACATCAAGAACAGTAGAAACCCAAACACAGATACCAGGATTAAAGCAGAAGTTAAAGTCTTCCATATAACTTTGGCTATAATAACAAGGAAAATCTCCTTGGAAAGCTGATTCAACAGCCGAAGGAAGCCAGAAAAAGCAACCCCCTACTACCCATCTCCAATTTCTTTTGATCCTCTTATGACATGAATTTGAGTCCCTTCAACCATTTTGGTGCAAAGCAATCCAATAAGTATTTATTAAGTGTCTACAATGTGTAAAGCACTGTTAGGTGGCAGTGATATAATGACAGCAATCAATTGCCTGTCCTGAAGAAGTTTACATTCTACTTATATGCAACATGTAAATGTGTATGTGTGTATATATGTGTATGCAGAAAATCATTTAAAAAGGGGGGAAAGAATTAACAGAGAAATTACCTCACATTGGAGTCGACATGTGAACTAGGGATTCTGAGAGGAAGATGGTGCTCCCTGGAGACGTTCCAGTTTAGCAGTGTTCTAAAATGTGGCTCCCCAAACAGCCCAGTGCTCTATGACTGTTTCAGAATACAACAGGACCCCACCTCTCTAGTTCTGGACGTTCTGATGCTTAGTACAGACTAAGATTACATTGTTGTGGTTCAGTTGTGACCCATTTGGGGTTTTCGTGGCAAAGATATTGGAATGTTTGGCCATTCCCTTTTACAGCTCATTTTACAGATGAGGAAACTGAGGCAAACAGGGTGAAGTGACTTGCCCCAGGGTCACATGGCAAGTAAATGTCTGAGGCCAAATTTGAACTCAGTAAGATGAGTCTTCGTTAACTCCAGGCCCAGCACTCTATCCCTTTCACCATCTCGCTGCCAAGATCACATTAGTTTTTACCATATCACATGGTTGATTCATATTTAACTGGCTTCAGAGATAATCATTCTAGGATCTTGGGAATCAGTGCATTAAAGGGGGACACCTTTGCATTGACCCTTCCCTTCCAGTTTTCATGTTATCCTGGAGCCCCTGGATATCCTGAAATTTCTATTGAGGGTTGCATCTACCCAAGTAATAATCCTAAAGTGCCACAGTTTCAATTAACAGTCGGCATCTTATATGAATCAGTTCTGGAAATAGTTAGGAATATGCTAGGGAGGTGAAATTCTGAGTCCACAATTTATGCCTGCTTCCACTCTGTACTAAGTGTTAACTTTGTTGTCTTATTTTTTTCTATAAGCAAATACTAACTAATGTGTCACAGCTACCTCCTGTGCTTAGTTATTCTACATAATTACTTCTCCCAGAGGTCTTCCCCTTCATTGGCAGCTAACTGTAGACTCTTTAACAGAATCACTGAAACAGAGAGGTAAAAGGGACTTCAGCATCTTTCTAATCCAACTCGTATGTGATAGGAATCCCACTATAATATACTCATCAAGTAGACATCCACTTGAACAAGGCAATAATGTTTAGGATATTGAATTCCATTCATTTACCAAATAGGAGATAATGGTGTGTGGCATATTCATAGGGCTTGAAGGTGTTTCAAGTCATCTTTTTATATATTATCCTATCTGAGTCTCATCGTGACTCTGTGATATAGGCAGGTATTTTTGTTCACATTCTACAGATGAGGAAACTTACACCTGTAAGTGCCCGATGTGGGATCTTACTCCACATCTTTGCTGACTCCAAGCCTAGCACTCATTATTATTATGCTTGTTATATTCTATAAGATCAGCAGGATCAGTCCTGTTGAGGATGAATTTCTTTGTATAGTTTGTCCTCTCTGCCTTCTCAACTCTGCCTCTTGGAATCTCCAATTCCCTAAAAAGCCCAACTCAAATGCCATCTTCAAGAGGTCTTCCTTGATTTTCCCTGTTGTTAGTGTCTCCTACCTGAGATGCAATTATTTTATTTTGTGTTTACTTCTCTGTGTATAACTTGTTTGTCTCCTGCTTCCCCCACCCCCAATCCTGAGCCTGACCTCCCTCAGGACAAAATCTCTGTTCAGTTTTGTCTTCCTATTCCCATTACTGAAGAGGGAGCATAATGTGGGGCATAAGAGAATGATCTTGGAAGGCAGAACAACCCCAGCGCAGCTTCTCCCTCTGAAACTGAGTGTGAACAATGGGAATTGAGCCAGCCAACACCTCTCAGATGCTCTAGAAAACTCTATTAAGAGCTTTAGTTGCTAAAAAATAAATCAATGAATGAATGACCAAAAAAAGAAAAAGGAAGCAAGTGCCAACTTGCGTTGGGAGAAGGAGTTTCCTCTCCCTGTACTTCCTATAAGATTGAAATTACAACTCCCTATTCCTAGTACTAGGGTACATAAGAGGTGCTTAATAAATATTTATTGAATTGGATTATTTTTTTATTATATTAGTAGAACTATGAGAATGAATTTTGTTATCAATACATTTTCCAGGGTCCTGTGTAAAATGCATAGGATTTAGAACCATAAGGGGTCTTAGATATAATCTAGTCCAACTCCCTCATTTTACAGATGAGGAAACTGAGGCCCAGAGAGGTTAAATTACCCCCACCTCTCACATATAGTAAGAAAAGCTAATATAACCATATCTTGCTGATGAGGAAACAGCTCAGGGAGGTGAAGATGTTTGCGCAAGATTTCATGACTGTTCAATGGCTGAACCAGGCCCAGGATCCAGATGTGCTGGCTCCCAGCCCAATACTTCTTCCACTCTATGTCTCTGCTTTACCCCCAGAGCCTCTTATCCTAAGGTAAAATATTCCTAAACAGTCTCTTCTGCCTGCATTATGAGGAACTGGCATCTCAACTGGGCTATATCGGGCCCTGATGTGTGCAGCATTTGGAGATTAGGTGTTTGTTCTCAGAAGCAATTTGGAATCAATTTAGCAGATTGGAGCAGAAGTACAAATTCATCTTTTGTGGTATTGGAGGTCAGTGATATTTTTAAAAAATTAAGTGATATCAGCTGTCCTGTGGATTTCCTACCAACTTATCCTTTTTTAAAAGAAAAAATAGGGAAAGGGACTGTTTATTGAGATTCCAAGATTGTTTTCTAGAATTCTGTTTCTTCATTTCTCACAGTACTTATCTGTGTCCCTTTGGGGCTGACATATTGAATCATGTGTTTATTATCAGGCTTGGAGGGACATTTGTCAAACTACAGTAAAAACTTAGATGTTGGCCAACAGAGTAAATGTGTGTCAAGTTGGAATTTTTTTTTTTAATTAAATGTATGTGTACCATAGATAACAGTCTTAGTTAACATCTCTAAAGTTTTGCTATTATTAAAGCTCATAACAACAATAGGTAACATATAATGCCTGAAGGTTTACTTTTCCTCACAAGAATCCTTTTACTTAGCTCATTTTACAGTTGAGGAAACTGAGGCTCAGAGTTTGTGAATTGGCCATTATCAAGAATCTAATAAATGTCAGAGCTGAGCTTTGAACCTAACTCTACTGATTCCAAATCCAGAGTACTTTCTCTTATTTCGTGGAGCATAAAATCATGCTCTCTCAAAATGAGAGAGACCTCTGGGGTCATCTAGTTTATCTTTTGCATGAATAGAAATCCCCTCTCAAATGTTTACTAAGTGACTATTCAGTCTTCACTTGAACACCTCCAGTAATGAGAAGAGATCTGCTTTCCTGAGCAATCCAGCCCACTTTTAGATAGCTCTAATTTTTAGCAATTTTTCAAGCTAACATGTGCCTCTCTTCTCCTGGCCTATTGCTCCTCTGAGATCATCAAACAGAACGAGTTACAGGACCACAGAGCAAATCTAATCCTTTTCCACAGATACTTGAAGACTATTTTTTGTGTCTCCCTCAGCTCCTCCCCATCTCATCTCTGAGCTAAATATACCCACTTCCTTTAAATGATCCTTGTATTTCTCTGTGCCCTCATCATCCTGGTTATCTTTCTCTTAATATTCTCCACCCTATCAATGTTCTTCCTGCAATGTGGCCCCAAGCACAGAATACTGCACAATTGTGCCGAATAATGCTATCGTGATCTGGCCAGGGCAGAGTATGCTGGGACTATCACCTCCTTTGTTCTAGATACCATGTTCCTATTAATGCAGCCAAAAATTGCCCAAAAGTCTTATTTCCTGATATTTAAAAAAAAAAAAAGGAAGATTGGGGAAATGACTGGAGAAAAATTACAGTTAATATTATTTTTGAAAAAAGATTGGAAAGATGTGTCAAGGCTGCCCTTGAAAATGTGAAAGTGGAATGACTGACTTTTGCTAACAGTTTTCTACTGCAGATCAGTTCTTTATCATCACAGGATTGACTGAATACTATAGAAGATATAAAATCCCACTATTTTTTGTCAGTAAGTTATTTTTAAGAAGCAGTCAACTTAGAGATAAATGTAGCTTTTGAGGCTTTCCTACAGCATGGCATCTCCTGTGCATGTTAAGATCTTACAAGGTTGCTTTATAGATGCAACTCTAGAAGTAACTAAAAAATCCTTTGATTATCAGTATCGAACATGATCTCTTATAAGGGGAGTATGTGCTTGCCAAAGATGGCCAAATGCTCCATGCAGAATCCAAAGCATGGAGAGATTCCTTCTAAGTGGGAACCTCATTTACCTCATCTGTAAAATGGGAACATTAACACCTGTATTGCTTTGTTCATAGGGTTGTTGTGAGGTTTACATGTAATAATGTTTGCATAGTATTTCACAAACACATAAATATCAACTGTTATCATCAATGGATTGATTGCATCAAGTGCCAAAACATTTAATGAGATTCATGATCACAAAAAAGAGATCAGTTCTAATTGTATGCATCTGGAAAAATACAAATAAATCAAGATACTTATTGTCTGGACTGTGGAAAGCAGTTGGATGAGCGCCCACCAACCTAGTACATCAATGCATATCTTTTGGACGAGCCACCACAGATGGATAATGAACAAGGTCCTGAACTGATTGGGGAGAAGAAAACGAGTTGGACTACATATGGAAAGTTAGCTAGCTTTTTCAATGATCCCAAGCTGCTCCCTGATGCAAAATCCTATAACTTTAACTCTAGCATTCTCTCGGAGATGTTCTGTGCCTAAAGATCTTTATGCTCTAGATTCTCCAAAGAATCCAAGTTGCGTGTGGATCCCAAGAGCATGGTGGGTGTAAGTAGGCTGATGACAGAAGTAGGCTAGTCAAGTAGCAGAAGCAAAGGATTACAGTGCTCGAGCATTGCACTGGTACTCATGCATGGAATTAGGGTTGGAAGTTCTCCAGGGAGTAAAGAGCTTGTATGAAAGATTAATTAGAAGATGAGACTCCCACAGGATTAAAAGGCACAAATGGGTTGTGATGTGCCCTGCAAAGGGTGAACTGACATTGATGAAGTCACAGAACCATTGATAACAGAATCTGAGTTAAAAGGGACCTCAGTTCCTTCTACAGTATACCTGCCTTTGCTGGAAAGCTTTCATAAGAGGGTAATTCCAAAAGCAGCTCATAACATTTTTTCTCTCTAATGATTAATGCATTTTTTTTTTACTACAGTCATTTCCCAATAATCTCTCCATAATATCTTTATGATAGCACAGTTAAAACTATCTGATGCAACAACCAAAGGTGACAGAGTATTTACACACATTACCTGCAGCCTGCCACTTCTTTACTGGGAGGAAAGAAGAACATTCCAGAACCATTATTTGCAACCAAGATCAGTCATGTCATTCATTTTGAGTTTTCAGCTTTCGCTTTTTCCTTGATTTAAGTTATCGAACCTCTCTCCTATTCTCTAGATTCTGCTTTCTTCATTCTGCATCAATTCACACAAATTCTTCATATGCTTAATTACATTCCTTTACATTCACATACCACAGTTTTTGCTCCTACAAAAAGTGTTAATATAAATATTTTGTTATATGGCACCTTTTCATTGACCTTATTGTATATTTCTGGTAGTGAGATCAGTGGGCAAAAGGTGTGGACAATTTAGTAACCTCCCAAATAATTCCAAATTGATTTCCAGAATGGATGTACCAATCCACAGTTCCACCAATATTGTCATATACGATTGTATGAGCATTTCTTTCTGCTGTGATATTATTAACTCATATTGAGCTATAGTTTACTAAAACCTTTTTAGCCCATTTTCCCCCCATAAACTTAACTCACTCTGTATCCCCTGGCCCATGATTTACTTCAAAAAACATTTATTCAACACCAACCACTGTGCTAAGTGCTCAGGATATAAAGACAGCTACTGCCCTCACAAGAAGTTCAAAGTGTCACTTTGTGCAGTTGATTTTTTTAACCTAGATGTAGGACTTTTAATGTATATCTATTCCATTTCATCTTCATAGATTAAGTCCATCATTCTGACCTGTTGAGATCTTTTCTTCCTGATTGTCATCTAGCATTAGTTATTCCTTCTGTATGTCATCTCCATATTTGATAAGTCTGCATCTGAGTCTTCAAATTATTGATGAAAAATGTTCATCTGTATAGAACTAAGAATAGGTCCTTAGAGGTCTCGGTATCCCCACCACCATCTAGCACAGTCCCTGTCCGGCAACTCACCTGTTCAAACACAACTACAAACCAGCACATCATCCAAGAGACATCAGTATATCTCAATATCCATGCGTTAAAGAATTCATACATTACTTATAAGAGAGATTATATCTCCCCATGCAGTGCCTGGTTACTTTGATCCGATACATAATAAAGTGGTTTCTAAGCACACTGCTTATTAGAAGCAATAAATTAGAAAGTGCTGTACAGGTAGATGAAATGGATTAGTATACTAGCAGCAATAAAAAGTGATGATAAGCTGTCAGTAAGAAAGAACATAAAAGCTAAAAATATACAAGAACTTAGAGCATGACAGTCTAGGGACACTCACACAAGACATCTCAGTGCTTCCTGAAGGCATCGCTGGACTACAGTGTGATGATTATAATCAGGTTAAATAAATAGTTTCATAATTAGACTAAATTCTACTTGATACATTTTATTTAAGAAAGGGCGGGTATAATGTATTTGAGAAAGATTTGCATCCAAAGTCATTAATTTAAAAGTTTTGATGCTTAAATTTGTCTTCAAAATGCCTCTGTCTAGAACAAACAATTCCACATGGTTTGGGGGAGCCAAGGTGTTACTGTACTGAAGTATTGTGTATCTATATTCCTGTTATAACTTTTTTTTCTAGACAAGACAATAAAGTGTTGAGTTGTGACCCATGTAGTCTCAGAATTCTTCTGTTTCTTTTATTATTACTTCTTCAGAGACAATCATATACATACAGTGATCTGAAAATTATATTCAATTCCTTGCAATCTGGCATGTGTAGACATGCCTTGTGATTTGTTCCCAGCAACCTTAGGATTCTCTCTACAACTTTAGATCAAGGGCTTCTCTCACCCACATAATGCATCTATGGAGAAATCTCCCTCTAAAAAAGTCCTCCTTCTGTTAACTTGCAGTTTTCAATGCAAGACTTCTTCTTCTTCAGTTTACCCTTTCCTACTGTTTCCTAAATTTTGCCTAAAGCAGAAGGCAGTGTCCTTTTTTGATCATGATGTTTTCAACAGTAGGAGTAAGTGGAGTTAGCTTCAGGACCAGTTTAAAACAAAACAAGAATGACCAAAGCTCAAAGAAGTTGGCAACTTGCCTAATAAGGTCATAGGTAATAAATATCAATAGTAGCATAACTTCCCAGTCAGCGTTGTTTCTCCAAGTGCACTGTTTCACTCTGGAAGCAGCTTATTCTTTGGATGAAGACAAGCTGAACCTATGGATTGAATCAAAAAAGATGGAAGTTCCAAACGGACATATACAGAGTCCTACATTTACATCAGAAAATCAACTGCATAAAGAAAAAAAGTGGAAAGTAAATGGTTAGACAGAAAATCATGTGAAAAGACAGATCAGAAGTAAGGAATGCCATGAGGGTGCAATGGGAGGAACACTAGGCTAATCATCCCAAACCAGGATCCACAGCCCTGTTCTGGCTTCAAAGAACATTAAGCATAAATAAGTCATTGTGCCTTCTCCAAGAACACTAAGATTGATATGACACAGACAAATAACTGTGACCTACATCTGTGAGCCTCAATTTGCTTCTTATAAATGAGGAGCATGATACTTTACTACCTATCTCACTGGATTATTTCAAATGAGGCAATGACCATAAAGTGCTATATAAGGAGGGGTTTTTTTTATCCAAAATATTCAAGGGAGATAGTGGTTTATCCTCTTTTATCCAGGGTAGCCTACTCTCAGATTGAATGCTGCATTCTGTCAATAACAGTTTTGCCAACTCATTGTAATTTTAGTTCATTTTCTCTTGTTCCTTCTTTTCCACTGCCATCTTCCTAGCTCAAGCCTTTGTGACTTTTGTTTGGATTGTTGCAATAGCCTATGGAGTTCCATACAACTCATGCTAGCCACAGTGTCCAGGGAAGGACAGACTGGTAGGCTTGTTCAAGTTTGAAAGTTGATAAGGTGAAGGAGGGGAGCCAACACATAGGAACTGGGAGCAGTCAAAGCAGTCACTGTAGCACCAAATCAAAGCTAAAACATAAGAGCGGGAAGGAATGCCAGGGTAGAGGGAGAAATAGGCTCAAATAGATGCCAGAATGTCAAAACCATAGGGAGAAAGACTTAGAGGAGATAAATGACTAAAAGCACTGAGTTAAAATGATGGAGGAATAGTTCAGGGGTAAGTAACTTGGAATAGAAATGGCAAGTGAGGACATTTTCCATGTCTGACCCATTCTTCAGCACTTCTTTTCCTTTAATGGTGGACCAGCCTGTGCCAGAGGCATCCTTTCTTTTTTCCTTAAATGGGTCACCTCTTCAGAAGTTGGTATCTAGAGAAACTTGGACCAAATAATTTTCCCTTCTTCTAGTCTTCTAGTCTTATGTCCTTCCACTGGTTAATTCTAGGTTAATCTTCTGTATATGACATGACTGATCTAAATACCCCACTGTTCAAAAGGTCTACTGAAAGAAACTCTTTAGCTAGACATTCACTTACATTCCTTTAAGAAAAGCCAGGCAGGGCATTCCAAATTTCACATGAGGTCTTTTCATCTTAACCTTGTGTCTTGGTCTGAGTTCATAGTCCTTTGTTGTATACAGCTATCTGAGATAGGGTTAGAAATTTCTTAAATCCTCCCTGGCTTGATGTGCAAATATATATATGAACTAGAACAAAAGACAATCCTCAGAGGCAAGATCATTGTTCTCTCTAGCATGCCTACTAGGAATGGTGCTATTTCTGCTGCTCAGGCCAGAGGTCAGGGTTCAATTCCCCACTGGGAAGCCAGGCTACTGGTTGTGAGAGTACCTTTAGAAGGTGCTGATGGTGATATCTTGAAAACTTTATACTGCTCTGAGGGTATATTCTGAAAGAAACAACTGTCAAAGATGTTATCTGGGAATGCTAGAATGTATAACTGCTTCAGACAAGGTACCTGAAAGTACAATGTACCCCTTCTGTTTCTATATCCCCACAATGCAAAAAACCTGCATAATGGCATGGTCATCAAAAATCCCACAGCCATCAAGAATCAACCTTCTGATGGTCAGGAATGGTTTAAAATAGAATCCTCATGATACTTCCCTGCCCTCCCAGTTTGGAAAGGGGATTGGCACAACCTGGAGGAAACTGTACCATTTAAGTCCCATCCACTCAGTATTTAGGCATCACTTCCTGAATGGGAAACCACTACTTCCCCCTTTGGGCAGTCTCTTTCCCCAAGGGCTTTCAGAAACAGCCTGTGGTTACTCTGACTTGGCTTGCCACATCCTGCATTTCTTCTCCTACCTGGATCATAGGTCTAACCATAAGCAAATCATAGCACAAGGTGCAGGTCTGTAACTCTTCATGAAAATGTTGGTGATTTGCCCAGCAGAAGATACCTGAACCCCTTACTAGAAGTCAGTAGTTACGCTGTACGTGTGTGTGTCCTATAATTACTTCTGGGAATCAATTAATATAATATGACCCTACCCTCCAAATGGAGTCTTACCTAACCCTACTAACCTTAACTAACCCCTGACTTCAAATCCCAATGCTTTTTCTAATACAGAATGCTGTATCCCTACATCATGTTGCAGGTTCATACTGAAAGGAGCCAAAGACTTTTCTCCCTGATACCAAGATCTTTCTTAGCCTAGGCAAGTTACTTTCCCCTCTGAGACTCAGTTTCCAAATCTGTAAAATAGGGAGTCAATCCCCAGAAAAATGAAGTAGTAAGAGACCACTTAGGTGTTCTTGAATATGTCACCTAACCCAGATGAACTACATCCTTCAATAACAAATGAACTGGCAGATGTGACAGCCAAGCCACTATCAGAGAGTTTTGAATTTCCATGGAGGAGTCGCATATCAGAAAATGACTACTAGGTTTGTACCTCAAGGAAAATAAAGACAAGAAGGGGCCCATCGATACAAAAATATTTTGTAGTGGGGAAGAATTGGAAAGTGAGGAAGCTATCAGTTGGCGAATGACTAAACAAGTTATGGGATATGAATGTTATAGAATACTGTTGTGCTATAAAAAATGGAGATCATTTCAGATAAACCTAGGAAGACTTTTATGAACTGGTGCAAAGTGAAGTAGGTGGAGCCAGAACAATTTATACAAGATTGCTGAAGGACTTAGGAACTCTGTTCAATACAATGACTAACCACAATTCCGGAGGACTTATGATAAAACATGAGAAGTAATAGATTCACATGCAGATTGAGACTTTATTTTTGGACATGTCTAAAAAGAAATAAGAAGCAGCTAGGTGGCTCAGTGGATAGAGCACTAGAGTTGGAGTCAGAAAGATCTGAGTTCAAATTTGGCCTCAGACACTCACTAGCTGTGTAACCCTGGGTGGGTCACTTAACCTCTGTTTGTCTTAATCCACTGGAGAAGAAAATGGCAAAACCACTCCAGTGTTTTTGCCAAGAAAACCCCATGTGGGGTCAGAAGAGTCAGATGCAGATTTGTTGTTGTCCTTCCTTCTTGAAAGAGAACCAAAATGACATCACCATGCTAGAGCAACTCAATGGCAACCACAGTAACAGATGAGGGAATATGTTTTGCTTGACAATACAAGCTTGCAATGGATTTTGTTTTTCTTACTTTCTCCATGAGGTGGAGTGGGGGAGAAATGAGAATACAGAGCTGAAAATAAGTAAAATTAAATTTTATAAATGATTACAGTATAAGAAACAAAAATCAGAGGCAAAATTATGAAAGTATAAATTATGTGAATGAGCCCAGGGACACCTTTGTGCCAAGCTCAGTCATCGGAGGAGGTCTTAAGTTGAAGGTATGTTTGGTACTGGATAGATACCATGGTAGTAGTACATAGAAATCAGGAAATCCGAGAAACCTCGTTGAAATTCTTCTGCTGACACATACGAGCTGTGAACCTATGAGCATCACACAGCCTCTCGGTGGCCCCAGCAATTCTCCAGTACAAAATGATAAACTCTGAGGAGTTCGCTACATTAATAAAATCACAGGTTAGAACAAAAGAAAGTATGCAGTATTAATACTAGAATAGGGGTTTGAGATATAACTGAAATTCTAGTTCTTGTCATTTAGGGGAACTTTAGCATTCTCTCACCTCCCTGAGAGATTTGGATTATGCCTGTAGATGAGCCTGGTTTTGATTCATGCTCCAAGATCACCATAGTCCTAATCTCTCTCAGGTCTGGAAGGGAATACTTGTCCCAAGAAACTACAAGTTCCAGAATGCCAATTACTTCTTGAACCCCACTACATTGATAATATTATGGATTCCTTTTCCCAGAATTTGGGCATACATAGTTTTCTTGGGGAAGCTAGTTGATGCAGCGGATAGAATGCTGAGCCTGGAGTCAGAACCCATCTTTCTGAGTCCAAATCTGGCCTCAAACATTTATGAGTTGGGCACGTCATTTCACCCTCATTTCCTCATCTGTAAAATGAGCTGGCGAAGGAAATGGCAAACCACTCCTATCTATGTCTTTGCCAAGAAAACCCCAAATGGAGTCACAAAGAGTTGGTCATGACTGAGAAAAAAACTGAACAGTCAGAACCATTTCTGCTCTCCAGGTCAGAGTCCTTGCATGCTGCTTATACCCCAACCTGAGCATGAAATAGCGGTCTTCCCTTAATTTATCTCTTTCTCTCCTGTCTCTTCCCCACTCCGATTCATTTAGTACACTGCTAACGTTAATATTGCTTTGCTCAGACTCAGAATCCTCTAAGATGAACTGACTTTGATGTAGTAGGGATTCATGTCCCTTCTGATTGTGAAATTCTCTAATTTCATCATTATTTCTTAATATACTAATTCCAAACTCCTCTGCCCAGCTAATGAGGACCTCATTCAGACCCCCTAACCTCTACGCCATGCAACTCTTGGGTGCAGCAATTATGGAGAAGGTAGTCTTCAGGAAGTCCCAGAACAGCAGTCATATAAAGAATAGTAGTTCCCAGGATGTTTCTGTCAGGAGAATTTCTGGAAAGGAAGTCATCTGGCAACTTGCTAATAGACTGTAGCTGGCATGTGCAGAAGTCTCACTCTTCCTAATCCTTAATAGTTTCCAAGAAAGTGACCCTATTTATTGTCTATTATTTTAGCTTAAGATAAATTAATGGCTTGCCCTTTACCTATTGATCTTTGTGGCATAGTATATAGAGTATCTGACTTGGAGTCAGGAATACCTGAGTGAATCGTACCTCAAACATTATGTGATCTTGGGCATGTCACATAGACAACATGTCTCCCTCAGTTTCCTTATCTGTAAAATGAGGATAATGATAGCACCCACTTCCCAGGGTTGTTGTGAGGGGCAGCTAGGTTGGCATAGTGGATAAAGCGTACTGGACCTGGAGTCAGAAAAGACCAGAGTTCAAACTGGACCTCATATGTCTGACCCTGGGCAAGTCATAACCTCTATCTGCATAAAATCTGGAAAAGGAAATCGCAGACCATTCCATCATCTTTGCCATGTACAGTCCCACCAGTCACAAAGAGTCAGACATAACAGGAATAACTGAATGACAACATGTGCCAAGCTGTGAATACAAAGAAAAATAAACTATGGTCTCAGCCCTCAAGGAGCTCACAATCTCATATAAGAGAAGAAAAGGAGGGTAGAGTGGGGGCATCAACCTTAATCTGGGTAGGCAAAGTGGAGGTGGCTGCACTTGGCCCCATCCTCAAATGAAGAGCTTTAGGAGGAGCTCTGGGATGTCAACCTCTCCTCCATCCTTTCCTGTCAGAGGGATGGAGGAGTCTCAGGGCCAGGGGTCACTGAGAAATTAATTTCAGAGTTAATTCAATCTTATTGAAAGATGATTTGATATTATTTGCAAAGCTAAAGCACTATATAAATTGTCATATTATATTATTGTTGTTATGGTTATTACGTCATTAGGCAACCATTGTCTAAAAATAAAAGTTTGTCCCTTCCTTTTGATTCATACATTACTCCTGAAGTCTCTAACTTCCTGGAATTTCTAGCGAAAATGTCAAATCTCAGGAATAACTTTAAATCACATTTTTTGTTAATGCCTCTGTTCGTCGCTCTATTGGAAATGTTAACGAGTTGAATCCTCTTTACCAATAAAAGAAATTGCAGAGTGTAGGGGAGTGGTAACTGAGACAATGAGGTGTTAGATTTTGCTGCGTTTGGACTCAAGTAGTTGCCTTTACAGAGTCTAAGGCACAAGTAACTTAGCTTAGTCTCCATTTGTACCTTTTAAAGGGTGTTCCCTTTTAAGCCAATGATTGGCTTATTTGCATATGAAAGGACCAGGAAACTCACTGAGAATCAGGCCCAGAATAGACTTTGACTTGAGCTGGGATAGCCTCATGGAAAGTTTAAAAGCAGGGAAATCATGAGCCCATTAAGAAGACAGCCAGCAATGGAAGACCGACAAAGATTTTAAGGGTCCATATTTCACCTTTTGGTTTGTCCCTCTTGGGCAGATTTCTTGGAAATTTCTCTCTTTTCCCTCCCTACCCTTCCATCCACACTGGCAATTGTAATAAGTACCACGATGCCATCTTGCAGCAGAAGAAGCACATTTCATTGTCCTGTATACAGAGCAGAGGGTTAAGTCAAATTTACGAGATGAGTTGAGTTGATTCAGGTGCCTAGAGCTGAAAATCTGCTTGGGAGATGGCAGGCCCCAAAGCTGAGAGTCCTTTTGGTACTCTCAGGTATGTGTTCGTATATACTCTATGCCAAGATTTCAAACATAGCAATAACCCCTGCCAAGAGGAACCTAAAAGTATGGACAGTAGAGGCTACGACCAAACAGCAAAGCCACTCTCCTAGCACAGGAACAGGTCAAGGAGTCCAGTACAGCATCTAACCCACCAAAGAGGCTGCTGGTCCCTAGAAGGGCAGCTTAAGAACCTTAGGGTCAGGTCAGTGTTGGAGCAGTAAGTGCTTCCTCCTTGATGGCTGGCCATACGTTCCTTATGTGGGTACATTCTTTCCTTGGACGCTGACATTTTGCGAGGTAGTACACCGCAGGTTCATGGATTCCATTCAGCTATGTTAGGTCTCCTACCTCCCCCACTCCCATCCCACTCCCCAATTTATCTTATGTGAGAGCTGGAAATGATCTTAACAGTCACACTTCTCAACCCCCACATGTTACAATTAGAGGAGACACTTTTAGAGTGAAAGTGAATAGCCCAGGGGCATACAGAGTATGGTTCTAGGATCTTGTGATCTTCCTAATACACCAAGTTGCTATAATTCTCTTTTAAAGTGAGTGGGGAAGAAAGTGACCCTAAGATACCTTTCATATTTCTTTCTTCCTTCTTTAGCTCTTAAAAAAACCTCATAAAACTCTATATAGCAATTAGTTGGTAAGACTTGATTTATTTCTTTTTGTTTATTTCATAGGAGTGTAAGGCAATAGAACTGGATTCTAATGATCAACTTTGTTAAAAATGTACTGTCCTGGGCCTCAGTTTTCTCATTTGTAACATAAAAGGATTGGGTGATTGCACTAAATGACTTCTTATAAAATGTACAATACAATTGTGTGAATCTCCTGGTGATCTTCTACAACAGAAACTACTATCCATGTTGGAATCATTGCAATTACATATAGTATTATCTTTCCTGCCTCTAAAAAAATAAGGAAAATGGGTTCCTTTGCTGTAATGGCATGAATTTAGAGCAAAGTTTGCCGGCCCTTCTCCACCTCCTTTTATGTTTGCCTCCAAAGCTTAAATATAATTTGCAAGGTCTTGAATGATGCTGATTGCCAGGGCTGCCCCAACCTGACGACCAGGGGAGCCCTAGAGAACTTCCCTTCCCAGTCCACCCTCCACCCACCCTGACCCTCCAGGAGGAAATGAGGGAGGTTTGAACGCTGCCTCTAAGGCACACTTTTCTGGCTAGTCAAGGCGGCTGTGGATTTCAGATGAGGCAAATTAGCAGACTTTTATTGCGCCTCCTACTATCTGGAGGCGCTGTGTCAAGCACAAGGGATACAAAAAAAAAAAAACACTGAGGGCTTCTAGATTCCAGTGATCTTGGGAGAATGACAAGTTCTAGTCCTGAGAGCCCAGGTAAAGTTTGTTGATGGGCAGAGAATAAGAGATAGAAAAGAATCCAAATTAGAGTATGTACACTAAAACTTTTCTGTTTTAGGCTTACACCTTTTTCCTCAGTGACAGGGTAGCCCTAGGAGCCAGCAATGTACCTTCCAGAACCTTTCAACAACCATCCAAGATGTGGGATTAGAGTTGTTGTTGGGACAGCTTTGAAGATTTGCCCTTCACTTTCCTGAGGACTGAAATTCACTTCCCTCATTTACTCGCTTGTGTTATCCATTCCCTAAAAGAGAGTGTGGAAAGCCAGCCACATGACCATTTCTTCCCTCCTCCATGTTGTCCCCCTCCCCTGCACATTGTGGCTGCTAACTGTGGCCATATATAAAGCTATTATCTCTTTAAATTGTAGTACATTAGTAGTACAGCAAGAAAACAGATTCTCCATCATCTCACACCACACATGGAACCATCAGTTCTGGCAAATAGACAAGCATTTGACTACTGTGGATAAGTTCACTTACCTTGGCAGTATACTTTCCAAGGATGTACACATAGATGATGAGGGCGATGCACTTATTGCCAGAGCTAGCTCAATGTTAGTGAGGCCCCAAAGGAAAGTGTGAGAGAGAAGCAGTATTAGTCTGCCTACAAAACTGAAAGTCAAGAGCCGTTGTGCTGACCTCATTGTTACATGCCAGTGAAACCAGGACAGTGTAGCAGTGCCATGCAGGAAACTGAATCACTTCTATTTGAATTGTCTTAGGAAGATTCTGTATATCACCTTGCAACAGAAGGTATTGGACACTGAGGTCCTTTCTCAAGCTGAATAGCCAAGCGTTCAAACCCTGCTGCAGAGAGTGCAATGCTGATGGGTGCCATATTGTTTGAATGCCAAAAGTACATTTGCCTAAAAGACTATCTTAAGGAGAGTTCATACAAGGCAAGCACTCATATGGAGGTCAGGAGAGGCAGTATAAGGACATCCTCAAGACCTCTCTGGAGAAGTTTGGAATCGATTATGAGACATAGGAGAGACGGGCATAGGACTGTCCAGTATGGCATGACCATGTACTCTATGATCAAAGAAAAATTACAGTAGTTTAAATGTTCATATGGAGTGCTGTAATGGTCATATTATCTGATCAGCCACAATCAGACTCAACATTGTGATGTCATTTTGGTCCTCTTTGAGAATAAAAGTCAACAAACACCCAAGCAGTCAACCAAGTATTCTCAGTATACATGTGATAATGTATTAAAATCTTTGTCGCTGTGTGAATTTATGCTGATTCTGCTTGAATGGTAGCAATGAGTCTGGGAAAAGGGGAAGGACAAATCCCTAAGAGAAGCAGTTAGATTATTTAGATTTCACAAACCCAATTTGCATTTACAGTTGCAAACTGTCTAACGGTTCAAGCCATATATCTAAGTGAGGTTAGAGCACATTATGGGAGAATAATATCTGGGGCCAGATTTCTCCCAAAGGACTTGTCAGTAATAAGGTCTATGTTTCAAACAACCAAATCAAGAGTAATTTTACTTTCAGTTCCAAAGCTCTGGCAGTTGTCATTTTAGTATGCTGGTATTTTGAAAGAAAGCCCTGCCCACAGGAAGGGAAAGGAAGGGAAGTAAATTACTAGGAAAGTAAAAACGGTGACCTCAAGAGAGGATTAAACTGAAAGCAAGTCTTGCCTCAACAAAGCGAGGAAGACTGGACCAGTTCCCCCTTTAACACACGGTCAGCTCAGCCTGCCTTGCACTCTAGGACAACCAGTACTGGCTGTCTAAATTTTTGATACTCAACACCTCCTTAGGTTCTCAGTGGCTTCTTCGTCTCTGTTTGAAGGGTGAGGTACTACGCTTCTCTCAAAGCCTTACTTTGTAGCAGGCCCCAGGTCAATCTCCACTTTCCATCAGCAGTTCTGCTTGGTTTGGCCACCTTGGATCATCATGGAGCATCATTCTCAAACTCGATCCCTCTTGGCCTCCACTTTCCAGCTTCCTTTTCAGTGTTGTCTTTTCCCATTAGATTATAAGGTCCGTAAGGGCAGGAACTGTATTTTTTTCTTATCTGTGTCATTAACACTTAGCACATTCCCTCGCACGTAGAAGGCACTTAATAAATATTCATCTAATTGAATACTTATATTTAGTTGGGGAAACTGAGGCCCAGTGACTTGCCCAGGAACTCGTAAATAGCGACCAAGACAATTCTTAATAAATTTCTTTCCTTCTGTCTCTTGTCTTCCGTTCCCCACCCTAAATCTGCCTCCCTTTACCTTATAGCTGTATCCTCTTCTCTCTCTATTTTTGCTAGCTTTCTGCTGGGAATATTTAAGTGGTGTATGAATGAGAGAATCATATTGAAATGGTGCTTCATTTAACGTAAGGATAGAGAAGACTGAACAAGACAGCCTGCATTTTAAAAATCATTTCAAAGGCTTAAACATGTAATCACAGATTTCTTAAATGTTGTTTAATTGTTTTACTTAGTTTTACTAAGTTGTTTTAGTTTACTAATTGTTTTACTTTAATTGTTTTACTTAGTTTTACTAAGTTGTTTTAGTTTACTAATTGTTTTACTTTAATTGTTTTAATTAGAAATTATGAATTTGAGAAAGGGAACAGAGCTGATAGAAAGGAAGGAAAGGGCAGATAGAGTTAATTTAATAATTTATCAAAATAAAAAGAGCCACAAATGAATATTAAAAGTCTCCTCTTTTTTAAGGGAAGGAGGTTTTTCAAAAGGGATTGTCTTTTTCTCTCCCACCCTAGATATTTTTCAACCCCTACTTCCAGTTTCAGCTGTGAGATATAGTTAAATATTTTAGAGGAAACATTTTCATGTGAATGTGTTTCGATTTGGTCTCCAAAGTTAAATGAAACTCCCACATGCTGGATGCTTGCAAACTAAGCACAAACAGAGTTGTAGGTTGTTTATTGGCTTCATTCAATGGATTCCACTAAAGCCCTGCTTTGATACCTCAGTATGGAGTCAGAGACCTTGGGCTCCTGGAGGCAATGCCAGGAGAGCTGTAAGCTTTGATAGGTCTTATAAATCTGGAAAAGCTTCCATTGGAGCCTCGTGATGATTGTAAGTCCATCATGAAAGGATAGTTTGGAGGTTACAGAAGGGTTCTGTCTGGGCTTTTGGACCAGGAAATAGCTTCTCTTCTAATCTCCCAGTGAGGCTGGACTTAACAATGGAAGCCACTTTCCTAAATGGGAGAGGATGAGTTACACCCAGGAGTTACACATGGTGTGTTTCAGGCTCTCAACTCTCAATCCTCAAGTCTCCAGGGTGCACAGATCTTTTGATGTCTATAGCTTTGGATCCATGATTTGTATGAACCTCCTTCTTAGTAGTCTCTCTGCTGTCTAATAAATTAGCGTTATGATAAGAAGAATCCAGCCAGCTACTAAATAAGCTATTCTGGGGCAATATTTTAATTAAAGTTGTAATTAATTACAATGAGTTATTTAGAATGTGGACTTGGGAGACAGAATGGAGTCCCAAGTCTGCCATTTCCCAGCTGTGTGACCTTGGGTAAGTCATGTAAAACATACAAATGAATTACTAAGCATTGGTTGAGCAGGCTAACCTAACTCGCAAAAAGAGCACTACTTTATGATAATCAGGTCCTGAGAGGTTCCAAATTGGATGACTGAAAAAGATATCATTCTTGAGTTTCTTGACAAGAGAGACATGACACCATCCTGTGCCTGGCCAAGGAAACAAAAAGAGGGAGGAGAGGAGGAGGAGGAGGGGGAAGCAAAAGGCAGGGGGAGAAGGAAGAGGAGAAGGACAGTAAGGTCATGGTGGTGGCAGCGGTGAAAAGCACAGTCTCTTAGAATCTTAGAACTTCAAGGTACTTAGAGATTAAGGTCGTCCTCTAGTTTAGCTCTCTTATTTCCCAGGTGAGCACGTTAATACCCAGAGAAGGCAAGTGATCTGTCCAAAGACTGCTACTTAGCATAGAGTCAAGAAAAGGACCTAGGCCACAGGAACATAGGAACAGAGCTGGGAAGCACCTCAGGGTTCATTTAATCCTATGAGGAAACTGAGGCCCAGAGGTGTTAAGTGACTTGCTCAAATTTACACCAGTAAAGTTCACAGGTGGGATTCAAAATAAGGTTTTCTGACTCCAGTCATTTTTGAAATTTTAATAATTGAATTTAGTGCATTCTTTTACCCACACCAGATAAGCATATGGTACTAGTTCATCCCCTAATCAGTACATTTTATCTTGGGGGATTTCTAACCTTATTCAGTGATTTGAACTTCTCAGAGAACAAACACTATTATTCATATATTATAATATATATAATATTATATTTATATATAATTATATTATATAATATAATTATATAGTATACAATTATTATATTTATAGATTTATATAATTTTATATATTTTAAATTTATACATATATATTTTATTTTCTATAGATTATAAATCTTTTCTACAGATTGTAAATCAAGGAAGTTAATTCCATATTACTAATAAAATGCATTTCCAGCAAAAAGAGACATAAGCCTGGTTTATATGTAACTTCTAGCATTTGAAATCTAGAAGAGATCTTGAGAGGTCATCTAGGCCAAAGATGTCAAACACATGGCTGGGCCTCATGTGATCAACAATGCTCTTGATTGTGGCCTGAACCAAGTTAAAATATAGTTCCTCTCTGATCTTAATGTGTTGATATATTATTAAAAAACAAAATAAAACATATGTGTGACTTTCTAAGTCAATATGCAGCCTACAGGGATCCTGATGTATGGTTTAGGGGTCCCTATTTCTATTTCAGTTTGATGCCACTGATCCAGCCCAACCCCCTCATTTTCTAAATGTGGAAACTGAGGCCCAGAGAAGTTGTGTGTGACCAAAGGTCACAAGGTAATCAATCATTACTTTTAATTTAACAAAGATTTATGAGACATCTACTATATGCCAGGTACCGAGGTAGATGCTAAGATATAAAGATAAAAATGAGAATCTTTGCCCTCCTCCTAGGGGGAAAACATGTATACAGATGAGTAAATATAAAATGGAAACAGGGGCCATCCTATGGAATTTATACTGGTTTGCCCAAGATACTTCTGAGAAAATATACTTGCATCTGAAAGACTTGTTTCTTTGGGATGACACAGCAAACCCTGGGTAGTCCTTTGTTCCTTCACTCCATGAGAGCTGAAGGGTAGGGAAGGAGGTAAGTTGTGCAAAGCTTCTTCAGACAGGATTGTCCATGAAAACAAGAATGGCCCACTCAGTGAATTTTAAAATGGGAGTCTTCAGCTCTCCCATGTGGTAAGTAGTTCTCCTTCCCAAGACTTCCTGTGGGAGGAGAGAAGAAGGAAAACACCGTTTCCTCCATCCTGACAGTCTGGAGAATGTTCTCATGTGAAGCTATAACAGAAGCTACATGAGCTAACTCTGGCTCCTGACCATCTTTCCCTGAGCAGAAATGATCCAGCAGCAATAACGAGATGGAGGCAATTTTGTCTCTCAGGAAGTACAGAGATTCTTTATCTAACTGATAGGGAGAGAAACTAAATTCCCAAACATACGTACCAGAAGACACAGACCTAGAAGAAACTAACAGTGCAGAGTTGAGGTAAAATAAAAACATCTAGTCAACAGTTCCACAAACTGTATTCTCTCTTGATGTTCTAAATATCAACTGCCTGGGAGAGTATCAGAGTAGTTATAAATTACTGTTCCTTTGACTATTTCTATCAATGCATGTTTGTAAGTCTTGTGTGCACCAAGAATTTCTTTAATGTAGAAGAAATATATAACTGTCCTATGCCTGATCTGAACTGTACATCTAATACCTTTTTACTTCCCCACTCTCACCCCAGGAGAGTCTTCATAAAATAGCCAAACCAGAGCTATATGTAATTTTCCCTGGGGTGTTGGGGTTAAGGGTATAAAGATCAGAACTCTCTTATGAGAGACCAGGCTCCTCCAGGATTGAACTTGGTCTGCCTGCATGGGTCCAGAGCTAAGAGAGGTCACTTAGTAGAGAGGGGGAGTTCTCAGGACCCTAGTCCCCTGGACTTATCAATGATTATTGATATATACAAATAGGAGGAAAAAATAGAATTGAACCCAGATTCTCTGACCCCAGAACCATTGATCTTTCCACTAAACCATGTATAGTTTTTGGAAGAGTACCTGGAAAATCTCTGCCACTCAATAAAGTTAAACTATTTCCTCTTAAGCTATTTTTGATACAGAGTTCTGCTGATATTAATGAAATAATTCCATGGGAAAGTACATAGACTCATAAAATGTTAGAGAATTTAAAGATCAGAGAGTCCAACCCTCTAATTTTACAGAAGGGAAAACTAAGACCTAGAGTAAAGAAATGGCTTTCCTAAGGTCGCACAGTCATAGTTATTTGAAATTGTCTGTTCCTTAATTTTTAACTTCAGAATTTTTTTTTTTAAAGACAGTCATGGATACTTTTGAGGACTGTTTGAAAATGCCTAGAGCTTTGTTCTCTGTATAAAATTCTCAACGCTGATTTGACTGTCGTGGCATGTGTATTTTCTTTTTTGCTTTTATTTTTTGAGGGGGTCACAGTTATTTGGGTAGATGTGATTCTTGCCTTCTCCAGCAAGATTGTAAATCTCAAGTGGGGAGGGTTCATATGTTATTTCATCCTCATATTGACGGAGAAGTGGGGTAGTAGGAAGGATGATGGACTTGAAATCAGGGAGACCTGGGTTCCAGTCTTCCCACTGATATTCTTTAGCTGTATGACCACGGACAAGTCACTTGATCACTCTAGACCTTTGTTTCTTTACCCACAAAATAATGATAATAATATCTGTAACACCTATGTCAAATGAACATTGGATTGATATTACCATTTATTATTACCAGCTTAGTGACTTGGTAAATATTTGTCTAATTAAATTAGGAAGAATTGGGTAAACAATAATGTCCATTGTTGGTGGATGTGGAAACTGGGAGATGTTAAAACCATGTAAAGAAGTGTGACCCATTCACATACCTTGATTTTGAACCAAGCACTACATTACTTTCTGTTGTTATTAGATACACATAAAGGGCTAGCTCATGTTCTTTGATGTTTAAAGGGTTTGTTGTCACAATTAGCAGATCCTATTGGTCTTACATACAGATTTTGGATAGGTCACATATGGCACTCCAGGCTACTCCGGGGTTCAGTGAATTTAGATATAGCTATAGAAAGACTACAAAGTGTAGTGTTGATTTGTGACTGATAGTGAAATAACTCCATTTTGGAAGTTCCTAGCCCTCAAGTGACTTAATGAGAATACAGGGTGTGAACTCTGTAGCAAACATCTGAAGGTCTCCTTCCAAGCATGTGGACCATACCTTACTGATTGGGCTTCAGGCTGGGGCTGCCTCTTGATGAGTGATTGATTGATTGAAGTTCCAAAGATGGATCTTTTTCAGGGGAGTTCTCCTCTCTGGGGTTTACAAATCAAGCTGTGAAATTTTCTAGGG
Organism: Bettongia penicillata ogilbyi; assembly: GCA_023548195.1. NCBI lineage: Eukaryota > Metazoa > Chordata > Mammalia > Diprotodontia > Potoroidae > Bettongia > Bettongia penicillata. Next base: position 8,518,067 of record JAJHZJ010000336.1, read on the forward strand.
ACCTTTTTCTTGATGAGATGTTGGGAAGGAAAGGAAAAAAAGCAACTTGAAGGAGAAGCACATAGTGAGTGGTTTGTGCTTGCCTAGGTGAACCTGGGGCAGGGTCATCAGCTTCAGACGTTCTTTGACCTTTCTGTTTCCTTTTTGGAACAGAGATCTGAGCCTTAGGATTCATGAGAATGAATGTTTCCAACCTTCTGGATACCTGAATTCAAGAGTTCCTGAGTCTTAGAGTTCCTAAAAGATCAATAGTTACTTAGTTCAAGAGTCAGAAGGTATCTATTAGAAAAGGAAAAGGATCATCACCAGAAGACACCCCACAGTTACAGAATTAAAGACATACCAGGGTAAGACAAACTGGACTTTGTGAACTCTGGTATTCCAAGGTAGAAGTAATTGGGTTTATTTGTTTAACAGTTCCATGAAGTGCCTTTACCTTCTAGTAGTAGTCTATTGAGTCCAAGTAGGCATCTGAGATAGTATATAATTAAATATAGTAATATAATTAAATGATATCTATAATATTGGTACACTGTCTGGAACATGTCCAGTCATTTCAGTCATGTCCAACTAGATCCCATTTGGGATTTTCTTGGCAAAGAAACTGGACTGGTTTGCCATTTCCTTCTCTAGCTCATTTTACAGATGAAGAAGCTGAGGTAAACAGGGTTAAGTGACCCAGGATTAAGGTTAAGTGACCCAGGGTCACACAGCTAGTAAGTGTCTGAGGCCTGAATTGTACTCAGGAGCATGGTAGGCCCTTGATAAATGCTTATGCCTTCCCTCCCTATTTAAGTGCTTTATGTTTCTATTTTTTTTTCGCCAAAGGCTCTTGTTGAGTCCTTGATGTCTTATCTACATTTCCTATGAAAAGGAAAATAAAGACCATTTTTGATCACCATATTTTATATTGAGTATCTATATAAGAGCAGAGCCCCTATTATCCAATTTGAGGAAAACCTAGACAAGAGTCACACCAAGGCTTTATTCAGATTCCCCCAGAGTTATACTGAAGACTGGAGACTAGCCAAAGAGAGTACATGACCCTTTCAGGTCAGACTTCCAGGATCGAACCCAGCCTATGTCAGTTTAAAGTCCTTGGGTTCCTATACCATGGGATATATAAATAGCAGCAAGCAGCATAAAACTTCTGACTCTGAACCCATTCTTCCTTCATTTAGATGAGGGTTCTACAAATCTATACTCCCTCTCATTCACAGAAAAGATAAATCTCACTATTGCAGAGAAACAGGAGATGGAAAACTGGTACTCATATAGGTTCCATGTTTTTAATAACTCACTTATGATTTTGTTTCAGCAAACATTTTTCCATTCTCAAGAGGTGATCTCTTTCCTCTGATACAGACTTCCCCATTGCATTCTGGGACCTGTTGCATTGTGCACAGATGTCCGTAAATGGGCACTGAATAAGTAAAGTATTGATGTTGGGGGGAGAGAGAAATGATCTCTAGACCACAACTAATTATTTGGTTGGAAAAAGAAAATACTTTCCTTGTTGCTCATCTCTTTGTTTTTCTAGACTCTTGCCTGCATGTTGCTTGTCGAAGGGTAACCCCCTCCTTTGTGTCACTGGCTCGGACCTCGTGGATGCTAGCTGAAATCACACACTGAGTCTCTATCAAAACCCAAGACGATATGCTTTTTATTAACATCCTTGGGCTACAGCCAGCCCAAGGCAATGTGAAAATAGACAAAAGTGGCAGGCACTGTAAATAGACGTCTGCCCTTTTTCTCCCTCTTTTGTGCAATATTTGTAAACATATGGTACAAATTAAGGAAATCAAGATGCTTCTCAAAATGTAATTTATTACTCTGACTTTGAAATAAAGGAAAACAAGTATAAAATAGGGAACAGCGTGATCTGTTCCGCAGGGTTGAAAGCTCTGATTCGCAGGGCTGGTCCAGCCTTTTACCCTGTGACCAGGAGCAAATCACTTAAAGCTTCTTGCCTCAGTTTCTTCCTCTATAAATAGGGAGTGATCACGCCCCCTACCTCACAGAGAGGCTGTGATAGACTATCATTGTCTCTGTTTGGGTCAAGAACTTCCTTTCAGTTTGTTGATGTGAATGGTATCACTTAAACTACTTAAGAGGGTGAGATTTAGAGCTGAAAGGGATTCTTCTTTCTCAAAATTCAATTTGAAGATTCTCTCAGATGTCATAATTTGATTGAAAGACACTTATAATAACTGGCATTTCTACAGCTTTAAAAATTATTTTCTACCCTGTGAGGTAGTTAGTGCATACATATTATTGCTCCTGTTTTACAGATGACATAATGGAGGTTTGTGAATTGTTCACATCACTAAGTGTCAGGTCTCCTGACTCCAAGTTGATACTCTGCACTATTTAATGCTGCCTCTATGACGTTTGTGAAGTCAGAGAGACTCCAAATATCGGTGGCTTTCCTCTTTTTATGATAACATTCTCATTTTCTCCTCATCCTTAAATCTTAGAAGATGGTAGAATGTGGGACCTGGAGTCAGAAAGACCTGAGTTCAAATCCTTTATAGCCATTTACTGCTGTGTGACCCTGGGCAAGTCATTTAACCTCTATCTGCCTTGGTTTCCTCATCTCTGAAATGGTAATAATGATAGCACCTGCCTCCTAGGATTTCTTGAGTAATAAATGAGATGAGATAATAAATAAAGTGCTTAGCATAGTACCTGGTACCTAGTAGGTGCTATATAAATGCTAGCTAACAGCATCGACATCTTGATTTACATCTACTTGTAAAGTATATTTTGTATATCCTGTTATCTAAAATAGTGTTTTTGTCAATCTTGCTGCGTGGCTTTAGCAAAGTAAATTCCCTTAGGGATGTTTGATTATCAAGTAATTAATTATTATCAATTAATTATTATCAGTTAATCAATTTAGCACATGAATATCTGCCCTTTGGAGTTCTTCACCAGTAAAAACTCAGTAGCCTTCTGACTCAAAACCCAAATATATGCAATCTTATATCCAGAGAAAATATGAATCTCACTATCATGGAGAAAAAGGAGTGCAAGAAACATTTCCTGCACTCCCTACTATGGATACGCTGACATTCTATGAGGATACCAGGAAGAATAAGAGGTAGTCTCTACCCTCAAGGAGTTTATAATCTAAACGAGGAGACAGATCCTATGCACGTGAAAAAGGAAGTAACAATGTCAATACCTAGGGCAATAAGGTGGTGCATTGGATAGAGTGCCAGGCCTGGAATCAGGAAGAACTAATCAAATCTAGCCTCAGATGCTTACTAGCTGTGTGACTCTGGGTGAGTCACTTAACTTCTCTTTGCCTCAGTTTCTTCATCTGTAAAATGAGCTGGAGAAGTAAATGACAAACCACTCCAGAATCCTTTCCCAAGAAACCCCAAATGGTGTCATGAAGACCAAATATCAGAACCTCAAGAATCTGTGATTTAATTGTTTATTTAGTAGGTAAGTCACCTGGAGCCTCAGAAACTCCAGTGTGACTCATCCCACATCACAATACAATAAATGGGGTTTTAACTGAGGGTCTACCTGACTCTCTGGCACTCTATCCTTTTCCCTCTAAGCAATAAATTAAATGTTAAATAATGCTGTTATTTAATGGCACCATTCCAGATTTTTCACATGGTACAAGAGATGCCATAAGGTAGTAGGTATCTCAGGAAGCACCAGTCATAGCACCAGTGGCTCCTGCCTTTTCTGAAGCCCTTTCCCTCCCTTGTCTCAGCTAAGTTAGAGCTATTTTGAAGCAAAATGGACTGCCTTGTAATACACTGAGTCCTCCATCATTAGAAGTATTCAAGAAGAGGCTAGATTGTTGGGGATGCCCTAAAGGGGATTCCTGCTTCAGATAAATGTTTGACTTAATGAACTTTGAGTTCCTTTTAAACTCTCAAATTCAATTATTCCCTGTGGGGCTCAGTTTCCACGGTTGTAAAATGAGAGCGTTGGTTTAAATTATTCGCAGCGTATCTTCTAGCTCTGACAGCTTAGGATACTAATTTATACTTAGGTGACTATGAGGCCATGTACCATGCTGGACTTGGAATCAGGAGAACCAGGGTTCACATCATGTGTCTGATACTTATGGGTTGTGTAACCATGGACAAGTTCCTTAACATTTCTGAGCTTTATTTTCCCAGTCTTTAAAAATAAAGATACCAGTCATTCCAGTTCTTACCTCTAGACTCAAAATGAGAGATGCATAGAAAATGTTTTGCAAATTTCAAAGCACTTTATTTGTCATTATTAGCTATAGAAATCACACCTATGGTTTTACTGACATTAGGAACTTCCAGATGAGAGAACTCCCACTACCAAGTCAGTTTGGCATCTTCCTTATAATTTATTTAAAATTAAAAGAGTTTGTAGTGGCCCTGGAGCCAGGAGGACCTGAGTTCAAATATGACCTCAGACACTTAGCAGCTGTATGGTCCTGGGCAAGTCACTTAAAAAGAAAGAAAGAAATTTTTTAGAGTTTCCTATGGCACTGAGGCATTGAGTGACTTGTTGAGGACACAGAGGCAATATATGTCAGAGACTGGACTTGAACCAAACCTTCCTGGCTCTCAATTCACTCTGTCACTATATTTGTCATTATCATTATGACTCCCTGGCCTCTCTCTTTTTCAGTTCATCCCCCATGCAGTTGCCAACTAAAGCATACATTGATCATGCCAGTCTTTGTTTTAAGTTTGCCAGGGATATTTTCATTTAGAAGAGAAGTTTGTTAATTCAAGTTAGTCTCTGGTTGGTAGAACATGTAAGAGGGTGAGGAAGTCTTTCCAGGACCCTTTGACTGCTCCCAAACCACTTTCCCTAATCCTCACATGCCAGGAGAACAGGAAGCTCTCACCCATCTGAAAGGTTGTTAATCCTGGAGGCACAGGATTAAGTTCAGAGATGTTATGAGTTCATGGGAGGGAGAGAGTCCTATAGATTGTGGTAGTTGAGGGAGGATTCATGGCAGGAAGAAAGAAAACTGAACTGGCCCATAAAGGATGAGTACTTACCTCCATTTGACACCAAACATAATTTCACAGGATTTAGAGCTAGAAGGCATAGCAGAAACCATCTTGTCTAAAGCTTTTACTTTACAGATGAGGGAACTGAGGTCTAAGGAGGCTGAGACCTTAGGTTAGTGGTTAGACCTGGAATCAGAAAGACCTGAGTTCAAATGTGGCCTCAGACACTGATTACGCTGTATGACCCTGGGCAAGTCATTTAAGTTCTGCCTCAGTTTCCTCATCTGTAAAATGGGGATAACAATAGCACCTGCCTCACAGGGTTGTGGTGATGATAAAATGAGATGATATTTGTAAAGCACTTTGCAGACCTTACAAGTGCCAGGTAAATGTTAGCTGCTGTTATTTTTATTACTTAACCTCTCTGTCTCAGTATCCTTATCTATAAAATGAAGATGCTAATAGCACAGGGTTGATGCAAGAACAAAATGTTTATAAACTGATTTGTTGTGGTGGTTTAGTTGTGTCTGACTTCATGACCCTACTTTGGGGTTTTCTCAGCAAAGATACTGGAATGGTTTGCCCAGATGAAGAAACTGAGGCACAGGGTTGATGCAAGAACAAAATGTTTATAAACTGATTTGTTGTGGTGGTTTAGTTGTGTCTGACTTCATGACCCTACTTTGGGGTTTTCTCAGCAAAGATACTGGAATGGTTTGCCCAGATGAGGAAACTGAGGCAAATAGGGTAAAGCTACTTGCCTAGGGTCAGTGTCTGAGGCCAGATTTGAACTCAAGAAGATGAAACTTCTTGATTTCAAACCCAGTGCTCTATCCACTGCACCACATGGCTGTTCAGTGTGATTCACCAACATTAAAAACTCTATAAATGTTAGTTACTATTATGACATGGAGAAATACAGGTATGGAGAAGGCATTCCAGGGGTAGATATGGGCTGTAACCTTTTCATCCTCTCTGTATGGTATCTAGACGACAACCGCTGAAATGCTTTTTACTTACGTGTTTTTTAGAAAAAGTGGTTATGGTGATCATAGACTGAGGGCTAGAAATGATCTCTGAACTTACCTAGTCCGGCTCCTTCATTTTATGGACAGAACCAGAGATACTAAGTGACTTGGGAAGGAGGAAAGGAAAGGATGAAGCATTTTTATCACACTGCTTATGTGCCAAGTGCTCTGCTAAACACTTTACAAATATTGTCTCCTTTGGTTTTCACAACAACCCTGAAAGGTAAGTGCTGTTATTATCACCATGTTACAGATGAGAAAAATGAGGCAGAAGGGGGTTAAAAGTCTTGTGTAGGGACATACAGGCAGTAAGTGGCTGAGGCTGGATTTGAACTCAGGTCTTCCTGATTAGGCAGCTAGGGGACAATTTGGATAGAGTGGCCAGAGCTGGAATCAGGAAAATTCATCTTCCTGAGTTCACTTTCTAGCTGTGTGATCCTGGACAAGTCTCTTAACCCTGCTTGCCTCAATTTTCTCATCTGTAAAATAAGCTGGAGAAGGAAATGGCACAAACCACTCCAGTATCTTTACTAAGAAAACTCCAGATGGGGTCTTGAAGAGTCTGACAGGACTGAAACAACTTCCTGACTCTAGACTCGAGGCCCAGGGCTCTATGCTCTATGCCATCAGCTGCCTTTCTTGGCCAACTTAGTCAAGGTCTTACAGGTGGTAAGTGGCACCAGAACCCAGGTTCTCAGCCTCCAAATCCAGTTTAAAGAAACCTTTTCACTATACTGTCTTCTGTCACTTAGAATAATTCAACCTGCCACATATATTTGAACACGAAGTTAACTTGTGATCTACCTTCTTGGATCTTTCATGACTCACTACCTAAAAATGTAATGATTCTTGGACAATTTTAAAATCATCTTGTAGAATCTTCTGCTTAGACTTCTGATTTCTAAAAGTATAGATATATTCAGTTCCCCCTTTCCAGTCAGAGAAGGTTCTATCCATATGGTCTTCCTGGTGGTTGATCATTTCTATCAATGCCTAGGTAAATTATTTAAATCCAACCTGAACTAAACATGTGCTTTGCCTCCAACCAACACAACATCTCTGGCAATGTCTGTATTTGAGTTAGAGAAGATCTATTATGCTATTTGGATTGCATCAAAGTGGGACCAGGTGTTGTTTGCATGGGATTGTTATATCAGAGAAGGATTCATCATTAGGAACAGGGAAAAGGGAAATGGAAAACCAGTACATTATGATCTGTTTTCATCCTTGTAGGCATATCAAGAGTTTTCACAGAGAAGAGATACTGCACTTAATCTCTGTGGCTACAGAGGACAGAACTAAGACAAATGAGTGGTAGTTACGCACATGGAGACTTCATTCAGCTCAAAATGAGGAAGAATTTAATGATAATTACATCTGATCACTAAGGGACCTGGATGCTTTCTTAGTCAGCTAGATAGCTTCCAATTTCTGGAAGTATTCAAGCAAAGACTGGATAGCATCTATCAGAGAACTAACATTTTCCAGAAGTGGAATAAGTTTCCTTGGGGAATATATGCCTTGGTGAATAGTTGAGTTCTCCTTTCCATCTTTCAAACAAAGGATGCATGATCACTTGTTGGTACAAGAGAGTTTGAATGGGGAATCCACAGTCGTTCTGATGAGTTTTCCAATCATCTTGATGAATTAAAGAGGATAGACTTTTAGGGGCTTTGGAGAAGTGTCATCTTATAATGGGGGAAGGTCATCTGGCACCCTGCTTAGAGGACAGAAACAACTCTTGTGACTTGGTTTCCTCAAATATAATTGGCTGATTGGGACTCAGGGGGAAGAACTATCATTGGAGGAAGGGTGTCATTCCACAGAAGTGAGCTGTGAGCCCAGATTGGTGGATTCTCTCTTCTCTCCTACCCCTGTCTCCTGGGGAGGGGATGAACCTGTTCCCATGCACAGTTTCCTTTCCCAACTTCAAAAAGATTGTGACTTCCTGCAGAAGGACATGACTAAGGTAGACATGTGCTTGCGTGTAATGTGAGAAGGCAGTTCATGGACAATGTTCACCGGCAAGTCCCAACTCCCATCTGGAGAGGTAGGCTTTTAAATTCCTGAAAGAGCATGAACTGACAATGTAGACTTATGGCTGTGGGAAATAAATGTTTAGGAAAGCATCACCTTTGAGAGTTGTCTCATGAATAACTCCACATTTGAGAATGTCCAAGTTCAAGAGCTCAAAGATCATGCCTTTACACAGTGCAGGCGATTTACTGATGCATCGTTCTCCTTAGAGAAAGAATTGTCCACATAGTTCCTACATAACCTCCTACTTGGAAAGCAGTCAGTGAATTATTCAGAAAGGACAGGTCTCATAGGAAGGAGAAGCCTCAACAGCTTCCTGCCGCTCTCCCTACCCCTCCATATATCTACTTTTTGGGAGGAGTCACTAGATGGTACTATGAATCTTAGTAGGATGGGGGTGGGGGGAGTGTGTAGGACTCTGTATGTAACAAAGCTTTACTGGAATGTACAAGGGTTATCCCCTGGGCAACTCTACATTCACTTCCATTTCAGGGGCCTACTGATAAATTATTTGGGTGTTTATAGGCGCCAGTGAGTCATTTGCATCTTTTTCATCATATATTGTGTGAAATAAAGACTGTACTGTACTTGACATGCATTCAGTATTTTGAGTACTAATACAAGAACCAAGACCTCTTTTACTGATATTTGAGGAAACATATGTATGAACTCTATACTGATTATATTAGTAGGTTTTCCTGCAGCAACTCCAGTGAGGGGCAAAATTAGGCATTTTGTATTTTTTGGTTTTTTTCTCTTTTGACAGGCTAAAGAAAGACAGTGGTTCTTTTGCAGGCAGCCCCAATAATCAGACAGTCCATGCGAATCTGGAATATTGTGGTGATCTTGAGCCGTAAGAAACATCTCGTATGCTGTAAAGAGAATTCTTGGTCAGATGGATATTAGACTAGGTGACAACTGAGTTTCCTTCCAGTTCTGAAATTCTAAGTTGTTGTGGTATTGTAGTATTCCTTAACTGGGGGTGTGCAGACACTGAACTATATCAGAAATCTCAACCTGCCTGAGTGAACCTTGAAAATTATTTATACTTTTGCTGTTGGTGGTAGTCAGTTGTTTCAGTTGTATCTGAATCTTCATGACCCCATCTGGGGTTTTCTTGGCAAAGATACTGGAATGGTTGACCATTTACCTCTCCAGCTCATTTTACAGATGAGGAAACTGAGGCAAATAGGGTTAGTTGACTTGCCTAGGGTCACGCAGCTAGTAAATATCTGAGGTCAGATTAGAACTCAGGTCTTCCTGATTCCAGGCTTGGTGCATTATTCATTGTGCCACCTAGCTGCCCTACTTCTTACATTACTGGACTCCAAAACCCCACTAACTCATATTCTTTGGCTTTGTCAACCCTTTTTCCTGGGTAGTAGTAATGCTTCTTTATGAAGAGAAACAAAGATTAAATTGGAAACTTAAAAGGAATGCACAATTTGTGTTTTAGACTATTGGACCAGATGTTTAAGATTCTTCTCAATTCCAGGAGTTTTAGCTTTTTTTTCCTAGGGAAGAGGATCACAAGGGATCATTGTTCCACATTATAAATCCATATGGTATTTCATAGTACAATGGGCTTATTGCATAGCTCTAATGGCGATGGAAATCTGTCTGCTTTTGTTTTGAACATATAATGACTTAAGTCATACAAGATACATTATATTTCCAATATCCCAAATTTACCAAAGATGAATGTCGTAGCCCTTTCTCACTGACCCAAAATCAAAAGGTTAGAACTCGGGATCATGTGAGATTACCTTTTGCTATAATCCAGTATTTCCAAGAATCAGTTATTTCAATGAAGTGGATATTTCCTCCAAGGCTTCAGATCATAGCCTATCCTAGCCTTCCCTTCTAGTCTCATACATTCAACATGAATTTGCCAACTCAACACAAGCAAGCTTGATAATGTTTGGTACAAAACATGATGGATTTTTCTGATACTGATTCCAACATCTTTTCCATTTTAAACTTACCTTTTTGAATCTCTCCCTTGTTGTTTTGTTTCCAAAAGTTTGATATTATTGAAAGCAGTCCTCTTAGGAGAAATTAAAAGATTGGCCTTTGGGAAAAGAGAGGGGAAGCCTCAGTTAACGCATGAAATTTTGACATGAGGGGTGTGCACAAATGCAAGGACTTGGTTGGCCATAGAGCCTTTGATTGTGAAAAAAGATGAAATCCTAGATTATTTTCTAGATGAAATTCTAGCCTGGATGACCTGTCTCAGTCATTTGTATTTTGGTTTTTTATGGTTCTATGCTTTGGAATTGGAAATCTTGGAATGACTGACATGGTTTATTTTCTTCCCTTATTTACCCTGGCAAGGGGACTAAGTAGCAGAGAGAGCCTTAGATATAAGCAATGGACCAGTGGAAGCCAGGAAACTCTTATGTTTATTCCTGTCTATCCCATTTGAATAATAAAGAAAAAACAAATATTTCACATAAGTATGACAATGTAAACGTATTTTAATTCTCTATTATAATGAAATCTGGAACAGGACTCAGCATGTATAGGCATTATTTTCCCCCCAAGTCTGAGATTTCTTCAGTTTAGGGAACTCTCTAGTGTGGAAAGTGCTTCTACCATTGCAAATCATCAACTTAATCTAGAACTTAAAATGTTGGAGAGTTGACTGGGGGATGAAGATATTAAGTGACTTACCCATAGCTGCGCAGACAGTATTTGTCAGAAGTAAGACTTGAATTCAGGTCTTCCTTCTTCCTAGGCTGGCCTCCTATGCACTGTGTTATACTGTTTCTCTCAAATGGGTATGAAAATGTTAATTACTAGATGTAATATGTATAATTTTTAAAAATATGCATGTTCTTTTTTCTTAGTCTGTGATTTTGTTCAAAGTTCTTAGTCTATAATTTTGTTCAAAGGAAAGAAAATATATAGACTCAAAGAAATGCTTTTTAAAAATTAAATTGTATTTTATTTTCCAACAAAGATCTAACTTCTTTCCTTCTCTCCCCTAGCCAACTGGAAAAGCAAGAAAAATAAAATCCTTGTTACAGACATGAATAGTTAAGCAAAACAAATTCTTGAATTGGCCACGTTCAAAAAAATATGTTTCAATCTGTCCATTACCTCATTTTCAGGAAATGGGAAGTGGGAACCATATTTCATGGGTCCTTTGGAATTATGGTTGGCCATTAGGCTGATCAGACTTCCTACATCTTTCAAAGTTGTTTGCCTTTATGAAATTGTTGCTGCTAGATAAGTTGTTCTCCTGGTTCTGCTCACCTCACTGTACATGAGTGTGCAGAAATACTCTTGCTTTATATTTACAGTGCCACCTTTAGATCACAAAGCCCAGACAAAGGAGAACTCATCCATCTCCGGGGATGGGAAGGTAGACAAGTGATTAGGGAGGTTATTGTCTTTTTGAGATAGAATTGAGGCAGTGTGTGACGCTGCAGACGTTAGCCAAAGTCACCTACTGATTCTTTGGCTAACCTAAATCTACCAGAAGAGAGGGAGACAGTTGTTAAATCTTGGTTCATTACTTCAACTCTTGGTGCTGGCATTTGTGTTTCTTAAAATGAGTTGGTTGATGCAAGTCATCTCTCTGAATTCCACAGAAATGAAATTGAGATGATTTCCTCTTGAGTGGCAATGTTATGATTTGGATGTAGATTCATGTGTATATTAGTGCAAAGGAAAATAAGGTGTATGTTGTCTTTTGGTGTGATTTATATTGATGTTATCAAGATACTGATAGCAGTGGTGTTTCCCTGGCTTTGAGATTTCCAAGCTGGGACAGAGGAAATGTCAAAGGAAAGAATAGATTGAGAGCTATGAATAAAAATTCATTTCTGCTGCATTCCATTTCCTAATGAATTGCTCAGTATCTATTTTTAGAACTTAGCACCACTGAAGGAGTGTGGTTTTCAGAACTGCAATTTGGATTATAGTATGACAAATGGTGGAAGGGTGAAGGGAGGGGCTGGGGGTGAAAAACCAGGTCAAAGACCCTGCCTTGAAATATTTAGTCATGTTTGGTCTCTCATCCCTGCCCTGTCCCCCCACCCATTGTTCTAACATATATTAAATTCATCCATGAGTCTGGGTTGGAGCCCATTTTAAGCAGAGAATTAATACATAGAATTCATCATCTTGGTAGTTGAAGGGCCATACTGTTTTCTTTTCTCTGTCAGACAACAGCTACCATATGGACTGAGCTCAAGCTAAGCAGCTACTAAATTACAAACACTCCTTTGACTGTGAATTGTATAGAGAAAGGATGTCAGTTATCGCTTTCCCCCTGTGGCCACACCACAAGTGCACCTGCAGTAAGAAACTGGTATTCACCCTGTGAAAAAGCATCAAATGCTTCTCTTTTTAGACAGGAAAAACACACACACACACACACACACACACACACACACACACACACACACAGAGTCTAACCTTGGCGTTCCTTGCCCAGCTCCTATCAGTTAGAAGATTATAAGGAGATAAGAGCAACCCTCTTATGTTTACGAGGGAGTTGCTTAAAGTTGAGCATTTAGGCACTGATCAGCAAGCCTCGCTGTTTTCAATCAATGAAGAAAAATTGATGAAGAAAAAGATGAAACAACACCAAGTGGTTCTTTTCCCTCTAAGCAAATTCAGGGCATCAGTTTACACTGTATTTGTCATTCTGAAGAAGGGAGATTGCAATTTGTCATGACAAAAGCATAGCTCAGGTCAAGGAACCCTAAATGCACCTAAAATGATCCAATCAGAAATGCCAAAATGGAACAAAAGGGCTGTTGATTTTTTTGGGGGGGTGGTTTGTTTTTGGCTTTTTTTGCTTCTTGTCTTACCATTCTTTCCTTCCCTCCCCCAGGCAGGTTTGAACTAGAGACTTCACTCAGAAGGGCAAAGGGGATGATCCGGGTAGGTGAGGCAAGGGTGATGGTGGATGGAAGCAGAGAGACTAGACAGTCCATTAAATGAGACAGCTGTGAAGTTCAAACTTCCCCAGCTTGGAGAATGACAGCTGGGGAAAGGATCAGGCTGCATGTTCTCCTGCAGCTGCTGCTGTCCAAGTCCTGCCGTCCATTATGCTCCAGGAGTGTTGGCAGGAATGGGCTGCTATCACCCATCTGCATTAACTCTTCTGTTTCTTGGTATGGCTCTGCTTGTTAAAGTGGGCAGAATATTTTGTCTCCCATAAATCAGAATAGAATGAGTAATTAGGAATCATAGGATCATAGAGATGGGATTAGAAGGAACCTTAAAGGTAGCCTAGATCAATGCCCTCATTTTACAGATGGGGAAACTGAGACCCAGAAAAGTTAAGTGACTTGTCCAAAGTCACATAGATAATAAGCATCAGGGATGGGATATGAAACCAGTTCCTCCTTCTGCAAAGTAAATGCTCTCCCTATCCACCATACCATACTGAATCAGCATTGGTAAGTTGCATCCATTCTTCTGCCCAGTCCTTTGGTGGATGGATTTTCTCATTACAAAAACACTGTCTTTACATTAGAAAAATACTTGTTTTAATAATTAAGACAGTTGTAGTAGTGAGTATTCAGTTAACCATGAAAACTTCAAGACATCGTTTGTCCTCATCCTGCTGCAAGACTGGGGGAGGAATTCTTTACAATGATATTGTCCACCCATAAATTCAGTGTAAAAATAAGTCATTGCAGAGTGTAGAATTTTAACCATCCCTACATTATACAGCACTTTACAGTGTAAAAAGCTCTTTCGTATATAATGTGCAATCTGCACAACAATCTAGCCATGTAAGATCCAAAGATCGTTGAAATCAAGAGTTGGGAGACTAGGGTTGGTGTTACTTAAGGGCACCACCATCCAGTTACTGTCTTGCAACTGAGGTGTCGTCTTCAACTTGGCACTCTCTCTCACCCTGTCTCCTCCATGTCCAATCTATTGCTAAAGCCTGTCAATATGATTTCATATCACTTTACATGTTTTAGAAAAAATCCAAAAAGATTTACATGGACTGATGCTGAGTGAAGTGAGCAGAACCAGGAGAACCTTGGACAGAGTAACAGCAACATTGTGCGATGACCAGCTTTGCTAGACTTAGCTCATGTCAGCGATACAATGATCCAAAACAAGTCCAAAAGGCTCATGATGGAAAATGTTACCCACAACCAGAGAAAGAACTATGTAGATTGAAGGCAGATTGAAGCATACTATTTTCTTTTTTTTCTTTCTCGTGGTTTTTCCCTTTTGTTCTGATTCTTCTTTCACAACATGACTAATGTGGAAACATGTTTAATATGATTGTATGTGTATAACTGGTGGTTGCTTGGTGTTTTGGAGAGGAGGCAGGAGAGGGAGAAAAAAATTTGAAATTCAAAATCTTATGAAAGTGAATGTTGAAAACTTTATATGTAATTGGAAAAAATAAAATACTACTCAGTGGAAAAATAATTTAAAAAAATAATCTACCTTCTCTCTTCTGACATTGCCACCACCCTGATACAGGCCTTCATCACCTCACCTTCATCATTGAATGGATTGTTGGATGGCCTACAGGTTGGTCTTCTTGCCACACCTCAGTCCATCTTTCACTCACTTGTCAAAGTGACCTTCCTAAAGCTCAGGTCTGATAATGTCATCTCTTCTACTCAGTAAGCTCCAGTGGTCCCCTATCATCCATCTATCCATCCATCTATCTATCCATCTATCTATCTATCTATCTATCTATCTATCTATCTATCTATCTATCTATCTATCTATCTGTCTGTCTGTCTGTCTCTCTATCTATCTATCTGTATACACATGCACATATACATATATATATATATATATATATATATATAGTTTGATGTTCAAAACTTTTCATAACCTGTTCCCCCTGTCCCACTTACCTTTTCAATCTTCTTGTATTTTACACCCTTTCTCCCTTCCCCAAGTACCCTACCTAGGAACACTGACCTCTTGGCTGTCCTCATATGAGAAACCCCATTTCCCCACTCTGCCATTTGCATTGACTGTTCCCCCATGCCTGAAATTCTCCCCCTCCTCAGGCTTCCCTGACTTCCTTCAAGTCCAAGGTAAGAAGCCTTTCCCCATCATTCTTTAACTCTACTGCCTTCCTTTGCTGATTGTCTCTCATTCACCCTTCACATCCAGTTTGCTTGTACATCATCACTTGTATGTTACCTCCCTCATTAGATTATGAACTCCTTGAGATTGGGGGCTGTGTCTTGGCGTTCTTTGTATTGTAGCACTTAGCACAATGCCTGCCACATAGTAGGCACTTAAATAAACATTTATTGACTGATGCTGTTGATTGTAAAAAAATTATTGCATCCCTTTAATTATTAATGATCACATCCTCTGCCTGACTGATTTGGACTGATTATAGAACCCCTGAACAAGTCACTTAACCTCTACTTGCCCCAGGCAACTCACTAAGACTAAATTGCAAAGCCTATGCTTATCTACACTGGCAGAAGGAACACCTCACTCTTTGAGGAGAGCCTTATTCCAGATGAAATCCTTCAGAAGGATTTAGTTTTCATAAGGATAAAATTGCACTGCCTGCCCTACCAGGTTGTTTTATGAACAATTGCTGTGTAAATTGTACAGTGATGTATAAATGGAAGCTAATTGCCCTTTTGTAGAATCAGTCAACAAGTCTATGTTAAATTCCTATTGTGTGTCACACACTCTACTAGGCATTGGGTTTGCAAGTTGAAAGGCATACAATCTCTGCCCTCAAAAACTCTATGAAATAAAGGGGCATACAGGCGGTGCAGTGGATAGAATGCCAGGCCTGCAGTCAGGAAGATCTGAGTTCAAATCCAGCCTCAGACACTCCCTAGCTGTGTGACCCTGGGCAAGTCACCTAACCCTGTTTGCCTCAGTTCCCTTGTCTGTAAAAATGAGCTGGAGAAGAAAATGGCAAACCATTATAGTATCCTTGCCAAGAAAACCCCAGAGGGGTCATGAAGAGTCAGCCATGACTGAATGACAAATCCAAATGAGGGAAAGAGGGGTAAGGATCAAGGCAAAGCTTACCCTTCTCATAATGTAGGAGACGAAGTTTGAGATGAGATTTAAAGGAAACTAGGAATTCTAAGTGAGGAAGGCTAGGAGAGGTGCGTTCTAGATGTGAGGGACAAGGCAAGGAGATAAGAGATAGAGTGTTGTATGTGAGGAACACAAGGAAGGCCAGTTTGTCTGGACCGTAGACTACATGATGGTGTTTAATGTATTGATAGCTGGAGAGGTAGGCCAGATTATGAAGGAATTTAAATGCCAAATGGGGGAGTCTGTATTTAATTCTAGAGGTAATAAGGCTTTATTTATTTATTGAGTGGGAGTATCCCAGTGAGGTTAATTCACTTGCCCAGTTGCACAGTAATTAGGGGTAAAATATGGAGTTGAAGGCCAGTGTTTTTTCTCATTATATGACAATGAGCCTTCACCCCAGAAGAGGTGCTAGAGGCAATCTTCGCAGAGGTACAAAGTTCCATCTAAATCCAACCCAAACCTGTACAGGAGTCCATATTTACCAGATCCCACTTACAACATTGCCAAGAAGAGGGAACTTAGTTTCCATTGGAAGACTTTCTCTGAAAGGGGGGACCTACTACCTCCTGAGGCAGCCCTCTCCTCTTTTGGACAGTGCTTTATGTTAGGTTGGTTTTCCTAAATCAAACCTGTCTCTCAGCAACTTCTACCCATGGTTCCTGAACATCACTCAGGGTTAACTTTATTATCCCAAAGTGTCAAGTCTTTCACAAGTGACCACATCTTTCCCCAGAAGTGAGCAGGGCAAAGGCCCAACATTTCATGGGGTGTGCTTTAGCTGGAGCAGACTAGGGAGACCTGCTGTTTACCTCCATTGCCCAAAGACTTGGCTAAACATATCATCTACAGACTCATCCAAGTCATTGATAAGAATATTGAACAGGATGATACAGGGAACATTCTTGTGGAATACAAGCATTAGCTATGGCCATGACTGTTGGCTGCAAACCACTCACCTCTACCAGGAATCATGAAGACTCTTGACAAATGGTTTCTTGCAATTCAGTATAGGTTGGATCATTGTGGGGGAGAGGATGGTGCTTTGTTTCCCTCTGAGAACTGTTTGCAGTTTGCCCCCTTGATAGTAATTCTTGTCCCAGCAATGCCTGCTGAGCCAAATCCAGGACCAGAACATCACAGCTGTTACCAACCAAGAGATCAATACATTTAATTTAGCAAAATCCTACACAGTTAAGCATACCACTAGTATTCTGAACAATTCGTGCTTGGCTGCATTATTTCACATACTGATCCAAACCCCTTAACTATTATTCTTTGGGTCTAATCATTCAACCTATTGCAAATCTATTTATAATTTTAAGTGTTTTTATCTTATATAGATTTTGTCCTCATTTTACAGATGGGGAACCAGAGACCCAGAAAAAGAAGTGAGGTAGCCTGCTTGGGAGTCACACAGCTAGTAAGCAACAGAGATGTAACCAGAATCCACCTGTTCTCTCTCAGCTCACTTCCCTTTCTGCTATGCTATATAGTTTCTCTAAGCTGTTATAAAATAAAGTTAATCGTCTACCTCTGGAGTTCTTTGCTTGATCTCTGGTCAGGAACTCTCATGTAGCATTAGCTATGGCCATGACTGTTGGCTGTAAACCACTCACCTCTACCAGGAATCATGAAGACTCTTGACAAATGGATTCTTGCAATTCAGTATAGTTTGAATCATTGTGGGGGAGAGGATGGTGCTTTGTTTCCCTCTGAGAACTGTTTGCAGTTTGCCCCCTTGATAGTAATTCTTGTCCCAGCAATGCCTGCTGAGCCAAATCCAGGACCAGAACATCACAGCTGTTATCAGCCAAGAGATCAATACATTTAATTTAGCAAAATCCTACACAGATAAGCACACCACTAGTATTTGAACAATTCATGCTTGGCTGCATTATTTCACTCATTTCAAGATTTCCTTCCTCTCTATGGTGTCAACAGATTATAGACTCCCCTAGGAAGTGATAATAAGAAATGATAATAATAAGAAATAGTTTTCAATAGGTGACCCTGATTTCTGGAACAAACATTGGCACGTGATTTTCTCTTGCATGTAGGACCATGTGGGTTGATAGTGATTTTGCTTATACTGATAACTGGCCATCTTGCTTTGGAGACAGCAGTATGCATACACCTCTCAGGAGAGTTTGCCCACCAGGAGTAATGTTCTTGATCTTGCCCTGGGTTTTTAGGGAGGAGGCAGAGGTTGGGAAAGAGGATGTAACCATGCAGATTAATGGGTAGGATCAGGTTCCACATTACAGAGTCCATAACATCCCTTGTGACCTGCAGTTGGCGAATTGATTTCTGCATTATTTTTGGCAAGAAAACCAGTCAAAAGAAAGGCTTGGTCCAAAAAGAAGTGGCCCATGACTGTTATGTTAGTGGCCCAGATATACAAATGATACTAAGACCTGGGATAGAATTATACTTAGATGTGAGTGAAGTTTTCTCCATTTCGAGTTTGTCTGCTTGGATAGTAAGAAGTTGGTTGGAAAATGAATTTGGTTGGAAAGGCTTTGATCTAAATGGATAGCATTCCATAAAATAGTTTACACAAGATGGAAACTTGGATTTTTTAATGACCAAATGGACATGTACCGTGATAAGTGTGCACCATATTACGTCACTCTAATGCATATCAGAGAGAGGAGGTACCAGGTTAGAATTATATCTATCTGCTCCCTTAAATATTGTTAATCTAGAGGATATGGTTTTAAAGTTCAAGCTAAACTTCGGACTGCTGTTTCTTAATGGGGAAAGGAGGACCCTAGGCTTTATATCCAAGTTCTGACTTCCCACCAAATACCAGTTCTACAACGAACACACATAGGAAATAGCAAAGAAACCCACTTATCCAAGTGCATAGGAAAGCATAAATCAGAGAAAGCATACTTTAGATAATATATACCAGACAATACAGAAAGAAGGAGCTCTCATACTGGGAGCCAGGTAATTCAACTGGACCAAGACAGAGAGTTCTGGATTTCCCCCAAGGAGAAGTTCCCTAAAGTCTCCAGTGAAGCAAGCTGAAGATAAGATGTGATGGAGATTGCTAGCTTCTTTCAAATCAGCTTCTTTCTAGTCTTATTCTCCCCTCAGCGATCTGAAATAAACATCGTCCATTTTCTCTTTTGAAACTATAACCCAGGAACACCTGAAGTGATTGTAGAGCCCGAAGAGATTCAGGATGGCTTGAACAGGTCAAGAGACTGACTCACTCTTCTTTTTTCTCTCTATTTCCATTCGTCCCCTAATGCTGTTATGAGGCATTGATCTCTACCAGTGAGAAGAAAGTCCCATAGCAATAGACTTTTGAACTTGGGTTATACAAATACATATGTGTATATACAGATATGTATACACAAACACACACATATGTGTGTATGCATTACACACATGTACATACATACACATATATGTGTGTATGTGTATATGTTTGTATTTGCCTCAGTAAATGTTGCCATTCCTTTAACATCCCCCTCCACCTACCTCTTCCACCTCTTAAATGTAGGATTTTTTTGTGAGCAAGAACTATTTCATTTCTGTTTTTCATGGTCCAAATGCCTAGCAAGGTGGTCAGTATGTGGTAGGCACTTAATAAATGCTTATTGAGTATCTGAGTGAATGAAGGAACATTCCTTGCTCTGTCTACTTATCTGTTCAAGGCCCAGAGATAGAGTAGGATCATGGAAAGAACAGAACCACATCTGGTATCGGGAGATTTGGATTCTAGCTCCTTTTTTTCCTGTAAGTCTTTCTCTTCTTTTTCTGTTGTTCAGTTGTTTTTCAGTCATGTCTGACTCTTCGACCCCATTTGGGGTTTTCTTGGCAAAGATGCAAGAGTGGTTTTTCCTTTTCTTTCTCCAGCTCATTTTACAGATGAGGAAACTGAGGCAAACAGGGTTAAGTGACTTGCCCAGGGTCACACAGTTAGTAAGTGTCTAGGGCTGGATTTGAGCTCATCAAGATGATTGGCGACTCATGGTGAACCAATTTCCTGATCCCCAAAATGAGTGGGTGGGCCTAGATATTATTAAATGTCCCTTTCAGCTTTAAGATTCTATAAAAATGTTTGTTCCTTATCTTCTCGAGTCTTTCCGACAAACCTCCTTCTGTTGTTTTGTTTTGAGCTGAGAAGTTATTTCTTTTGTATTAAAAAACATTTAACCAGAGAAGGCTGGAGTTTGGCATAAGACACCAAATCTATATGCTTCCTGCAGTAATGTTACTCTGATTCATATATTGCTTATGTCTGCACAGTACAAAATTTACTTAAAAGCTTTTCCATTGGCCTAAAATTCGCTCAGGCCCTCTATTTTTTTTGGGGAGGGGGGAAGAATGGGATGGGGTAGGGCAAGTGAACCTGTAATCTCACTAGCAGAAACAACTCCTGGTGTGGAAATTCCCTCTGCCAATGTGGCAAATCTATGATAATTTACAGTCCTAGAGTATTTCTACGGACACTGAGAGGCTGAGTGATTTGCCCATGGTATATGACAGAAATGGGACTTAAACCAGGTCTTTTTGAATACAAAACCAGCTCTTTAGACACCACATCATGCTACTACTCATGCTTTTTAGAACTTTTTTCTTTAAAAATGTAATGTAGCTTCTTACTTGGATAGTATAAATATACATGTTATTATCAGGTGACCTATTATGGTATAGGCCATTTTGCACATTTGATGAGTTTCTGAGTAGTTGTAGGTAAATTGAATATGTACATATAGATAAAATTATACTTTTTCCATTGACTTCCATTGGGGGTGAGGAACTCAGCTCCAGTGAGTAATGAAAGCATTTTTTTTTTACCTCTATTTCAATAAAGTCAATGTGTAACTCCTTTATGAACAGAGCCTCTGTAACCAGGTCGTCAAATGTAAATTTGGGGCTAATGGAAATTGTTCTGATAGGTGACCATTTTTAACTCCTGTAATTGTTTGTTGGTCCGTCCTGTAGATGTGAAAACCTCCAATAAATGAAGTGCTAAAGAAAAGCCCAAAGTGAATGTTAACCTTTTTTATTGGTCTGTAATAAAGAGCATGCTTTAAAGCTTGGAAAGTAGCTCAGGAGAGTAAAGAATGAGCACATTTAGGCTGTGAGCTTAACGGCATTTTTCATTGCTATTTTCTGTTGTGAATTCTGGGATTGTTCAGATAAGTCTCACAGGCACCAGCTCAAGGCCAGGAAAACAGGCCTGATCTCTGTGGGACAAGGAAAAAGTCATGGGCTGCACCATTCTCTCTCCCATCTTACCTCTTCTTCCTTTACTCTTTCAACCAATTGTGGGGGCAGGTAGGGGTACAGTGGATAGAGCACCAGTGCAGGAGTCAGGAGGACCTAAGTTCAAATCTCACCTCAGACACTTGACACTCACTAGCTGTGTGACCTTGCACAAGTCACTTAGCCCCAATTGCCTCATCCTGGGTCATCTCCAGTCATCCTGATGAATATCTAGTCACTGGATTCAGATAGCTCTGGAGGAGAAGTGAGGCTGGTGACCTGCACAGCCCCTCACTCACTCAAAACAAAGTCAAGTGTAAGTCATGTCATTATTTCTCTGATGACATGGTCTTCTTTGGCAACAAAGGACTAACATACACACACACACAACCAATTGTGAATTTTAAAACCCCTAAAGCACCAATTTAGAGGCAATGGATGACATCATGTCTTCTGGCCAACCACCTCCATGTCACAGCCATTGTAGAGAGAAAACTGGAGAAGCATCTCTCATGCATGGCAGAGATGGGGCTTATTCCACAGATAATGGGAAACTGTTCTTGAGTGACTGTATCTTGTAATTGATCTGGGAATGCTGATGCTGGTGTGGCACAGATGACTGGCATCCAATCTGGACTACAGGTTCAGAAAAGTTCTTATTCTTCCCTTTACAAGTGCCTGGAAGAAAATGTAGTCTGTCTTGAGTTTTCAATGTTATGGTCCAAGACATGTAATATCCTTCAGTAAATTCCACCAGGAGATAGAAATTTTTTGCCCATTCTGCTTTTCTATATTAGCTTATGAGGTGGATAGAATGATAGACTTGACGTTAGCAAGACCTGAGTTCAAATCGAGCCTCAGACATACAACTTTAGCTGTAAAATGTAGGGCAAGTCACTTAACCTCTGTTTACCTTAGTTTCCTCAACTGTAAATTGGAGAAAACAGCACTTACCTTGCAGGGTTGTTGTGAGGACTGAGTGAGATTTTTGTGAAGTGCTGTGTATAGTGCCTGGCATATAATAGATGTTATATGACTACTGACTCCTTCGTCCTCCGTCATCTTCTCATTCTTCTTCTCCTTCTCCTTCTTCATCTTCTTCTCCTCCTCCTTCTTCTCCTTCCTCCTCTTCTCCTCCTCCTCTTTCTCCTTCTTCTTTGTTCTTCCATTATGATGGGTATTCTACAAATATACATGTGAGATTCAAGCCTTGGAGTCAGAAGGGCAGAATCACTCTCCCAAAGTATTTCATGGGAACCATGACCAAGCCGAGCATGGTACAATGGAAAGAGCACTGACTCTGGGGTCAGAGAATGTGGGTTCAAATCTTCCTGAGGCTTACAAGCTGTGTGGCCTTGGGTAAATCACTTAAGCTCCTGTGAAGTGCCTCAGTTTATTCCTCTGTAAAATGAGTGGATTGGACTTGATGATTCCCTAGGTCCTTTCAGCTCAAATTTTATGATACCACAATGCCACAGCAACCTTTGATTTATTTGTCTCTTCATATGTGCCTAACACCTGCGGTGACTCAGTCTGGTCTTTTTGCTTAGTACTTCAGAGAGGAAGGAGGTGTACTGATGTAGGGGAGGGAGCATAGGACTAGAAGAAGTTTGGCTCTGAAATGATCTGTGTGATGTCAAACAAGTCGTTTGACCTCTGTGGTCGTACATACCACAGGACATTCTCTGAGACCCACAGGATGATAAAACTAGAGATGGAATGGGCCCTGGTCCAATCCGTTAGTTTTACCAATAATGAAATCAACTCCCCGAGATGTTAAATAGCTTACCTAAAGTTACCTAGTAGCAAGTCACTGAGCTGAGATTTGAACACAGGTTCTTTAACTCCAAACCCACTGCTTTTACCATTATGTTTTCTGTTAAAGGAAGGAGCTGTATTTACTCAGAATATAACCCAAGACTGTTTTCATAAAGAAAAAAAAGATATTCCTGCTCTCTGTCTTTTTCATTCTCTCTCACCCCCAAGAAACCTAAATGTTCAACAGTTGGTGAATGGTTGAATTTACTACAGTATATCTACGCAATAGAGTACTGATTAAAAGGATAAACATATAAAGTATAAAGAAATTTGGACTCCCATGTGAAGTAATATGAAGCAGAAGCAGAAGATTATTACACACTGGCTACAAATACAAATTTATATATAGATGTAAATATAGAAATAATATAACTACACATTTTATAATTACTTAATAATAATATATAATTATATTATGTATTTTATAGTTTTTAAAAGGCATTAAAATGCTGAGATGAAAAGACAGAAGGGAAGAGATTCAAAGGAAATTATTAATAAGCTATTATGGACATACTCCTTCCAAATTAACTTAAAAGTATAAATAATTATAATTGTATATACATTTGGTTTTGTTTGGTTCTCAAGTGGAGTGCGTAATCAGTTATTTTTGGCAGTGTATTTGGTTTTGTTGGATTTTCAAGCTAAGTGCATAACAAATTGCTTTTATAAATACAAAAAAAATTTGGACTAGATAGTCTCCAAGGGCTCCTTCCATCGCTCACATTCTAGGGTCTGAGAAGGGGGAAATGAGCACTATAACAGCAGAAATGAAAAGAATGAGGATTTCTTGAGAGATTGAAATTCACTTTGTATTTAAAAACCTGGATTTGAGATGGTATAGCTGATATCCAGGTGGGAGATTTCTTCTTTCAAAGGCAATTTAACATCCACATGGCACAAAGGCCATTAACACTGAGACTCATAGGATCATAGATTTCCAGAGAGACATGTGTCCTTTGGGGAGTTCTTACAGTTCCCATATGTAACCTCTGTTCCACGTAGGTTGCTTTCTTTACTTCTTCCTACACCAATCATGCTCATTTCTGCTACCACAGTTTTACTCTTTCTGTTTCATACACCTGGACTATTCAACTCCCCTCCCCCTCCTCCCACCAATCCAAATATTATTGGCTGTAGTTATTTAGTTCTTTTCAGTAATGTCTGGCTCTTTTTGAGGTTTTCTTGGCAGAAATACTAGAGTAGTTTGCCATTTTTCTTCTTCAGCACATTTTACAGTTGAGGAAACTGAGGTCAACAGGGTGAAGTGACTTGCCCAGGGTCACACAGCTAGTAAGTGTCTAAGGCTGGATTTGAACTCAGGTCTTCTTGACTCCAAGGTTGGCGCTCTGTCCATTGTGTATCTAGATGCTCATTGTTGATCCTGGTTTCTACCAGTCATAGAGGAGCTTTGGAGCCTGCTTCTGCTCATGTGAGACTCAGGGTGGAGGACTTACACTTTGAGATAATGAAGAGCCCTCTTATTGCCTTTAGAAACTAAAAGAACTGATGGTTGAGTGGATATTGAAAAGGCAGTGACTTCATCTTGGCTTCCTCTTCTTTTCTAACTTTGAATCTAACTGAATCAGGACTGTTCTGAGTTGCTTTTCCTGTGGGAGTTTTGGAAGGGGTGGCTTCCCCCGTCTCCCTGTGCCCACTGTCCAGCCTCTCTGGCCATAAGCATGTGATATCTGAAGTATATATCCTGCTTAGGCAAACCTGAACCTGGGTTTAGTCTGTCTCTTTTCTATTTATTCTTTCCTGATCCTAGAAAATTTGAGTATCTTACCAGAGATAGAACCTGGAGGAGAGTATATCTCATATGTCACTTTATTTGCCTTGGAGTTTAATTAAATGCTTCAGTTTTGAACCAATATATCCTCTAACTGGCTGACAAAAGTAAACACATAAGTCGAGGTTCATAGCTGAGATTTTGAGTGAGTTCTGACCCATAGAATGCTTTGAACCTCAGGGCCCTTATCGAGTAAAGGCAGAAACACTTTAGTGCCAAAGGGATGGGCTGGATCTAGAAAGTTCAGACTTGGGATTTTGTTTAGTGACGTGATCAAACATTCAGAAATACTGAAGTCCAGGAAGGCTTCTCTGTCTTTTTGTCCCAGGGTGAAATCATTTTGTTTAAGAGAATTTTCACATGCCTATTTCATAGACTTCTCTTATTAATCAAAGTCTGTGCTGGTGAGGAAATGGATCTGAGACCTTAGACCAGTCCTTTTTAGACTAAGAGCAGGAAATCTCCTGGGGGCTGCCAGGTTGTAGGAGTTGGCATCATAGGGGTTTGGTGGTGGCAACAGAAACCTGGGACCTGGACGAGGAGTGAACCTCCTTCTCCTCCTGGGCCAGGTCTTCTAAAAATGCCCAAGGGCCAGTTCTAGTTTGACCACCTACTGGTTGTGTGACCCAGAGCAAGTATCCAAACTTTTCTGGCATCAGTTCCCTTAAAGGTAAAATCAGAATAATGTTTGCACTATTTATTTCACAATGTTGTGAGGAAAATGCTATGTAAAATACCAGTTATTATTACTTAATGTTCACTGCTATGTCAAGAGGGAGATAAGTTTTAAGCTCCTTCTACCATCTCCCCATGGTGGAGACAGACTTAAGAATTGCTGTTCATAACTGTATAAATCAGGGGATAGCTAATATTTTCTTAGGGACAAGAAGCTTGATATAAGGGGAAAAAACATGGAGTCAGGACACCTGGGTTTGAGTTCCTGCTACGTGACCTTGGGTAAGTCACTGAACTTAGTTTCCTCCTCCATAATATAGGGAGTAAAACTGGTCTTACTTACCTTGCAAAGTTGTGATGAGAATTCAATGAGCTAATGTCTGTAAAGTGCTTTGAAGCTATAAAATATTGTGCAACTGTGAGTCACTGTTCCTACAAGAAAAGGATAATGATTCATTTAGGGAAAAGAACTTGATGTTAAACTAACATTTCCTTTCCCACCAATTCCCATCAACTTTACCTTGTAGGAAATCCAAACTCTTAAATTAAATTTTAGCCTCCCTTCCTCCTTGCCCCCAAGTAGTGAAGATTTTATGATACCTATTTACTAGGAAAGAATTGGTAGGGTGAGAACAAAGAAGGGGAACCAGGAATTATTATAATAATATAAATGAATTTATAATTCATAATAATATAAATGAAAGCACCGCTAAAAGGGCTTGAGCTCAGGTTGAGAGGACCAATCCCAGGCTCAAGGAACAGATGATGAAACATGTTTCCCATCCCTCAGTAGAAAGGTAGGAGACTACAGGTGTGGAATACTGCATGCAGAGTCAAATGCACTCATATAACTGGTTGGTTTTGCTTCATTGGCTTTCTTTGTTGCAAGTAATGATTCAGTGTGGGGTGGGGGTTAGATAATGAGAAATTATTGTGGTTTTAAAAAAAAAGAAACTAA
Organism: Bettongia penicillata ogilbyi; assembly: GCA_023548195.1. Taxonomy (NCBI): domain Eukaryota; kingdom Metazoa; phylum Chordata; class Mammalia; order Diprotodontia; family Potoroidae; genus Bettongia; species Bettongia penicillata. The sequence goes on from JAJHZJ010000336.1 coordinate 8,544,593, forward strand.
AAAGGCAGCAGTTTTTAAAAATTGACAAGTGATTTTGAGTATGTGTGCTAAAGGGCGGAGAGGGAGGTGAGTATATTAGCTTGGGGGTTTGTCCAGAGTTTTGCCAAGTCCTTAAGTAACACCTCGATAATAAAAGAACTAGAACTTTGACAGAAGATGATATAGGAGATTATTTACAGTAATCCATCTGTTTGCCTTAAACACAACTTCAAGAGAAGTAATAAGCAGCAGAAACAAATGAATTTATAAAAGAAAGCCTCAAATGGCCCATATCCAGCATATGTCCGGAGAAAAGAGAATTCAGGAACATATGATTGTGAAGCAAATTGGATGTAAATAGACTGTTTTGCCGAGGTTTACAAGAGATGTCAGCAGCTTGCTATATAAGTTGGCATCATCACAAACCACAATCCCAAATGAACTTGGCTGTAGAAAGTTCACCACAGGAGCCAGGATGGTCTATCCAAGAAACTGTCCCAGAGAAAGGAGAGGATCGCCTGTCAAAGTCAGACTCCACCAGAAAGTAGGACCCCATCTCTTATTAGGATCCTCATTCCTTCACCTTTCAGCATCAGTCTCTGTTATTTTTTTCTGAATGGCCTACCCCCATAGAGGAAGAATGACACTACTCCTACCCGTCCAGTGAGAAAGTAGCTGAGGAACCGTTAAACAACTGTGAAATGAGTCATGAGAAGATCTAGACTTTATTATAACAAGCTAATCGCTAATATCTTGGCTTCAAACTCTGTCTCCTCATCTGGGGTGCTCAGACTCCTCAAAATATTGATGTCTCATCCTTCCCTGACCTGGGTGACATGATGTAATTTGTATGGCATCCCCTCTCTGGGGTACTTGGCAGCACTCGAAGATTGGCAGGCTAGGCGATGTGGTGGTGGGGGTGGGGTTCTCCACCTCTCAGTTCTAAGGTACTGTGTAGGTGTATACTCTTAAAATTATAGCTCGTTAACACCTCACTGGTGAATTTGCTATTAATAGTCAGCCAGTGGATGCAGTTAGTTCAAAAGAAAGGCATTTCCTAAGAAAGCAAGAATAGTAGCTTTTTTAAATACTCCTCCCATAAATCTGGGGACTGCTCTCCTACAAATGCACACCGAAGCCATCGGTAGAGTGGGCACAAACTTAGATTAAACCTGTAGTGAGGCACGCATGTGGGGAATACACGTGGCCAAGACAACTCATGACTCTCTGTGGCATTCTCCCACTGCATGCAATGGGCACGCTGCTCAATTGTGTTCTCTGGGTCTGCCCTTCTCCTCAGGTCAGATCCATCCTTGAGTTAATAGCCAGCTTTCTCCTTTCCTGCCAGGGGTTATGGCCCTTGCAGCTGTTTCCTGCCTTGAAATACTTGACTGGACTGACTTCAGGGTTGGCAGGCTTTGCTTTTTATTGGTCATCGAAAACCTAGCCAATCTTTAGCCAGCCAGTACTAAGATCCCCTTCCAATTTAATCAGAGAAAATCTTTCCACATTTCATAAAGAGATTGACACAGCTTTGTACTTCACTGACATCAGTACCTCCTTGCCTGTTTTATCTGCCCCTTACTTTATGGAAGTCAACTGAACTTAGAGTTTGGATGGATACACACACCCTTTCCTTGCTGTCATGGAAAGAGCCATTCAACTCTATTCAATGAACAACTCTTCAAGGGGGGTAAGGATGTTATTTTAATGCTCATTTTATAGATCAAGAAATAGGGGCTCAGGGAAGGCACATGATTTTTTCCAGATTGAGATCTCACAAACTCAGGTGTGAATCTAGGTTTTGTGGGATGCCAACTAGTATTCCTTTTACTATATCATTCTGCCCATGATGCCAAGTCCACTGCTTTTCCTGTTGTACCACATTGCCCTCATGTCTGCCTGTTAGAACTTAGGTGTCTTTCCAGATCTGGCTAATCTGCTTCATATGGTACCTCCCTAATTCCTGGAGCAGAGTGAACTTTTCCCATTCTTTTCCCCTGTAGTGCTTTGTGCAGAACACTTGTACATGTTATCTCATTTGATCCCCACAACAACCCTGTGAGGTAGATACCACTATCATCCCCATTTTATGGATGAGGAAGCTGAAGCAAACAGAGGTAGAGGTAAGAAACTGAGGCAAACAGAGGTAGAGGGTCTTTTCCAGGACCACATAGTTAGTAAGTATCTGAAGCAGGATTTGACCCCAGGTCTATCCTGACTCCGAGTCCAGTCCTTTGCCCATTGTATCACCCAGCTACTTGGATTATTTTCCCTTGCTCACTCACTTTAAATTTTCATCTTCCCAAGTTTTAGCCATTTCTCTCATTTTAGCATCTCTTATAAATTTTGTGAGCATGTTTTCTCATCCATTATTTAAGTCATTGATTAAAAATTTCAAATAATATCATGTGTTCTTCTTACCCTTCCTCTCTAGTTGAAAACAGGCCTTTGGGTCTGTATGTGAGCTAGCTTATTTATTCTCACTAATGCTGGGTGGTATGGAATAAAAGCCTAAATGATGGCCAAAAAATTTATGTTGCTCTTTTTTTCCTCTTCCCTTGAAGGCTTAACACTGGAACAGGGGACATTAAACTGTCCTGACAACATTTATTTTTTCACACGCTGCTGACTGTCCAATCTGAGACTCCTTTAGGAACTCATAAAGATGCTGATCATTTATTCTAGTCCCTCCCCAGGCTTTGAAATAAAGTTGCTATGTCATCTCATTCCCAGTTTTGTCATTTTGCCTTTAAATGGACACATTTAAAAGTATTCCATTTTCTAGCACTTTTCCTATTCTCTGCAGGGGTTGGTCCCCCCAAGAACAGTGCTTCGGTGATGCTGGACACTTGAATATTTTAAGATTACTCATTTTCACCCACCTTTTAAAAAGTCAATCATTCAGCAAGTGTTAATGGAGCATCTGCTACCCACCCAGCCCTGTGCTGGTAAACCTTGTCATAGGAGGCAAAAGTGTGAAGCTTTGAGTCTTCTGTGTGAATCTTGTAAAGCAAGATTTGCACATTTGAGAAACTTTGAGGATGAGATGATTTCCCCCCAAGAGTACTAAATTGTTCTAGGACTGTATCCCCAAGATACCATAAAAATGGGAAAGTGCCCCACATATACAAAAATAGATATAGGCATCACTCTTTGTGGTGGCCAAAAACTGGAAATCAAGGGCATGCCCATCAATTGGGGAATAACCGAATAAACTATGGTATATGAATGTAATGGAATACTATTGCACTATAAGAAATGATAAACAGGAAGACTTCAGAGAGGCCTGGAAAGACTTATATGAACTGATTCTGAGTGAAAGGAACAGAACCAGGAGAACTTTGTACACTGCCAAAACTACAGTGTGTAAGGACTTTTTCTGGTAGACTTAGAACTTCATTGCAATGCAAGGACTTAAAAAATTCCCAATGGTCTTTTAAGGTAAAATGCCTTCCATATCCAGAGAAAGAACTATGGAATTCAATCAAATATTGGAGCAAATCATTTTCTTTTATATTATGTTTTGGTTTGTTGTATGATTTCTCCCATTCATTTTAATTTTTCTATACAGCATGACTATGGTGAAAATGTTTTTAATAGGAATGTATGTGTAGAACCTATATAAAATTGTATGCCATCTCTGAGAGTGGGGGCAGGTGAGGGGAGGGAGGGGGAGAGAGGGAAAGAAAAAATCTAAGTGGTTTGATGATGATTGTGGAACACTGAAAATAAATAAATTTAAAAATTAAAAAAAAATGAGTACTAAATTTGTATGGCATAGAGAATATATAATATCTTCTCCAGGTTCTGTCCTGAATCTTAGGATGTCTTTCTTTACCAAGCTGTAGCAGCCTTCTCACCCGGGGAGATCACCCTGCCTTTGTGGCCCTTTCCTGGAACCTCCATTTTAAAGAAAGTGCCAGCCCAGTCACATTCACTCTCTCATTCCTCTTGGGGCTTCATTTCTGATTCTCTGGATTTCTTTTTCCACTGTGCCCCTACATGGGTACCGTCTCCCTTGTCCCCCTCTCCCTTAACTTCTTTTTATATGTTATCTTTCTCCATTAGAATATAAGGCCCTCAAGAGCAAGAATTCCCTTTTTTGCTTGATTTATGTTTGCAAATGTTGTGTTGCAGCCCTCCCTCCCTCAAATCAAAGTCAACTGCAGGTCATGTCATCATCTTGATGCAAAGTACCCAGCACCCAGTAAGTGCCTAATAAATGCTTGTTGATTTGACTTAAGTCATAGACTCCTAGAGTTGCAAAGGACTTTTGAGGTTCTTTCACCCAGTAACTTATCCGGGCCATGAATTCTTTCCACATCCCCAACAAGTAAACACCCAGTGTCTGCTCAGCTGCCCATTGTCCTGCCTCATGAAGGGCTCATTCTCTTTTTGACAACTCCTATGATAAAGAAGTTTTGCCTTATATCAATAAGTTTGTTCATTGTTCAGTCATGTCTGATTCTCTGTGACACCACTTGGAGTTTTTTTGGCAAAGCTACTGGAGTAGTTTGCCATTTCCTTTTCGAGCTCATTTTACAGATGAGGAAACTGAGGCTGAGTTAAGTGATTTGCCCAGAGTCACAGCTAGTAATTGTCTGAGGCTGGATTTGAACTCAGGTCTTCCTGACTCCAGGTGCTCTATCCGCTGCACCACTTAACTGCTCCATATCAACAATAGCTAATATTTATATAGCAATTTTAAGATTTACCAAGAGCTCTACATGCTCATCTGGTCTTTACAATAGGGCTTTAAAGTAGTTAGGTATTATTATTACTCCACTTTACAGATGAGGTAACTAAGGCTAAGAGAGGCTGTGACTTACCCACAGTCATATAACAAACGTGTGGCGGTGGTAGGATTTGAATTCATGTCCTTGTGACTCCTAGTCTAGTGTTCTTTCCACCCTCCCTTCTAATTTTCACCCATAGGCTCTCGTTCTGTTCTCTAAAGTTAAATTTAATTCTGTAGCTTCCTACACAGGACAGCTTGCCTCTGCTGCAGAATGTAATGTAATGGCAAAACCCAACCCAATGTTAAATGAGGTATTAGGTTCAAATGCTGATCCCGATGGTAGCTGGGTGACTGTGAGTCAAGTACAGGTCATAAGATTTCAGGCTGGAAGGGACTGTAGAGATCACATCACTTCGTCCAATACCCTCATTTAACAGATAAAGAAAATGAGATCCAGAGAAAGGAAATGACTCAGGTCATCCAGGTAAACAGCAGAGGTGGCATTCAAATCCAAGATTTTTTTTTTTATTTGAATCCAGTGTTATGGGGCTAGGAAGTGCTGTGGATAGAGTACCAGTCCTGGAGTCAGACCTAAATTAAAATCTGGCCTCAGACTCTTGACACTTACTAGCTGTATGACCCTGGGCAAGTCACTTCACCCTAATTGCTTTGCCAAAAAAAATTATAAAGTTCAGTGTTCTTTCTAATATATCATATTTTTTCTTCCCCCTTGACATATCTGAGCTTCCTCACCTAGGAAATTGGAAAAACCACTTTTATTATTTACGTCACAGGTTATTGTGAAAAAAGTTCTACGTAGATGGTAAGGCATAATACGAATATGAGTCATTAATGCCAGAGTTTGTATTTGAACCTAGAGGTAGGTTCATATGCTAGAGTTCATTGAGTAAAGAAAGTGGGCTGGTCAGACCTCAGTTTAGAAGCGTCTTTGGTAGCTGTGTGGATGATGCATTGGAGCGAAGATAGATGTGTTAGGGAGACCATTACAATAATTCAGGTAAGGGGTGATAAAGACCCGAACTAGAGCAGTAGCTGTGTGAGGGGAGAGAAGGAAGAGACTTTTGTGGAGATAGAAACATCAAGGTCTGGCACCTGGTGATAAAGTGAGGAGCCAAGGAGGCACCAAGATGATTCATCTGGGTGATTAGGAGAATGGGGCTGTATCCTTGAAAGTAATAAGGATATTTTGAAGACAGATGGGTTTGGGTGGGGAGGAAGATGAATTCTGTTTTGACCATGTTGAGTTTGAGATGTCTATAGGACATCCAATCCAAAATGTCCAACATGCATTCATGACAGAGAATTGGTTCTCAGGAGAGGGGGGCTAGAAAGATGTAGGAGTGACCTGCGTAGACATAATACATCAACCAATGGGACCTGATGATATCTCTAACTGAGGGAGTATAGAGAGAAAACAGATGAGGATCCAGGGAAGAGATCCAGCAAAGGCGACGGAGATGGATCAGTCTGTGGGGTAAGAGAGGAAAAACCAAGAAAGTCATGTCATGAAAACTCACAGATAAAAGAGCATCTCCAAAGTAAAAGTGTCCAACCATGTCAAACGCTACAGAGAGATAAAAAAGGATGAGGAGTGAGAAAACGTCATTTGAGTTGGCACTTAAAAGATCATTGGTAGCTTTGGAGAGGGCAGATTGGGTCAAATGATGAGGATGGAACTAAAGCGAAAAAGTCTTAGAAGAAAGTGAGGAGGAGTGGGAGAAAAGGGATGAATGTGGATGTCGTTTTTTACATCAGAGAAGGTAAGAGAGATGTGGATGGAAACTAACGAAGGTGACAGGATCTGGTGCGTAGTTTTGACTTCTCTGACAATATCTCTAAAAGCTCATGTAGTTCTAGATATTTTCTTTCACTTAATTTTTTGTGTTTTAAAATTTCTCTCTCTCTCTCTCTCTCTCTCTCTCTCTCTCTCTCTCTCTCTCTCTCTCTCTCTCTCTCTCTCTCTGTCAGTGGACTGGTGACAGCCCCAGATTTATTGTCAAAACAGCTGAATATGACTTTTGACTTTACCACTTACTAACAATGTGACCTTGGGCAAGTCATTTCACCTCTGTAGGTCTCAGTTTCCTCATCTGAAAAATGGGGATAATAATAGCTACTCCATCACCTCATAGGGTTGGCATGACAATCACATGAGATCATACATGTAGGGTCATAGGTTAGAGCTTGAAAAGACCTTAGAAGTTATCTAGTTCAATCTCTTTGTCATATTTAAAAATTTTTTTTTCAAGTAACTGGTATTTTAAAAATTACTCTAGCCCTCCCACTATGCCTTCCCTTCAATTCAGAAAATCAAAAACAAAAAATGAAATTCCTCAATAACTAGGTACGTGGTATGGCAAGACAAATTCCCATGTTAGCTAGTCTGAAGATGCATTTCTTTCTCTGTGTTCCAAGCCAGCATTTCTCTGTCAGGAGGGGAATGTCACTTTGAACTCATGACTTATCATTGCACTGCTCAGAGTGCTAAAGTCTTTCAAGGTTTTTTTATTCTATAACAATGCTGTCATTGTATAAATTGGTCTCTTGTCCTGATCACTTCACTTTGCATCAGTTCATAAAGGTCTTTTCTCTTTTTTCTGAAACAGTCTACTTCATCATTTCTTATGGAACAATAATGTCTCATTACATCTGAATATCACATTTTGTTTACCCATCGCCTAACTGGAGAACACCTCCTTAGTTTTCAAGTCTTACCACCAAAAGAGCTGCTATAACTGTTTTTGTACTTTTAGATCTTTTAGATCTTTTCCCACTTTGGTGTCAACCCTCTCATTTTATAGATGAGGAGACTGAGGCCCAGAGATTTGTGATTTGCCTAAGGTTGCCCACTTAGTAAAAGACAGAGCCAGGATTCAGATTCAGCATCTGTAATTCTAAATCCAGTTCTCTTTCCACTGTCCCAGCAAAGTGTTTAGTAAGCATAAAGTACTGCATATGTTACTGTTATTCCATCTATTTTAGGCTTTTGGGTTTCTTTTTCCCAACCCTAGAAGAAGCAGGAAAAAAAACTGAGCTTTTTACATCATGCCTCATAAAACCATGGAGAAGTGTGGCCAGCAACGGAAGTAAGCGTTCCAGGGAGTCTGGAGGTCACATGGAGATTGTTTCTACAAAGGAATCTAAGCCAAGCTGGTGTCCCCTTTCTAATATCAGTGGCTCCCTTAGGCCACCAGAGGCCTCATGTGATCATACCACAAGGCTTTTAAATGCACTGCCACAGATATTGAAAAGAAAATTAGTATGTATAGAAAATGTGCCCTTAAGTTAACTTTTAAATATCCACTTTCCTCTGGCTTTACCCTTTGCCTGGACTTCCCTTTTGGAAGTGAAACCCAATGTCGATGCTTATGGCTCTGAAGAACTGCCTGGCATTGTTCGTCATCGCTGGGTCCAGGTGTGAGAGTCTCTTCTGTGCTCTCCTCCCTTCCCTCTCTCTCCCCCTTGCCACTCCCAGGAGATGGCAGCTAAGCATGTGGAGAAACACCTTGGCCCCTCTTTGGTTCCTTTTGCAGATTTTAGAACTATGGGCTCTAGAGATATCAGGACCACAAGTTCTAGAAACTCTATCACGTAAAGATGGATGTATTGTATCAGAAAGGAGCAGCTAGCTAGGTAGTGTAGTGGATAGAGTGCCTGTGGGGCCTTGAGTCAGAAAGACTCACCTTTGTGAGTTCAGACACTGAACTCTGTGGTCCTGGACAAGTCACTGAATCATGTTTGCCTCAGTTTCCTCCTCTGTAAAATGAGCTGGAGAAGGAAATGGCAAACCACTCTGGTGTCTTTGTCAAGAAGACCCCAAATGGGGTCATGAAGAATCTGACATGACTGGAAAATTCCTGCACCAGCCACATATAAAAATCTAGCATTCCAAGGGACTTCGAGATTGTCTGGCTCACTTCTCCCCTTTTCATGAAACAAGAAACTGAGGCCCACAGAAGAAAAGTGACTTTTCTATGACCACACAGCTAGTAAATGGTAAAGCCTGAGAGTGGTGGTTCTTGACTTGGGGTCAGTGATTACTTCGATGACCGTTTTTGGTTGTTGTTCGGTCATTTCAGTCACATCTGACTCCGTGACTCTGTTTGGAGTTTTCTTGGCAAAGACAGTGGAGTGGTTTGCCATTTCCTTCTCCAACTCATTTTACAGATGAGGAAACTGAGGCAAACAGGGTTAAGTGACTTACCCAGGGTCACACAGCCAGTGAGTGTCAGAGGTCAGATATGAACTGGGGAAGATGAGTCTTTTAGTCTCTAAACCTGGCACTCCATGCTGGGAACAGTTCCTCCTGAAATTCTCCCTTTGCTCCTATCATAAAAGAACCAAATCAAGTTTACCTTCAGGACTTGCCTTGTAAGTGTAACTCCAGGGACTTCAAAATTCTATCTCCCCACCTTTTCAGAGTTAAAACACTTAAAATACAGATGTCTTACTGAGGTGACTTAGTCAGAACACAGAGACACTAAGGAAATGAGGCACTGTGGTAAGCACTTTACAAATATAACCTCATTTAATCCTTACAACAACCCTGACAGGTAGATACTATTAGCACCCCCCCATTTTACTGAGGACACTGAGGCAGACAGAGCTCAAATGACTTGTTGTTATTGAGGATATGAGGGTCATGTTGTTACTAGGTGTCTGAGTCTGGATTTGAACTCAGGTCGGCTACTGCACCACCTAGTCGATACTAAACACAAAAATGTTAAGTTGGTTCCTACTCTGTTGTCGATGACTCACCACTCCAGTGCTCGGTGTTTAGTCAATTTTATAAGAGAAGGAAGGGACCCTAGATACCATTTAGTCTCTACTCTGCCACCCCCTTACCTCCCCTCACTGGCCCCATTTCACTACTAAACTGTGGCCCTGAGAGGTCAAGTCTTGCACAAAATGTCATAACTTTTCTTATTTTGAAAGGGAATTAGAGGTAGTGCTATGCTGGTAAAATGTTTAACAACCGGCTCTTCAAAAAAAAAGTGCCCATGAGACATTTTAAAGTTTAACTTGAATTACTAACGTTTTCATCACCACTTCCTTAAGTCTAGAAATCAATAAGATGATAAACTAAGCCCTGAACTGTAGCATGTACTGATTTCCAAGGGGGTAAAACTCCCACTGAAAATTTAACAGTCATCTCTCAGGAGCAGGTTAGAGCTGGTTCCAGTACACCCCTTTCCCCCATAGGGCACCTGGAATGAGTTTGGGAAGAAAACCGAAGCAGAAACATTAGAGTAGGGATTCCCAAACTTATCTGGCCTACTGCCCCCTTAAAAAAATTACTCAGCACCCCTCTGGAAGTTTACTATCTTTAACCCCTTTAGCAGTGTTTTTTTGAAATTTGTGTCATTTCAAAAAAAATATAAAAGAAAAAAGAAAATTTAATTAATTGAATAAATCTTAAATTTAGTAATTTATTGTAAATTTGTGGGAGCTTTTCCTGCATTGAAATTTCGATGATACAATATTATGTCATGTAACTGTATAGTAACTGTATTGTAAACAAGCCATTACACACACATTCCTGCTCGTACATGCTGGATTTCCCAACAATGTGTGACATCCTTGCCTGCCAACACTTGCTTGTTAAGATTTGTTGATGGACTTGAACACTGATTGATTATAACTTGCATTTTGTGTTTATTTGGAAAATAATGTAATCACTATGACTTTAACTGTTACATAACAGATGAAACATGTACAAATGGTTTTTCAAAAATTTTCTTCTTTTCTCTTCTTGTCTTATGCTTCCACTGCCTCTTTATTTTTAGTCAATGTCCCCCAATTGCACCTGTGGCTACTACCACTCCCCTGGATCATCCCAGTGTCTCCCCCTGCCCCAGGTGGTATCGCCCACTTTGGAAATCTTTGCTTAGTGGGTAGAGATAAGGAAAATTTTGTTTACTTGACAATTTATCTTCCCTTGGTCCATTTACCTTCATTGGTGATTGGACAAACAGCAGGTAACTCATCACAGTGACATAAGTATTTTAACTTTTCCAAAATGTTTTACAAATCTTTCATTTGATGCTTGCAACCACCTTGTGTAGTTGGGATGATGGTGTAATTTTCCCTTTTTTCCAGATGAGAAAACTGAGGTTCAAGAAGGTTTGACTTTCAAATAGTCCCACAGATCTTAGGTTTACAACAACCCTGAGAGATAGAGTGTGGAAATATTGTCATCATTTTACAAACAAGGAAACTGAGGCTCAGACAGAGAATTCATCTTGTTGCTGATCACATAGTCAGTAAACATTGGAGCTTGTATGGAAATTCAGGTGTTCTGACTCCCAAACCAGCCTAGTTTCCCTACAGTCAAGGTGTCTTTCTAAAAGATGAGTTTCCACTACGCCCAAAGGGTTATACACCTGTGCATACCCTTTGACCCAGCAATATCACTTCTAGGGATGTATCCCAAAGAGATTATAAAAATGGGGAAAGGTCCCACATGTACAAAAATATTTATAGCAGCTCTGTTTGTGGTGGCCAACAACTGGAGATCAAGGGAATGCCCATCATTCGGGGAATGACTGAACAAGTCGTGGTATATGAATGTAATGGAATACTATTGTGTTACAAGAAATGATGGACAGGTTTACTTCAGAAATACCTGGATGGATTTATGTGAACTGATGCTGAGTGAAGTGAGAAGAACCAGGTGAACGTTATACACAGTAACAGCCACAGTGTGCGAGGACTGTTTTTGATGGCCTCAGTCCCTCACAGCAATGCAAAGACCTAAAATATTTCCAGAGCACTTGATGAAAAATGCTATCCACATCCAGAGAAAGAACTATGGAATCGAAACGTATAGTGAAGCAGACTATTTTCTCTTGTGTTATGTTTGGTTTTGTTTAATTTTACTCATGCTTTCTCCCATTCATTTTAATTCTTATATGCAACATGACTAATGTGAAAATGTGTTTAATAAGAATGTATTTGTAGAACCCACATGATTGCATGCCATCTTAGGGAGGGAGGGGGACAAAGGGGGAAAAAATTTAAAACTTATGGAAGTGATTGATGAAAATTGAAAATAAATAAAATTGGAGAGAAAAAATAAAAAAAAGATGTTTCCAGGTGTGAGCAGTATTTGTCCCATACCTGTGAAGCTATCTATGATTTACAGAAACTTTTGGTTTTTGTTTAAATAATGTGAATTCCTTTATAGAGAAGCATCATTCTTAGAAGTTCCATTAAGTAGGGATGAAGAAGTTTCCATATTTTCGGAGAATTCCCCTAAATTGGAATTCAGCCTAAATTGGAATATTAGTGCAAGACAATTTTCATTGATTTAGTAATCCTCGAGCAGGAATGACCAGAGGAAGACTTTGTCAGATTTAGGGAATAAAGGAGGGTGGAATGGAACCATGGTCTGTATTCTGGCTGCCCTCTCCACTCTGGGAAGGTGGGAGGTGAGCACCGCCCAAGCTGAGGCCTGGAACCGTCCAAGCAATTGTGTACCAGTAGAGGGCATGTGCTTCTCACTAAAGAGAGCTGCACAATGAGTGCATTCAGAGGAAAGAGAGAAGGAGGAGGGAAAATCCCCCAGTGTGGAACACCCAGTTCGGAGACACAAAGCAGGGAGGATATCTTCTCCTTCCTGCGATCTCTTGGGGAGGTGGAAAGGTGGCTCTCATGAGATAACCCTTTTCTTCATCTGAGCCGTGGAAGTGTGACTCAGGGTACAGATTTGTGCTGTGTCTGACTGTGGCTGTGAGTCAGGCTGACTGGACAGATCCCAGGGTTCTTCCTTGAACTGCCCTCCTTCTGCAGCTCTGACACTCAGGCTTAGTGATTCTCAGCCAACTGTTAGGCTGTTAAAGCTAGCAGGGAACTTCATCCTTTTTCTTTCTTGTACAGATAGAGAAATTGCAGATTAAAGAGGATTCTCAGCCTCAGCGTGAAGGTCTCATACATACATGGTCACCATCCAGGACCCAGGTCTCCTGACTCCGAGGTTTCTCTCCATAACATGTTGACAGTTTAGCAGTCTTACATTTACGTCTTTGGGAAAAGTACCAGAAATTAAAGGGTATATGTTTTATTCATATTAGGTGAAAAAGAAGCAAAAGAAATTAGTGTTTGTGACCAGCCTCATTCCTTTCTTGAGCTAATAACAATAGACATTTATATAAACATTTTGCATCTCTTATCTCATTTGAGACTTATAGCAGTCTTGTAAGGCACATGCTAAAAATATTATTTCCATTTTACAGACAAGCAAACTGAGAGTTGACAGCAGGTTAAATCACTTGCTCACGTTTTTAATTAGAAAGGGTAAGAAGTGGAATTGAAATCTATGTTTTCATATGTCTAATCCCAACGTTGTATCTCCTACACCCAGGGTGGGAAGCCTGTGGCCTCAAGGCCACATGTGGTCTTCTAGGTCCTTGGGTGTGGCCTTTGGACAGAGTCCAAATTTAGCAGAACAAATTCTACTTTATTAAGGGGATTTGTTCTGTGAAGTCTGGATTCAGTCAAAGGGCTGCATTTGAGGAGCTAGAGGGCCACATGTGGCTTCGAGGCTGCAGGCTCCCCGCCCCTGTCCTAGAATGCTAACTTTCCTGAGGACTGAGCTATTCCCAAGGCAGGGAAATCCCCTTGATTACTGTACACTGTACCCTAACAGTGTCTCAACCCTCAGCCCAGCCAGCAACTAGGTGTCTGAGAAATGAGTCAGGAAAGAAGCCTTGGGGTGTGGGTGTTGGGATAGTCTTAATAACTCCCAATTCCAAAGGCTTTAAGGTTGACAAAGCACTTTTCTTACAAGAAACCCTACTGTAGGTGGTGTGAATATCACTTCCATCTGACCAATGAAGAAACTAAGAGCCAGACTGGGGACTGATCTGTGGGAGGGCCACAGCTGGTGAGACCTGCCTGGGGCTCATGGGACCTAGTCTTGTCTGCTATTCAAGACCTATAAGATCTTGGGCAAATCTCTCTGAACCTGGACTTCCTAATCTGTAAAAAGTGGACTAGGGGATCTTTTAACATCTCACAGTATTATATTAATTATATTATATCATATTATGTTATATTACATTATGTTACTTTGTGTTACATCATATTATGTTATATTACATTATGTTCTGTTATATTCGACATAATATTCTAAGTACTCTAAGTTCAATAGACTAATTCCTAGGTTAGAAACTTTGAGGCCCCATGGGCTAAACCTTTTGGCAGCATACTCACAGTAAACCGGTGCTGCTTTCCCTGAAGACCAGTAACGATAAAGGTGGGCAGCACAATATTTTATTCCTGGTCCTCCGGGAGCTACAAGACCCATTCAATACCTTGGCATCCTGCCAGGAACAGATACTCAAGTTAAAAGAGACTGAACCAGATTTCCTTCCTTCTTAGAACATTGGAGCTGGAAGGGACCTTGGAGAAAACCTGGTCTAACACCCTCATTTTACAGGTGAGTAGGTTTGCTTTGTCCTCTCCAAGACATTTCTCTGACCTGATTTCGAGCAGGGGCATACTTTATAAATTGTTCAGGCATTCCAGCTGTGTTTGACTCTTCATGAGCCCATTTGGGGTTTTCTTGGCAGAGACATTGGAGTGATTTGCCATTTTCTTCTCTAGCTTTTTTTACAGATAAGGAGACTGAGGCAAACATGATTAAGTGACTTGCCCAGGGTCACACAGCTAGTTAAGTGTCTGAGGTTGGACTCTAGGCCAGAAACTTTTATCTACTATGCCACCTAACTGCCCAATTGGTACCTTACCTTCCTATACTTTATTTTGGGTCCAGTATCGTGGTCTCATCTTTCTAGGGAACTCAGAACTGGGCAATCCTTTCACTCATGTAGTTTGGCATCAGTGTTAGCGAGTTGCTTGAGAGGGACACTGAAAGGTTCAGTGTTTTGCCTACAGTCCCATGGCCAGCATATGTCAGAGGCAGGACTTGCCCTTGGGTCTTTCTGTATCCAAGTCCATTCTCCTCTCCGTTCTCTAATGGCTGCTTGCTTAGGACTTAATAGCTCTCAAATCAATCACATTCATTTATGTTGATTATCTTACTTCCTCTCTGAGGAAGGATAAACACCGCAACACCCATCATCTGTACAGTAGCCTAAGAATGAGCCAGGCTGGGCATGGATCTTCATCCCAGTTTTACAGATAGAGAAAGTGGGGTTCAGAGAAGTGATTTATCTAAGACCACATGGCTGGTAAAGAGAAGAGCCAAGACTATAGAGCCCAGGTATTTTCCCTCTTAGTCTGATGCTATACCACTCTGACTACCACTCTGAGACCCTGAAGGAATAACTAGAAAAACCCCTAGCATAAAAACTTCTCAGCTTAGAAAATGAAGCTAATTAGCTAATGACCTGGTTGGATGCTTAATGAGCCCGGGGCCTCTGAAGAGCCTATTGGTGCTACCTTAGTGAAGCAGCTTTCTGAATAGTCAAGTGCTTTTCCCTTGTATTGGGTGCTGCCTCTAGGGAAGCAATTTAGATTTTTTTTTAACTCTGAGAAACTCAGCCTCCTTGAGGTTGATTTCAATTAGGGAGGCACTTAAACTCTTTCCTTTCAAGGATACTGAAATCTGAGGCCCATTGTCTAGATCCCATTGCTTGCTTCCTCACTCTTCTGAGTCCTTTGGATGCCATCTCGTGGATTTCCAGTATTTTCCACTCCAGGAAAGCAGTCTTGGTGCAGAATTCAAATGACATCAGAACCTT
Organism: Bettongia penicillata ogilbyi; assembly: GCA_023548195.1. Lineage (NCBI taxonomy): Eukaryota > Metazoa > Chordata > Mammalia > Diprotodontia > Potoroidae > Bettongia > Bettongia penicillata. The sequence continues at coordinate 8,560,040 of JAJHZJ010000336.1, forward strand.
TTGCACCTGTGAGCACAAAAGCAAGGAAATGGAGCAGGTGATGGTACCGGTTTTTCCTCCATGCCTTAAGAATCCTCTTTGTCAAATAGCATTTCTTTTTCTTTCCACTAACTTGGCTCTGGAAAATTCCCTTAATTGGGTTAGAAAAAAAATGCCCTTTGTGGCTCAAGTGGGGCCAGAGCATAGCAGTGCTCACCAATGCTCTGGACACTGGGGTGAGTCAGGGTCTGAGCTGGGAAGAAGCCACAGTGCTCTGATACTCTCTGAAGCTTTGTGCATCAGCTGTCGCATGGGTTGTGGAAGTGGGGTGGGGTGCAGCTGAGCTGCCAGGAGGTTAGCTGAATGACCTGGTCCCATGGTGAATAGGTGGGCAGAATAGGGGGACCCCACCTGAATGGTTGACATCCTTCCCTCCAAATCCTCTGACGGCAGAAACCTCTAGGCAATCAACCAGTACTTTCTGAACACCTACCACCTGGTTATCGTTCTGCCGAATGGGGTGGGAGGTTAACAAAGGCAATGATAACTGATCATTTTAGAGCACTTTTATGATTTACAATGTTTTTGTGTATGTTATCTTACGGGAGATAACCCTGGAAAAAAACCTTTTGAAGTAGGTTTCATTTCAAAGAAATGAAGCATAGGCTTCAGCACCCTTGAAAGGAAGGGGTTTAAGCGCTTCTGCAATTACCCTGAGGGAGGCTGGAATTCTCAAAGTAATACATTTACATATATATTTTTATGTATATACACACACACACATAGACACACAAATGTCTACACACACGCACACATATATACGTAGAAACCTAGGTACACATCCATATATGTACATGCATATACATATACGCACGCACACACACATCTCCTAATTGATTTCAGTTAAGTGACTTGCCCACTGGCATACGGTTAGAAAGTGTAAGAGCCAAGCTTGAATCTAATCATCTAATCAACCCCTTTATTTTGCACATGAACACCCTAGGGAAATGACTTGCCCAAGGTGATACAACTAACTAGCTGCAGAGCTGGGACCAGAAGCGGGATCTCTTTTTTCAGGTGCAGTGCTTTGTCTACAATGTACAGAAGGCTTCAATCACCATCACAATTACCCCTGGCGACCTTACAACCCTTGGCATAGAGGCAAGACTAATCCACAAAAGGAAAAGCTAGTGACACATGATTATTCTTGTAACCTCTAGTCTAGACTATGTTCCCCAAATTTTTTAGTATCTCAGGTCTTGCAGTCCATTTTGTATGGGACTCTCCTCCTCAGTGGAAACTGATTCTCATCACTCTGTGCTTGTGTAAGGGTTGGAGTGGGTGAGAGTTGGGATGAATAGGGATCCTGGTCTCCTGGCTTTCAGCTTTAAGAGAGAAGACATGTCATTCCAGACTTTCTTTGGGTCCCTGGAGGGAGAAAGACTCTGGGAAGACATCAACATGTAGAGGAACAGGCAATTCTATCAAGTTTCTATTCCCAAATTATGACACTGGAGACTCAGGGTGATTTCCTCTTGGGTGAGATCTGAGACTGTTTTTCTTGGTTGAGCTGAGTTATCTTGCTCCCACTGGGAGAGCTCTGTGATTGTCTGTGTATTATCAGGTATATAGTCTCATATATATATATTTTCTCTGATTTCTATTTGCTATGTGTTCAGATAAGTGGGTTTATTTCCTATTTGCTACATGTGTTCATTGTGGAACTGGCATCTGGTAGGAGGGGAGCAAATCTTGCATATGTATGTAGCTCAGAGCCCTTCTTTCCTGTTAAGGAAAAGCAATGAGGATTGCCACTGAAACCTAAAACTTATTTTCCCTGGACCAGCAACATTTAAGGGACCCAACAGATATGATTCTGGCCTGGTCCCCCCTCTCTCTAAGGAAAGCAGTGTGACAATCCTCTGGGTGCAATCTCCTGTTTCTCATCTTGGCAGGAATCAAAGTCTCCCTTAGAGAATGGTGGGGAGGGGCAACTCTAGAGATACTTCTTCTTTCCTCCCTGTGAACCACATCTATGGAGATCCATGTGACCATATGGAACCTACATTGCCATATTACACAACACAAAACACCCCAAACATATCCCTTATATCTGGAATTCCGAATATCTTTCCTATAGAAACAATATTATACAGGATGCTTGGGTTCCTAGGCCAGTCTAGGAACATATTTAAGCCCATGCTTATTATACAAATTATCCTAATTTATTTACTTATTATACAAATGATACTAATTATAGAAAGCTGAGTTCTAGGTTCTTGGAGCAGGGGACCATATAGTTTAGGGAGGAGAAGGTATACAGGTGTCTGTCCTGAGTATAGGTGAAGTGTGTCTTCTCCATACTTGGAATTTTTGTCTCCTTTGTCCTCCTCCTAGACCGTACTGTCCAGGATATTAAATGCTCAGTTCCCTCTCGTTGTGCTAAGTCCACCTTTACTAATTCCTTTCCTAGGTCTTCTTTGTCTCTCAAAATTCTCCTTACTTCCCAATGATCTATTACCTACCTCCCGAACCAGATATCCAGTTTTCCCTCCATAGTTGACCTCCTCCTGAGCTAGAAGTGCAAAGCAACCTGAGTGAAGGTCTTCATGCCCCCTTAGCTTCCTAATCCCACCCCTCAACTGATTTGTTAAGAGGAAAATCATGACCCAAACTAATTTCTGACTGATGTCATTTTTGTTAAAAAGTGATAGGAGATCAGGGTAGGGGCTGGCCTTACTTTTGTTGGTCTATGTCAGGACCTCAAGGCCACATGAGATCCTCTAGGTCCTCAAGGGTAGCCCTTTGACTGTACCCTCTAAATAAAAGGATTTATTCTGTAAAGTTTGGACTCCATCAAAAGGCCACACCCAAGGACCTAGAAGACCGCATGTGACTTTGAGGTCACCCCTGCTCTATGTAATATCCTGGCTGAGGAAATTCCCTCTACCAATGCAGCTTTGTGCCTTCTCTGTAACTTACTTTTCAGAGACTTTTCTAGGGTCACACAATCAATCTTTCAGAGGCAAGATCTGAACTCAGAGCTTCCTGACTATGTAGCCAGCTCTTCATCCTCATTGCCTTTCAGCAGCAGAAGTAATAGAGGGAAGTGAAAAAAGGCAATTGATATTTTGGTGGGTAGACTCTGTAGGCAGAACAGTTCTGCTAGGTACTGCATCCTTGAGGCCAGCCTTCCTCCAGCTATCTCTGGTTTTAACAACTACTTCCTTCCCTCTGCCTCTGGGCAGTCACAGGGTTGGTAGGTGGAGTGGGGGGTTGAAGAAATAGGCAAGGAAGAGGGTTAGTGGCCCAAGATGGGTCCTTGGTAGGTGTAGAAGATGCAAAAAAAGTGACCTGACAGATCCTCAAGGTGGGCCTAGATTATGGAGGTCTTCAAAAATGACGCAGAGACCTTTAGGTTTGTTACGTTTTAAGAAAATAGAGAGCAAATGAAGATTTTTTTTTTTAAAGGAAGGGAGTCACATAGTAAAAGTTATGTTTAAGGAAATTGGTCTGGTAGCTCTATGGAGGAATGGATTTTCTGGGCATTGTTACACAGGGCTAATGCAATGATACGTTGCATTCGTAGTTGCATGTATTTAGAATGAGGGACGTGAGCGTACCTGTATTCCTTCCTAACCCGACTCCATATGAATTATTGGACCTAGTTTGGAGTGCTGGAATGAATTTCTTGGTAGGGAATCATTAGCAGGTCATTAGTCGGGGGCTTGGAATTCCACTGATTACAGGGAAATTTGGATTGCAGGAGTCTTAGGTGGAAAGAAGTCATTTGTTCTTACAGCTTATCCTCACAGTTATTCTACTGGGATCTGTGGCAAGGACCAGGCTATGTGTACTGACCCTTAAGGGGTTATCCAAATTCCAACCTCCACCTGTGCTCTCCTACCTGGTTCTTAGGATACTTATTGCAGTTTACCTGCTTGGATCTGGTACTTGCCTATTCCCTCCACCCTGACCTGACATTCTGAACTGTGGCCTTGGATTTGTTGTTTGGATTCCTGGTACTGAGCCTCCTCTTTTTATTCTAGAGCACTCTTCAGTGACCTTTTGGTCTGTATGCCCACTACAGTCTACCACATTGAGAAGGGCAATGATTTAGTGCCCTAGTCTCCAAAGTAGGGGCTGCCCCCACTCCCCAGGTATTTAAGATAAGGCAGGAAGAACAAACCTCCCAGGGCCTCCCTGGTCCCAGAACCATTTTATTCTTGCCCACCACCCTCTCTGATCTGTCACGGTGGCAGCAGGGACAAATACAGTGTAAGAGAAGGGAAAGTAGCTGGGGGCAGCAACAACATTCCAAAGTCTGGGTCAGGGGTTTGGGCCTGAGTTGAAGTGTGTGTGCTTGTCCTTCATTGTCAAAGAAGACCATGCCATCAGAGAAATGATGACATGACTTGCACTTGACTTTATTTTGAGAGAGGAAGGGTTGTGCAGGTCACCAGCCTCACTTCTCCTCCAGAGCCATCTGAATCCAGTGACCAGATATGCATCAGGATGACTGGAGATGACCCAGGATGAGGCAATTGGGGTTAAGTGACTTGCCCAGGGTCACATAGCTAATGAATGTCAAGTGTCTGAGGTGATATTTGAACTCAGGTCCTCCTGACTCCTGCACTGGTGCTCTATCCACTGCACCACCTAGCTGCCCAACCTGAATTGAAGTAAGGAGATGACAGAGGCAGAGGCTGGACTGAGAGGACTGGGGTTAAAGTACCTATGGGGGCTGATGAGGGTGAAAGGGAAGCCATGGGCCCAGGAGGTAGTAGTTTCTCCTCTGTCCCTCCTTACCAAATGCTGAGTGACTGTAGTGAGGAAAGAGATAGAGGCTTCTTAGGGTTGATGATGCCATCAGTAGTAGCAATTATTGAGGCTGTGTCACACGGGGCATCCTCTAGGAGCAGCCCTCTCATGGCAGAGAGTCTGGGTGATGGTGATCAATCAGCAAGCATTTATTAAAACACCTACTATGTACTATACACTGTGGCAGATACTTGGGAAATAAGGCAAGGAACTTATATTGGGGAGAGACAATATGGACATATATCAATAGATAAAATAGATTTTAAAAGATACTTTGGTGAAATGAAGGCTCTAGTAGCTGGGGAAATCAGGAAAGGCCTCATGTAGAAGTCATCACTTGAGTCGAAACTTCAAGAAAATTAGAGGGGGCAGAGGTGAGGAGGGTGTACCTCCATCATGAGACACAGTCTGCAAAGGCCCAGAGATGGGAGAAGGGGCACTAAAGTGGTGAGATAACAAACCCCAACACTGCCAAGTGTGGTGGCAACCAGATTAAAAATATCATTGGGAAAAATTTAACAAAAATAAATAAAACTGTGATAGAACATAGATAATGTTAATATGTGATTTTCTAAGTCAATATACAGCCAGCAGGGCTCCTCATGTACCGTTTAGCAGTCCCCATTCCTATTTGAGTTTGACACTGCTGGTACCGTGCAGGAATTGTAAGAAGGCTAATTTGACTGAGTCAAAGGACATGTGAAGGGGATATATTGTATAAAAAGCTGGAAAGATATTTTGGCAAAAAAATTGGTTATTTGCTTTTAACCTTCTTTTTTAAAAAATCAAGTTCCAAATTCTCTCCCTCCCTCTTGCCCTTCTGCAACCTATTAAGAAGGAAAGCAATACATCAATTATATGATGAAATCAAGCAAAATATATTTCCATATTAGCCATGTTGTTAAAAAAAAGTTAAAAGAAAAAAGTAAAAAATTCTACTTCAATCTGTACTCAGAGTTCATCAGTTTTGTCTCTGGAGAAGAGAGTTTCCTCTTGGGTGCTCAGAAGTTCTCTTGGATCACTGTATTGATCAGGGTAGCTAAACTTTTCATGGTTGCTCATCAGTACAATAATGCTGTTACTGGGTACAATGTTCTGATTCTACTGTGAAGGATTTTCAGTCCCAGAGTACACTGATGTAGAGAAACCTGTGAAGGAGAGAACAGTGAATGGGAAAGCAATTAAAAGAAAGATGGTCTCAGGGTTTGGATATTAAGATATTGAGAAAGGGGCAGAGAAACATGATTCCGTGCTGTTTAACTCTGCAGGTGACCCCTCCCAGGTTCATTCTGTGGAGGGAAAAGAGTGAGATACTGAGCTAGGTCTCCTAAATGGATCTCAGCCTGCTGTGGACTGTGAATCACTGGTGAAGCCCTCCAGATGGTGCTTTGACCATTCTTCCTAGCTCCGTGTGACTGTCCAGTTGACTGTCCCCTAGACCTTGCACAGATGAAACCGAAGAATAGAGAAGGTGGCAAGGGTTGGCAGATGTGGATAAGATGTCCCTTGGGGCCAGTTCACTGATCTAACCTCCAATACTGCCAGCTGTCCAAAGCCCAGAGGTAAAGATGAAGTCAGGCCACACTTTGAAGGCTTTGCAGAAAATCCCTCCCTAATTGCAACCAACTGTGGACCATATGGATGAAGATCTCTTTCTAAATTTTGATGCTTCTACAAAAGAAAAGGAAAATAACAGCACGCCTAAAAGCTGAGATATCGTGGGACCCTAAATCAGAGAAAAAAATGAGAAGATGGCTCAGGAGATAAATGTTCCTGCAAAATTCTCTGTGCGAAAGAAGTCAGCATGCTGCAATGGATTGGGCACTCAACCTGGAATGTGAAAGACTGGGGTTCCAATTCTACCTTAGATGCTTTCTGGCTGCATAACCCTGGGCAAAAATATTTAACTCTCTTTTGCTCAGTTTCTTCATTTGTTAAATGGAGGGCTTGATTTTAATGGCCTCTAACATCTCTTCTACCCCTAATTCTATAAGTCTATGCAGAAAAGAATTTGAAATCTGAGCAATCCTAAGGACACCTAAAAATGTTCCAGAGGAAGAGCTTGAGGGCTGATCAGAAAACAGAATATACTAAAGGGGGAAACAATGTTGGAAGAATTGTGACTGCCTTATTACTGACAGGTGGGTTACATGGGGTAAGGAGTGGGAGGAAAAACAGAAAAAGTTACTACTCAAAGAAGAGCTATTTATAAGGACACCTCAAATCAGTATTCCAACATGGCTAATGCAATTTGCCCACCTCTATATTTCAGATACCAAGTGACTTAATAAATTAAACAGGCTGATTCCAATCACTCAATCTTTCTATCCTAGAATTGTAATAACGCGACTTCCTTGTGCAAGTGGAATGCTGTCCGATATACGTGGTACTTCCCACCTACCACGAAGAAGGTCCAGGTTCTACCTGGCAAATCAAAGGCTGCTAATTAATTAACAAGATGGATGAGTGCAATGCGTGACTGATGCCTGTGTCCACTTGGGGACGACTAAATGATGAATTCAGATTAATTTTAAATAACAAAGTAGTTTTACTAATGGTTACTATGTGAACTGCCACTAATGTCTTCACTCATTCTGTATGTCAGATAGTACCACATGCATACAAGCTATCCTGATGGAAGGCTGGGAGTTCCACAATACAGCGAGTTGCCATCACTCATTCATTCACTTTCTACACTTTGGGATGTGTTGCTGTATCAGTGGCAAGCCAAGATTTCCAAAATGGTGAAGCGTATTCAATTTGTTGTTATTAAGGCTCAGTTACTTTTCAGTTGTGTCTGACTCTTTGTGATCTCATTTGAAGTTTTCTTGGCAAAGATAGTGGAATGGTTTGTCATTTTCTTCTCCAGCTTATTTTACAGATGAGGAAACTGAGGCAAAAAGGGGTAAGTCACTTGCGCATGCAACTAGTGAGTGTCTGAGGCCAGATTTGAACTCAGAAAGACAAGTCTTTCTTGAACTTCAGGCTTGGCACTCTATCCACTGTGCCACCCAGCTGCCTGGCATTTTCCGTTACATTGTTCCAATTGAAAATATTATTGGCAATAATATTTTAATGAGTAAAAAAGATTTTTGAACTGTCAAATTTTTTAATGGTTATTTTCTTAATCTCATCTTTTCAAATGTATATTTTGCATAAATTTTATAAAATATACCATATATTTGTAATATAGTACATGAATAAAATATATTTATTATATCATATAAATATTGTACTATTATTATAGAAAATATTATATTATTGTATAAATATTGCAATGTATGCTCAAATTTATTTTTCCCCAAATAGGGTTTTATAATCAAAAGAGTTTTGGAGACCACTGATACAGTAATCAGAGAGTCAGCTCTGAAGTTAAGAAGACTTGGGTTCATAGACTGCCTTTTTCACACTCTGGATGCATTACCTTGTGCAGATAACTTTCTCAGTACCCTAGCAACTTTCTAAGACTATAAGTCTTAGAAAATAGTAGTGTTTCTTTACTGGGCGTTTGTTATACCGGTGAAATCAATTATAGCTCCAATCCAAAACCTACAAAGCCATCATGCTGGGCCCCAGCTCTTCCTGGACTGCCCCCAGAGACTTGCTACTTCACTTCACTGATAAGTGGCAGATTAGGAGTTCAAACCCAGCTATAGCTAGAGTTTATTCCACAAAACAGAACGGCCCCTCTACGCGCCTTATGTAATGGAGAGGCTAGAGACATACACATGCAGCCAGCATAAGACCTTGTACAATGCCAGTGTAAACTGACATAGCAAACAAATACCTATGCCTTGGGTATGAGGTCAAGCCTTCTCTTTCCCCAACTAGTAGAGGGCAGCTTTCCATTTGTCAAGCGCACATGGGAGTGGACGTACATGCCAAGCAGATTGCTGGCATTCAGTGAATGTTAATCATTGTGAGAGCATGAACTAGCTTACAAAGCTGAAATACAAGTGGCAGTCTAAGGCTCTGCTTCCTGAAGACCTGCTGATAGTTTAAAGAGGTGATAATGAGTGAGAAACTGTCCTGGTGCATGCTAGACCCTGGATTTCTTAATTAAGCACCCTTGGTGAGTGTGTGTGCTTGTTGTGGACCCATCTTCCTCAGTGGGATCTGCCAGCTGCACAGTCAGCCAGTGCCCATCAGCAAAGGAAATCTGATAAAACTCCAGACCCCAGAGGAACTTCCCTGGCAGGGTTCTGCGGGGATATTTGGACTAGCCTAGAAGCCAATTAGACAGTGGATTCTTCTGTTCCAGTGTGAACTCGAGAGAGCAATAGATCTGGAATTCTAGGTTCAAATTTCACCTGAGATGCTTGCTAGCTGTGTGACCCTGGAGAAGTCACTTAACTTCTCCATCTCAGTTTCCTCCCGAGGCTACTAATACCTGCAGTGTTTATCTCAAGAGATCATATGATAATGGCCTCTTAGCACAGAAGACTTGAGTTCAAGCCCTGCCTCTGGCAAATACTGGCTTAACTTAATCTCTCAATGCTTCAAGCTATTAAGACTGTCCTAGTACAGCTGATCATTTGCACTGAGTGAGGGAATGTCCTTGCCCGGTGAAAATTCCTTATTCTAGTGAAGTCACAGGCCTGGATCAACACAAAACTAATGCCTCACAGGGTAATGGGGTGGCTCCAATGAGATAAAATACCCAAAATGCTTTGCAAACCTTAAACTATTAGAGAAACACCAGTTATTATTCTTATCCATGGAAATTCTACCTAGTAACTGGGTATCATAGCATTTTGCCTGACTTATTTTGAAGAGAATTTAATAATTCCTAATTGGTGAAATGCTAGGACTAAAAGGGATTATCATAGGACAGCTATATATAATTAATAGAAATAGAAAATACTGCTCTAACTTCCCATCCTGAAGGCTATGCCTGTGGAGCACAAGCCAAGCTCTAGAATGTCCTAACAAGACATGAAGGCCTCAAGCACGGATGTGGTGACAGACTGATCTGCCTTCCAAGGTCCAGACTAACTGCATCTGGAAGGCTCAACACCAAGTTGGCTCCACTATGATGAATTCTTAGCCAGAGCAATTTTTGAAGACTTCCTACTAAGTCATAGGGGAGTTGCAATCCATTTCAGTGGAATGAGTGAATACTCTCACATATCTTGGGAACGTTGAAGTATTCATAGGATTTAGAGCCGGAAGGGAGGAGAGATCATCTGGTCTGACCCTCTTGTTTTATAGATGTAGCAGGTGTTGCCATGGAGATGTTACCCATAGTCTATCAGCCAGTGATGGATTAGAACTGGGACTGCTGGAAAAAGTTTAGAGTTTAGCAGAGAATTCTGGGAGAAAGTCACTAGAATTGAGAGAGTTAGGAGATAGAATTCCTTGTTTGTGTGGCATCCTCCATCTTGTTACCATGTAGGGAGCTGCCCACACTAACGTCTTTTGCCCCTGCCATCCTCCAGATCTTCCCTTTCAGAAAGACTAGGATGAACTGTTAAGGCCTAACTACTGCTACTAAGGCCAAAGAGAGTATTTGTTGCACTAATAAAGACAATGATTGGAGCTCCCTTCAGGAACATTGTCATTCCCCCCTGCTTCTGAATCAAAGAAAGATGCCACCCCTCTAACTGAGCAACTCCTATAAGGTCCATCTCTCTCTTCTTCTCCCAGAGGGGAAGGAACCTAAGCAGAAAAGTCATTTTTTGCTCTTTTAGTCACAAGTGAGTGTCCAATGCTGGCCATTTTATATCCATCCAATGAGCTGTACCTCTTCACCATTTTGCTCTCTCTTTCCCATTTATTGGGTTTCCTATTTGTCCATATACAAAAGAACTTGAATCTTGTAATATAATCAATTCTAGTATTATGGGTAAAGGTTGGGGAAACTAGTCAACCTGGGAAAAGTGGGAGATGCATTCACCCTCCAGTAGAAGGTATGCAAGGAGGAAGTTGAGTTCCTCTACCTCCACTGGGGTCCTAATCACCAAAATTTGGGGTTCCTCTGTAATTAAATAGTACCTAGGTTGAAGGCAATTTACAGGAGAGAGTGCAAATGGAGAAGAATTAATAACCCAAGTGAATCAAAAGTCTCCCAAGGCAGAAGACTTGTACAAATTGATGATGTAAAGTGGAGTGAGGAGAACCAGCAGAACAACTGATACAGTAAAAATAATACTATAATGACAAACAACTTGGAAAGACTCAGGAACTCTGAATAATGCAGTGGGACCAAGCACAGTTCCAGAGGACTCATGAAGAAACCTGCTGCCCACCTCCAGATAGAGAGATGATGGACTCAGAGTGCATACTGAAGCACATACATCATGCACACATATACGCATATTGGACATGGCTAATATTGAAATTTGTTTTGCTTGACTGTACTGTATATTTTTAGTGAGTTTTATTTTGCTTACTTCTAGTCTGCCCCACCCCATGGATATCACTGAGGGGAAGCTAGATTTGAACTCAGGTCTTCCTGACTCCATACCTGTCACTCTATCCACTGTACCATCTAACTGCCCTTTCCTACTCACCTTAGAAAACGCCCAGTTCAAATCTCTCTTAAAGTCAGGAAATTGAAGGCCAGAAAGGGGATTTTCCTTGACAAAAGTCATAGAACTGTTTAGTAGCAGCGGAAAGAGTCGGGCCCAGGTTTTCTGCCTCTTGAAGGCAGTCTTCTTTCCATGACATTATGATGCTTCCCTACTGCAGAAAAGGAGATGCTGTTTGTCTTAGCAGCCAGGAGAGCTCCCCAGCTCAATATAGCTCCCTACATTCAGCAGAAGCTGGGACAGAAAGTTGGAAGAGGACTTGAAGGTCTAATGCAGAAGACTAATCCAAAGTAGGCAGGAGGGACCAAGAGATGCCAAGCCTCTGTCAGTGGAGGTTCCAGGGAAATTGCCTTGGTCCTAAAATGTTTCCGAAGTCTGCCTTTGCCCACAAGTCTTTCCTTGGCAGACTTGGGTGGAAAGGATTACTTTCAAGAACACTTAAGAATTCAGTACTTGACTCCCTCCTGATGGGAATTCTATTTAGGCTCTTCAGGGGTTGGCAATTAATGGCATTCATGCCAAAGGTGGCATGAGGTGAATAACTTTTTGGTGGTTCAGTAATCAAGTAAGTGTATGTGGGAGCAGAGTAAAATTATGAAGTTGGGGAAGGAACAGGGATATAGGGCTACGTACCAAAGGAGGGATCCAATTATGGTAGATTCAATTATAGGCATCTGGTACAGTGAAGAGAGAGGTGACCTTGGAGTCAGAAGGTTGGGTTCAAATTCAACTTCTGTGTATATGACTCTGGGCAAGTCACTTATCCTTTATCTGCCTCAGTTTCCTCATCTGTAGAATGCAGATAATAATAGCTTATACCTCCCAAGGTGATTATGAAGATAAAATAAAATAAAATATGTAAAGTTCTTTGTAGATCTTAAAGTGCTATATAGATACTAGCTATCATTATTAATTATTGTATGTCTTGGCAACTTGATAATAAGGACAAAGAAAGAATCCAATTACTGGTATATGCGCCAGGTTATAGGTCTGTGTACATCTCCTCTGCCCAAGAGCCAGATTGATCTCAGAGACTGAGATGGACCTAAAATTGTAAATGGAGGTTAATTGGTCCCAATCTGGGAAACTTCTAGGCCCTTAGGTTAACTCCTTTCCTCTGCCCTGAGGGAGTAATTAGAAAAAAATCTTGACCTGATTAATTTAGAAAGGTTGGAATAGGATCTGAATATAAAAGGCCATACTATATAAAAGGAAGAGAATAAAAATGAGATCAGGTACCTTTTAGAGTGTGACTGGGAGGAAAATTCGTAAAGCCTGCCCCACCCCCAAGTTCAGAGGCAAATACACATGATAAAATGGATAATTTGAATTATATGATATTTAAAAACTTTTGTATGAACAAAAATAAATCATCCAGGAAAATATGGGAAAGTCTTGATTAGGATAAAAATGTTTGTATTTCTCATCCTCATACATACAGCATACCACTTCAGTTTCGCTTGAATATGTCTCCAATATAGGTCTGACATCCAAGATATATGTATAGTTAATATCTGGCCTCCCTCATATCTCACTTCAGACATTTGACATTCACTAGCTGTGTGACCTTGGGCAAGTCACTTAACCCCAGTTACCTCATCCTGGGTCATCTCTAGTCATCCTGATGAATATCTGGTCACTGTATCCAGATGGCTCTGGAGAAGAAGTGAGGCTGGTGACCTGAACAGCCCTCCCTCACTCAGAACAAAGTCAAGTGCAAGTCATGTCATCATGACTCTGATGGCATGGTCTTCTTAGGCAACAGATGAAAACACACACAGTTAATACAGACTTATAAAATGTAGAACCATTCTGCAATGGATAAGGGATCAGAGGACATGAGTAAACAATTCTTGAAAGAAAGGAGTCTTACTATCAATAATTATATGAAGGATTGCTCCAAATCACAAGAAATAAGAGATATGTAAATATAAACCTCACAAAGGAAGTCAGTAATCAATGTTGGAAAGATTGTGTTAGGACAGCCACAGTAACACTGTTGTGAAGGAGAGCAATTTAAAAGGTCACATTAAAAAGTGACTAAAAGGTCCATGCCCTTTGACCTGGAGATCCCACTTCTAGGCATATGCCCTGAGGATGTTAAAGACACAAATAAAGGTCTCATATGCACTAGATTATTTATAGTCTTTTTTATGGTTGTTGTGTTTGTCCTTCGTTGCCGAAGAAGACCATGCCATCAGAGACATGATGACATGACTTGCACTTGACTTTGTTTTGAGTGAGGGAGGGCTGTGCAAGTCACTACCCTCATTTACGGTAGCAATAAACTGGAAACAATGTAGATCCCCATTGATTAGGGAATGACTAAACCAATTATTGTACCTGAATAATAATAATAGTAATATTTATATAATGCTTACTATACTTATTAAGCATTACTATATAATACTTACTAATTTTAAAGCATTGTGCCAAATGCTTTGTTATTATCTCATTTGATAGTCACAACAGAGGTAGGTACTAGAAAGATCCCTATTTTACAGATAAAGAAACTGAGTCCAAGAGGTTCAGTGACTTGCCCAGGGTCACTCAGCTAGGAAGTATATGAGGAGGATTCCTGATCCTAGGCCTGGTGCTGTATCTACTGGGCTCCTGTTGTACTTCAACCTTCTTTTTCAAAGAGGATTGACTATATTACGGGATGATGTCTTGACTTGCTCTGATTTCAGTGAGGCCAAGTTGCACAAAGTCAATCGGCCTCACTCTCTCCTCCAGAGTCAAGGAAGTCCAGTGGTGACTGGTGATGGCCCAGGATGCAGGGGATGCCCTTGGCATCTTCGATGTCTGGTCAAGCTCTGAGCACTCCACAGCACCTGCTTCAGCCACCTTCATGGCGTTGGAACAAATTGTTCTCCTCCTCCCCATTCTGGAGAGAGAAGTCCTTACATGCTTGGGACATATAATCCCCTACTTCACCAATGGTTCTGAGGCCTGTCAGTTACCCTCAACCTGGTTTAGCCTGTTTGCAAAGATAGTTTTACCAGGGTGTGGCTGCTGCACGTGCTGCAGCTTCTTGGAGCCACAGCTGACTCAGGTGATAGGTAGACACCAAAGGTAGATGAGCAGCCCTTGACTTGGCAGGCCTTCCCATCAGAGATGCTAGTGCTCCCTGAACACCCCATACACTCCACTGTGCCACCCAGCTGCCTAATGAAGGCAATTACTGTCTCCCAAGAAATGAAAAATATGAGAAACTCAGAGGACATATAAACAGATGCAAAGCAAAATAAGCATAACTAGGAAAACCATGTGATACAATGACTGCAATAATGTATGTAGAAAAAAACGTGAAACCGAGGTCCAGGCAATTACAATGACCAAGATGGGCCCTGAGGAAGAGTTGATGAAATGTACTTCTCTACTCTCTTTGCAGCAGCAGAATGCCAAGGGGTATGGGATATTCTACGCACTGTCAAACTTGGTTGATATGCTGTTGGTCTACTGAATCACTTCCCTCTTCCTCTCTTTTAAAATCTTTGTTACAAGGGGCACCTTGTAAAGTCTCTAGTCTCAAGAAGCTCACAGTCTAATGGGGAAATTAATTTATAAACAACCATGTACAAGCAAGATATATACATATATGTGTATACACATGCATATATGTATATGTGTTAATGTACATGTTATGTGTGTGTCGTATGTTCACAACATATGTATATGATAAATTGGAGGCAATCTCAGGGGAGGAGGGAAGGCACCAGCATTAAGGGGGATCAGAAAGCCAAAACAAAGAGAAATTCTATTTTATACAAAAAGAAATTCTATTTGAGGTCACAACTAAAAAATAACCTGCTGAGACATGTGGGATTTAAGTAAATACAACTATAAATATATTTTTAAAGAAATAAAATAACCAGGTAACTGGAGAGATACTCAATATTCTTTTCTGAATTGTGCCAATATAATTAAAAAGGACAGTTCTAGCCAAAATACTTGACACATTTTGCAATCAAATACCAAAGAACAGCTTATAGACTTAGGCAAAGTAATAATACTGTTCATGTAAAGGAATGAAAGGTCAAGAAAAACAAGGGATATAATAAAATGTCATTAAGTCTTGGGCAAAGTACATCTCAAGCAAAGCAACGATTGTCAAAGCTACATGATAATGGGTAAAAATATTAGAAAAGTAGATCTCTGGAAAAGACTAGAAAAACTAGAACTATAAAGCTGATAAATCTAAAACTACAAAGCACTATGGAAGAAACTCACCAGAAACTTCTGGGAAAGCTGGAAAAAAATTCTGGCTTATATTAGTTTTACATAAATACCTTATGCCATATAAAATGATACACGAATAAATAATTTAAATAGAAAAAGCCACACAAAAATTAGAGAATAGAAAGTTATGTGTTTCACAGTTATGGATAGGGGATAAGTTTGTAACTAGACAGAGAGATCATAAAAGACAAAGCAGACAATATTAATTATATAACATTTAAAAGCTTTCCATGACTAAAACCAATTCAGCTTGAAATAGAAGAAAAAATACAGAGTGGAAAAATAAATCTTTGCTTAAAATATTCTGATTAAGCTCTAAAATCTATAGGGAATTGACACAAATGAAGATGAAGAGCCATTCCCCAAATAAAGTGGTCAAAAAGGATGCTTTCAAAAGTTTTTTCAAAACTAAATAAATACAAAATATGAAGTAAAAGTTATTCAAAATGGGTAATAATCAGAAAATTATAGAATCAAAAAACCCTAAGGCATATCTGTATACTTGTCAAACTAATAAAATTGGGAAAACATTTTTGGAAAAATTGTAAAGACAGACTTCATTCACTGTTGATGGAGTTGCACGTTGGTTTGACCATTCACCATGAAGTTAGCAGACTAGAAACAGAATACCTGTGAATGTTCTGACTTGAAGAACAGGACCCTTCAATCATACATTACTCTTTTGAAGAATCAGGCTCTAGCCTCTTCCACATGGGCTGGCAACAGGTATAACATATTGTCCATTGCTTAGACATATGTTTTTTCCTTGTAAATAAAGGGGATTGGAGCTGATAACTTTGTGTGTTTTGAAAAGTCATGAGAATAAGCTACCCTGAAGTTCAAACATAGAGGTCATGTCAGAGTTTGAAGGTAGTCAATCCAGGGTCCCCAAAACACTCTGTGTCTCTGCCTCACTAGAGCATCTCTGTATTTTCTTTCCATCACCATTGCCGTGGCGATTATATATATTGTGCTGATTTCATTCCATATCACTTCATACAGGTATTTCCATTGTATTTCATCATTTGGGGTATGGGAGTGTTAATTTTGCATTCTGGTGAGTATGAGGTATTACTTTAAAAGTCTTGATTTGTATTTGGTTGTTATTTTTAAACACTTTTTTGATTTTTTTTTTGTATATTATAGTAATTTCTAAATACTGTTCTCTTCCATCCAGGAAGCTTTCCTTTTTTAAAAATATTATTGATATCTTTTGTTTTTACATTATCTTCTTCTCCCAATATATTCTTCTTTCTACATTCCAATAAGCTGTCTCTTATAGCATTCGCTAGAATACTGAAGTGATGAGTGTCCTACCCAGTGGGGACCCCACCTATCTGTGTGTGTAAAGTTTAGAAGAGAAAGCCCAGAGGGGCTAACAAATTTAAAAAAGAAAATGAGAAAAATAATACAATTATTAACTAACTAGCATATTAACCAAATCTAACAGTACATACAATTTTTATGCCCATCTGCAAAGATGGGAAGGAACCTCATTTTTTTATCTCTTCTTCTTTCAGGCCAAACTTGATGTAAGTAAGGACCCCCAACATACACGGGGCGGGGGGTCTGCTACAGGTTCTTTGATCTGCTTCTCTAAAAGAAAAGGCAACTTTTGAGTGTATAACAATCATTTTAATCAAGCATAGGTATCAGAGAAAATCAAAATAAAAATTTCAGAGAAATCAAAAATCAACAGACAGTGCTTCCAAACTGTCTGACCTAACATACATACATCTTCACCAAAGAGGGAAGCACCAACATCTGGGTTTTCAAAGTGGGGGATGCTGCTTAGTGGCTTCCCACAGTCTCTTTTCTGGCACATAAACCATCTTTCAAAAATTAAGCCCCAAAGTAAAACCTCACCCTCAGAGTATTTATACACTTTTCAGAGCCAGAGAGCATGACCTTCTCCCGAATAGCTTCCCTCTTCCTCTCTTTTAAAATGTTTGTTACAAGGGGCATCTTGTAAAGTCCCTAGTATCAAGTCTCAAGACCCAGTACCTCAATACAAAAACTAAAGGTACTTGGGACCCTCCTACAAAACAAGTCCCCTAATCAAGCTTCCCTTAGTAGGCAAGATGGGAAAGATCCTTCTTGATCACATTGTTCAGAGGCATGGTACTTCTTGGTATAAACAAAAACAGCAGAAAGGTCCTCCTTTGCTTGCCCTCACACTTGATCAAAATTGCACAATATTCAGGTTTTTCTTCATTGTTGTTTCCAACAATTTCCACTGTTGTATTCAGTGTGCATTTTTTTTGTTTTATTCACCTTCACTTTGTATCAATTTATATGGCATCCTAGGCTCCTCTGAATTCCTCATATCTATTCTTTCTTATGGTATAATAATAGTCCTTTACATTCATGTACCACAGTTTGTTTAGCCATTTCCCAGTCTGTGGGCATCTATTTTATTTCTAATCTCGCTATTATAAAAAAGTGTGGCTATAAATATTTTGAGATATATTGGATCTTTCTCTTTTATCTTTGGCTTCCTTGAGGTATATTCCTAGTAGTAGAATCTCTGTCAAAGTGTATGGACATTTTATTCATTTGATTCCATAGTAATTCCAATTGTTATAAAGAATGATTGATCAATTCACGTCTCTATCAGCCATGTGTTAGGACTGGCTTATGTTTTCCTCCATTTTAAAAATGATCTTATCTATCACGCAGTTCATGCCCCTTTCCACAAAAGAACTCCTTCGCTGGAATCATGTGGACCAGTTTTAGTTCTGGGGAAGCCTGACTCCTAAAGAGAGGAATCAGGTGTTTCTTGTAATCTTAGACTTATTATCTTCCCTACCCTGAGTCCCAAAGAAGATTTCCTAAATAAGATTTAGATATGGCCAATGTCTAAGGTCTCCCTACAAGTAATTAACAGGCTCTCTTCTAGGAACATTCCTGTATAGATAAGTAGTAGAAATCAGTTATAGGTAGGCTGTACATTTCCTCTACCTCAAAAGAAATACTTAAAACACAAAAGGCTCCTGAGCACACATTGGCAAATTCTTGGAACACAAGGCACTTTGTGGAATTGCTTAAGATATACTTGACTTTCACCACTGACTTACACTGACCTTGCAACTCACAAGTCTGGATCTCTCAGAAAGCCTGGTTATAGCTTGGATTTTTGCTCTTGAGCTCCAGAATGCTTTTAGTGGTTTATTACAGGAGTCCCCCTCCTACTACCAGTCAATACCTAGGAAACCCTAACCATCAGACCTATAAAGTTACCACCAGGGTTGGATACAAACATTTCATTATTCCCGTCTGATCACTTGTGCTTACAGAAAGAAAGCAGGGATTTGAGGAGCATTCCCAAGCTTGCCCAGGTAAACACATTCTCTAATTGCCCTGTGTGTAGCTGCCACCCTTGCTGGGAGGTGGGAGAAGAGAGAAATCCTATCTCCACCCCTGACTGGACATCCATAGGTGAGATAGCTTTGACTGCTCCTCCAAAGAGACTGAAGTTCTATAAAGAACCAAAAAACTGTTGCTTCTCCTGGTCCCTAGAATAGATGGCTCTTCCTGGCTTAGTTGCCAATCCTTTTTGGCACACCCCCTTTATCCCTTGCCAAGTCACAGGGACCAGGGGGCCAACTGAAACCTTCAGCATGGCATATAGCAAGGAACCAATGCACATGTGATCCATCCCATGGAACTGAAGTGCCCCAGTTCAGATCCATTAGAAGAGCTCCAAACCAACCCTGTGCTAAGATGATACCACTTGGTTCTAGGGGGTATACTGGTAAATGCTTAACAACTGTCTCTGTGGGAAAAAAATGTAATCACAAAACACTTAAATTTGATTTGTATGATTATTTTCTCCATCACTTTCTTAAGTTTATACAATCAACGAAACAGTAAATCAAACCCTGAGTTGTTGCTTTTATCAATTTCTGACATGTAAATGCTCACACCGAAATTTAACAACTGTGACTCCAGCACACCCCTGCCGAGTTCCCCTACCTAGAGTAAACTCCATGGGAGAACAGATTTACCGCAGCTGGGTGTCCCATCATCTTTCCCTTGGGCACAAAATCCCCTTCCTTTCTAGCTAGAGCTGTTCTGCTACATCTCTTGCCCCCTTGTGCCATACGGTTCCACTCCTTCTCATGCCCCCCCCCCACAATTTATACTTTGTATGGAAACTACTTGGACTTCACTCTCACAACTCCTACTAGCTAGCCCTGGCCCCTGGAGGTAGCTAACCCCTTCATCCCTAAGAGTCCTAAATGTTATCCTGCTCAACCAGGGACTTTAAAAAAAAATTATTCATTTTGTATGCTGTCTGTTCATTTATCCTGTATATGTCTTGTTTGTACATATTTGTTTGCATTAGACTGTGAACTACTCAAAGAAAGTGTCATCTTTGGCCTTTCTTTATATCCATAATGCTTAGTACAGGGCCTGGCAAACAGTAGGCATTTAATGAATGCTTACTGATTGACAGATTATCAGTTAGTAACAGAAAGAGGTATTTAAGATGATATCTTCAGATTAAGAATGTTGGTACAACACCATCCCCCAAAAAGTCTGAGCTGGTCCCCGGGGGAGAGTGGGTTCAAACTGAGATAGCTCATTTGACCAAAAGGTAAAATCAGTTCCTCATTACTGGAAGTCCTTTTCCCCCAACTGGATTCCTCATGGCATTCTCTTTAGGTTCAGCTCTATCCTGGGCTCTAGTGGTCAGTTTCCTTTTGTGTGCCTACCCATCATGTAGATGCCATGTAGACATCTATCATCATGTCTACACTGACACCTTCCTGGAATATTGCTACAGACACTGATGGGAAATCCAAATCTACAAATTTTTGGAAGTTCACTCAGCCCCGCTCTGGTCAGTGGAGAGGAAAGAAGAAGAAGGACACAATCCTTCCCTTCCCTTCCCTCCCCCACCCCCACCCCCAAATGGTTCCTCCCCTCTTGTGGCAGGGAAAGTTCTGTCTCCTCAAAGTGCTCCCTAAGTTAGCTTTCCTGCTTTGATCCCTTGTCTGACATTCATAAGCTGCTAAGTGTGTGTAATTCTTTTAACCCCTCCCAATACATTTCCTATGTGTGACCATCTGATTTCACCTAAAGGCTCAAAAGTATGTCACTCTTCTCATATTGATTAAAGACTTATTTGTACCTTGCTTACATCTTTGATTAGGGCAGCCAGGTGTCACAGTAAATAGAGCACCAGCCCAGAGTCAGGAAGACTCATCTTTGTGAGTTTGAATGTGGTCTCAGACCTCTTAGTCCACTGGGTGACCCTCAGCAAGTCACTGAACCCTGTTTGCCTCAGTTCCTTATTTGTAAAATGAGCTGGGTCAACTGGAGTGACAGAAGTGTGTTTGGACAGGCTAAAGGAATTTGGTGCATGTTCTATAGCATATCAAGTCAATTTGGGCTGAGATATTTTGAGTGTCTAGTGTCAAAGAGGAAAGTATTTCTTAGGGGAAAGGAGGAAAGTATGTTTGCCTTCCCCTATGTTTCCTCCTACACTCTTGACCAGAGGACATTTTAACTTTGGTGCTTGGTCCAGAGTCCTTCCCTACCTCCCATCCCTATCTTAGCAGCATCCTCCAGTCATTTATTTAATGGCAGCTGATTGCCAAATACAGACTGGAGGAAGGTGCTAGAACAGTCCAGCAAAAAAGCTATCCCTTATCAAAAGGGAAGATCTTGAGAACTCAGAAAAAAAAAAAGAACATCCTGGAGCTGTAAGTTATCATTTTGCCACAAGTGTTCTCTAAGCTTGTCCACGCTTTGTCTTAGACTCTGTATGTACTGGTAGGAGGATGTATCAAAGACTTTTGGCAGGATATTTTGTGCCAGCTATACAACTATAATAAAATACTCCTTTCCACAAGTTAATTTAGCCTGAATGAGTCATTGATAATCAACCCATAATCATTCCAGGTAGCACATCTGAGGCAGGGAGGTGGTATACAGGATAGGGCGCCAGACATGGAGTCAGGAAACCCTGCATTCAAAGCTAGCTTCTTAGTTTGCCTCAATTTCCTCATCTGTAAAATGGAGGCCATAACAGCACTGGTCTTATAGGATTGTTGTCAGGATCCAATAAGATGCTATTTTAAAGCTCTTAGGAAACCTTAAAGGACTATATAAATAATGTTGTTTTTGTTGCTACTGAACTCTAGCACATTTAGAGAAAACTACCTTTTAGCCCCTTGGGGTTACCCTTAGATCTTCCAGGATGATAGTGGGTTGGGACAAGAAGGTCAGAGTTTCTTTGTTTCTCTACATAAATACATACATACATACATAAATGCTGTTGTCCTCCACCCTTCACTCCATAAACTTCTCGTGGGCAGGGATTACTTCAGTTTTGTTTTTGTGTTTCCAGGGCTTAGCACAGTACTTGGCACATAGTCAGTGTTTAATATGTGCCTGTTGATTGATTTTGAAATTCTGCTCAGAAGTTGCAAAATATTTTCATGGCTTTAGAAAGATGCCTATTTAGTTTTTTAAGCTATATTTAGTTCCTAAACTTTAGTTTTGCATTTTTGGTGTTATGAAAAGCATTAAAACCACAGTATGTTCTATGAAGGGGAACAATAGACAACAGACTCCGAAGGTCGAGGTGCTAGTGGGGTCAAGCTCAGAGAACACATTGGGAGGGAAGCTGAATTCCATTTTGTTGGGAGTTCCTTCCCAAAGTCATTGGACTGCAAACATTCTACTTGCTCCACCAATGCTGCTCTGATCCACCCATATCTATCCCTACCAACTTCTGTCTATCCCTCTTCCTGTCCATCCCCCATTGCCCATACCTCCAACTGGAGCATGTAAGCACACTCATAAACCCAGATTCCTGATAAACATAGGTTCCCATTTTAAAAATAAACAAAACACAATATAAAAAGGAAAGGCACAGGGGTGTTACATGTCTCCTTTGGTCTTCTGCCTGATCTTGATTTCCTTAGCATTGTTAGGATAATGCTTTCTTGAGGACCTAGTCACTAGACAATCCTAAATCTTAAGAAGAGTCCCCCAAGGGCAATTTTGTCCATGGTGGTGGTGTAGTTTCTTGAAGAGGACCATGACATCAGGGAGGTGATGTCAGGACTTGCAAATGAATTAGATTTAAGTGAAGGAGGGCTGTGCCGAGTCACCAGCCTCCCTCTCTTCTCTGAAGCCATCTGGGTCCAATGGCAAGATATAGATCAGGATGATTGGAATGGTTCTGGGAGCAGTGGGAGACTTTGGCTTTCCCAGGTCTCAGTTTGACTGAGGTAACATGGCGCTCGGCAGTTAGTAGTTGAGAATCAAATGCACAATGCTACGTTGCTCTTAGTATGCTATACTAGTCAGACCACATCTGGACTGTCGCCTTCAATTTGGGGTTATATGTTTTAAAGAATGGGACAATAACATGCTTCAGCATGTCCAGAGAAGGGTGAACAAGATTGTGAAGGAACATGAATCCATTGCATATGGTTGATTGAGGTTTCTGACGAAGAGGGCTGAGCAGTAAGAAATCCAGGGGAGCCAGGTCCTCTTGGAGTCCCATCGTATTCCACTAAGATTACTGAGAGAAGAAACAATAGAAATATAGAAAGGTCAAATTGAGAGAATCACCTAGAGTCAAGAAGCTGCTGTTTCTGGAAACTCAGTCTGATATCCAATAATGTATGCATACACATGCACACACATATAGACACACACATACACATGCTGTCCATCTATTCTCTGGCCTCTTCCTTTCCCCTTCCTGAATGTTAGGGCAGGTTCTATTTCATTTCTGTACTTGTATTTCCAAGGTCTGTCATAGTGCCTGGCACTATGTTTAGTAAATAAGGAATCCTGGGCTTTTCTTCTCTCCTTCCATTCATTTGGCCTCAAGTTCTAGCCTCAGGTCCAGAGGCTGGGTTGCAGATAAGCCCTGACAGT
This sequence comes from Bettongia penicillata ogilbyi, assembly GCA_023548195.1. Lineage (NCBI taxonomy): Eukaryota > Metazoa > Chordata > Mammalia > Diprotodontia > Potoroidae > Bettongia > Bettongia penicillata. Next base: position 8,583,517 of record JAJHZJ010000336.1, read on the forward strand.
AGAGTCCAGGGAATCTGATTTCCCAGCTCAGAGTTTAGCCCAAGCTGAGTCCCTGACCTCCCATCGTATCACTAGCATACCAGAGCTTGACTGAGACTAGAGGAATTGACTCAGCATCCCAGAACAGCCACGCCTGAGGATAAAGATG